>JAQOWM010000768.1:725000-982500 GCA_029041755.1 Resseliella maxima | reverse complement strand
AAATCGAGCAGACGAAGGCTAGACAGTGTGTTGAGCTGTGTTCAAAATGAAATTCTGATTGCGTCTGAAGTTTTAAGTAGCTTAAAGATAATCCGATGTTTGGAGGTGTCATTGTGGGTGGGCTCAATTGGCATCGAACAAATATTTTTTTAAAGATGAAAATCGTTGAACAAATCAATTGCGATCTGAAAATGATCGGAATTGCGATTAAAGGCAAACAAAAACGAATTTTAACTTCTACTTGAAACACACATTCACCACTGGCCAACGCATTTCGAAGCGAAAGGAATATAAAATTGAAGGAAAAAAATGATTCTGAAATCTTTGAATGGCCGGTGTGTGTAAATCAGATCAGAAGACAACGAATCAAAACACAAAATGTGGAGCAGCCACTTGAAAATTGTGTCTGACTTTTTTTGTTTTTTTTTTTTTTTTTTTTTCGATTGAATGTGCCGATGCCGCGTTTCTCAACCATATTTTCTCGGTTTAGTTAGAACGATTGTAGTAATGTGTTTGATATTTTAAAAATAGGACATTTTCTGCTTACTCTCTTCTTCTTGTGCCTTTTCTCTTTTTCTCCCTTTTTCTACCTCTTTCTTTCTTTCTCTCTATAGTTCTCTCTTTCTTTTATTTTTGGCTCTTTCTCTCTCTCTCTCTCTCTCTCTCTACTCTCTCTCTCTCCCTTTCTTTTTCTTAATGCCTTTCTTGCTGTGTAAGCGTACCAAAAACATTTATAATTTACTCACAAATGTTCAAATAGAAATTCAAAGTAAATAAAATCTTGTATAATTTAAAACATTTGTGGTGTATTACATTTCGACAGGAGAGAGGCTGAGTATCAAAACAAAATAAAGCTAAAATATACACAATAAAAGTATGTAAAAACCAACATCGAAATAATAATGATAATAATGATGATAAAATGAAACATTGGTCGCCGAAAGACAAAACAAAATTAAATGTTTGGCCTTTCGTTGTTTTCTGACTTTAGGAATGTTCGTTCCAATTGTTACAAAATAGGAATTTGAAAATTTTCGTGAATGCGCGACATCACAAGTGGTGTGCGTGGTAAATGAAAGAGACAGAGAGTTTGAATGTGTGATAGAGTGAGAGAGAGAGAGAGAGAGAGAGAGAGCGAACATTTTGTGGTGATGTTCAGTCGTGCGCAAATATACTGTTTGATTTATCATTATTTGATGTCTGGTGATCGTTGTTTCGTTACATTTGATAAAGTACAATGCGAACGAATCAGCACAAATTGTAAGAAAAAGCAACTAGAACGTGTCTCGGTATTTCTCTGTATTATGTTTCTTATCAGTGTCGTCAACGCAATCATAGCTCCGTTTTTGTGCGTGTTTTTTTCGTCTTCCTTTCTCTGTTTTTTTTTTTCTTCATTCAAAATAAATTAAGTATTCACTAAGAGAAAGATGTAGATTTTTTTCATTCTTCTGTTTGGGGAAAAACATACACACACGCGCATGCATATCCACATCCAGAAGAGAAAATGAAAACACAATAACACGGCAAAACAAAAATTAATGTTCATCCGAATTGATGAAACAATGCGTGCTAAAAAAGGCTCCAAACTAAATGACTTGCCATATTTTTATGGCGGCATATTCCAGAATGGCATCTCAATGCCAGACTATGCGCAAACGATGATAATTTTTATACGGTAAACAAATAAAATAAAAATCCAGAAATGCGAATAAAGCTTCTGAAAATAGTTCCAATTTGGCTAAATCGATCGCATGAAAAACCGAAAATAAAAAAAAAAAGTTTGTTCCACAAACAAAACCATATTCGAAATGCGTTATTTATTTTGCAATCAAACAACTTCACATGTGACGTACAATTATAATTTAAACTTTACATCTGACGTTTTTCGGAAAGACGACGGGAGAAAAAGAAAAAAAAAGGGAGAAAAATAATATTAAAACAGAATTATTTTTGTTTTATTTGTCATTAACAGTGTTGTCGGTCAGTGTTTTTTTCCTTCACACATTTGTTGTCAGTATTTTTTGAGCACTTGTCTGTCTCGTATCTTTTCAATTCGTGTTTTTTTTCATATTCTTTTCTGTCTCTAATCCTGCTTATCGTTAAACTTCCGCGATTGCAAAAGCAAATACACATCGATTGGAATGCATAGCGAACACTCGATGAAAGTGTGTTATTTAATTTCTGTATTTTTTTTTTTCTTGCTGCTTCGTTTAAATGTCCTCTAATTTGAATTCTCGGGTATAAATTAGAATTTTCTTAAAGCGATAAATTAAAAATTACATTAGAAAAAAAATCGGAAAGAAATATTTGGCAAAAATGCGTCATTTCAATTCAAACGACTTTTTTTCACGTCTTTACATTTGCCTATAAATTTCATTAATAAAATATAACTGACGCAAATATTTACAAGTGATCACATATGAAATGTAGATGTAGTCATAGTCACGGAGTGCATTTAATAGAAAATTGTTGAGTTTTCCCTTTTCATTTTGTTTTTTTGTTTTTTTTTGTGTTTGCAATACATTTTTTCTTCATGTTTTGTCTGATAGTTCGAGATAATATATTCCGGCTCATTTATTACACAAATTCAAAGTTCAAAACCGGTGTGACTTACTCATTAGTTTGCAATACTTTATAACATTTCAGCAAATAATAAATCTCATGTGAAAGTCAAGTGAATAAATCTAATGTGTTTGTGTGTCTGTTTTCTTTGTCAATTGCAGATGATCTCAGTGCAGTCAGGTTATGCAGGAATGGAGCGTTTCGGCGTTGATGTTGGGTTAGGATCGCCTCCAAATCATCGGTAAATTGAAAACGAATTATTATTACTTATTTGCATTTATTTATGCATTTATTTTAAACTGCCTGTTGCTTTTGTTTTTCTGATCAAATTACAGTCGACGAATGCGTTCTGATTCTGTGCAAAGTGATCTTTTGCTCAGTGCCAATACATCAATATTGAGCAGTAAAGTACCGGAAAATCGGAATAGTTTATTGAACGATAAGCATCACCATCATCTACATCATCATCGGCACCATTGTCATCGATGCAGCGATGAGATCATTCGCTGTCCACATCATGTCGCATTGCCAGACGGTGAATGGAACCATTCTTATAGTAATTTACAATCAGTAAGTTTTGTGCATATATTGTCGGATGCCTTTTTTCATTATGTTCTTTTTTGGCAATGAGTCATTCATTGGCTGTGAATTAACAAGCAATTACCTTGAAACAATTTTTCGGCCAACCAAATGTAATCCAAACGCGACAGAGTCAGAGTCAGAAATAGAATGAAAGAGAGAGAGAGAGAGAGAGAGAGAGAGAGAGAGAGAGAGAGGGAGAGAGCAAAAGTGACGCCATTTAGACATGAATCAGAACACACATTTGCAAACATTTCAATCATTTCAATCAATCAGAATATTTTCAAACAAACAAAAAAAGAGAAATAAAATGGCAAATTTTGAATGGGAAATAAAATTATCGACATCAGACAAACAAGTTGGAATGTTTCGATTATCATGTCGATAAACACAGACGGTTTCTACCAATTTTAATGTTTTTTTTATTTTTTTTTTTTTTTTTTTTTGCTTTTTTTGTCATTTTGTTATGAGAAGTCTCTTGTATATTGTGTTTCTCTCTTTTTTTTCCTCCAAATTCTGTGTATTAATTGTGCAAACCCATGCATATATATTTATGACTAATGGATTCAGTCTGTGTGTTCCAATTTCAATGTATGCGTAATTTTGTTTTGGGGTTATTATTATTGTTGTTTTTAATTCGCCAGACTATTGTCGCGGATTTTAAATTATTTTTAAACTCACAAAAATTCTTCACTTTTTCCATTTCCAAAACAAATAAAAACAATGTGTCTGGTATTACGTTACGAAGAAGGGATTGCTTGGAATTCACTCAAAATTATCAATGAAATAATAACAATAACAATAACAACAACATCGTCATCAACAGCAATGAATTTAACTGCATTGCAATATTCATTTGTATTGTTTTCCGTCTTTCTTTCTTTTCATATTCTGTTATTTCATATTTTTTTTCTCTCGTCTTCTTCTTCTTTTTCTTTTTTCTTTGTCTGTTTCTATAGCATGCGGAAATTACTCGTTCTTACATACGTGCGCCGCCAAATAAAACGGCTTTAGAAATCAATTTGCCGGTACAGAAATTGAATATGTCAGTGATGAAATTAAATAGTCCGGCTCAGGAATTGAATATACCGATTACAATGTCATCCGGTGGTAATTCTGTAGGCTCATCCATAAATAAATCCAGACATAATCCGATAGCGAAATTTTTCACACGAATCAGTAGCGTACCAACGGGGACACAATCAAAAGGCACATCACAATTCCACAATAGTACGGATAGTCAATCACCATCACCCTCATCATTATCATCGTCATCATTAGTCTGTGTAACATCATCACCTTCATCCACATCATTATCACTGCTTCATGAAGATTCCCGATAATTATTCATCAATTGAACAAAACAAGCAACAAATGCTAAAAAACATAGTTAAAAAAAAAAGATATAAGAAGATGAAAGAAACACTTTAAAATAAAAACTATAAAAACAACAAAGCCCATAGTAGCAACAACAAACAAAAAAAAATAAAAAAAATAAAAAAAGAAATGTCGAGAATAGGAACCAGGATGGAATCAAAGCAGAAGTTGGAACGCACTGAAATGGATGAATGAAGCGGTAGCACGTGATTTTGAGCGCACCGGGCGCCTCACTGATGTAACCACTTTAGATTTCTGTTATGACTCGGCCAAAATATAAGATTTGTTTCTGCGCGACTGACTATCCGTGCACAAATTCGATATATATAAACATTTTAATGGGAAAATATAATGGCTTTGGCATGCACATTAATGAAGTTCATGCGGTTTGAATGACATTATATATTAAGAAGAATTTTGAAATCATCAGCCAATATAGAAACCAAATTTGGATCGATCGAAAAATGTAATTTTGTACTTTAAACGCCTGGTTCGTTTGTCAGTGTGTGATAAAAATGATTATGATAAGAAAAATGAAAAACAATGCAAAAGAGAAGGAGAGTAATAGTGTCAGAGTGAGAAGAAAAGGTTAAGATACGGAGAAAGGAAATGATCAATCGAAATATAAATTCGGACTATAAAAATGGTTTTACTTGAATTGCATGAGTCTTGATTAAAAAAAAACCATACGCACACAATAGCAAAATAAAGTTAAAGGAAGAGATGGAGGGGATAGAAGAGTAGTAGCGAAAGAATACAAAGATAGATAGATAGAAAGCGAAAGAAACAGAAAAAAAAGAGAAAGAAGATATGAAGAAGGTAGAAGAGATAGAAAAAGAAAAAAATAAATATATAACAAATGTTTTAACCGAGTCCATTCCACTTGGTACACATCACTTAGTCTTTAACTTTTACGGTAATGTAATTTTTTGAAGATAACAGCTGTTTCACATGTTCTTTTTGTTTATTTGAATTTCCCCAATATGAGAACGCTTTTGGTGTGTGTGTGTGTGTGTGTATATGCCCAGCAAAGGCGCGATTAAATTGATCAGTTGATGCAATTGGAAGTGTAAATATTATTTTATAGATCAATGAACAAACAATATCGTCGCTTTTTAGCTGTGTACTTATGAGCAAAATAATTTTGGCCAAGAAAAGAAAAAAAAAAGAAACATGAATAGATGAAAACAATTTTGATGGCAAAAAACTCAAGTGCACCCGGAAAATTCAACGAAATGGAAAAGAGAGATAGAGATAGATAGAGTAAAACAAAACACTCACAAATATTGTTTTTTTTTTTTCAAAAATTATTTAGAATGACTGTCATGGCGCTTTTTAGCAGCTAAAACTTTTCGTAGCCTTTCTGTAATAGTTCACATTGAGACAAAAAAAAAAAAAAAAAAAAAAAAAAAACAAATTAGAATTAGATGTGTGACACATCAATAGAGAACATTCAATAAATAGAAAATAGCTTGTGAGAGAAATATATACGAAACTAAGCGTACTTTGAAACAAAAAGTTGGAGTACTCAACGTTAACAAATTTGTGCTTGGAATTTTGTTTTCGAAATTTAGAGAACTAAAAAACAGAGTAAATTTTAAAATTCTAATATGCAAGAAATATGCCCAAGAAATTGAGTGTTTGAGAACTGTACATTTTTTTTTCGTGAATTTTATATTACTTACATATTTCTCATACAAGTTATTCTCCATTTGTCGAGTATTCGCTGTTTGGGTGACACCCAATGAGTGTGACACATTCATTAGAAATTAAAAAATTTAAAATAAAAAATCAGCCCGAAAATATTTTGGAATTGCATAAAAAATCACACAGTTTTTACATTGATTTACCGAAAATCCGGCATGCAATTTAGTAACTAAAAACTATGGGAATAAAAATAAAAATAAAAACAATAACAAAACATTTGGATATAGAAAAAACGAAAAAAAAAAGAAAAAAAATATATATATATCAATAATATTCTCGTTCAATGCGAACTGTTGAATTATCCAGTCAAAAAAACAAATAACGACAAATATGTGTTTGCTTATGTAAATATGGAAATCGATTTATAATAAGATCTAAATAATAAATCAAATAACTAAAAAGAAGAAGAAGAAGAAGAAGAAGAAAAATACATAATTCAATACTGATTTTTGCAATTTTTTTCTTTTTAAAAATATATGTTTATTTTTTACAATTCTTAAATGAACATTTGAAGACTTAGACTTTTTGGAAACCAACGTTTCTCCCACCCGCAATTGTTCTGCTTACAAACAGCAATCAGCACGGATATTCAACATTCGAATATCTACGGCAATTAAAAAAACAATTTGGATAAGTTTTTTGTTGTTGTTGTTTTAATTCTTCGATTCAATATCAATGGACCTTCCGTAAAATGGTTCGAAAAATAATAATAATAAATGAAAAAGAAAAAGAAAAACATAAGAAAAAACTAAAGAGAAACATAATCTATTATTAATTCTTATCATTATTATTAATATTATTATAATTTTTATTGTATTATTACAATTATTATCATCATTTCTATTATTACAATTATTCTAATTATTATTGTATTATCATGATTATTCTAATTATTATGATTATTAGTAGCTTCATAGATGTAAAAAAGAACAATTCCATGCACTATGATTAATGGTTAAGCCGACGAGAAAAAATGAGAGTGTGTGTGAGAGAGACAGAGAGAGAGAGAGAGAGAGAGAGAGAGATAGCGATAGAATGAAAGAAAGAGGAACGAAGAAAGATGAATATGGAAAAATAATATATTTAAGAATTCTTTTCTTTATTTCTGAATAATTTGATAAATATTATAAGATTGAGAAAAGATCGGGCGATCAGAAATCGAAGAAAAATTGCGAAAAATATTTTAAGAAACTGAAAATAACAAATAAAAAAGAATTCATCAAACAAAACAAAATAAATTTATGATTCGATGTACATTTAGTGTGAAAGTGAAGAGAGAGAGTGCGAAAGGGCAATTGTATGTGCATGATTTTCGATTTCTTGCTCTATTTACTTTTATTTATTTAAATTTGAATGTGAATGTGAAAATGCATCGCAAATGTGGCTGATAATATGTGCACAAAATTTGAAATTAATAAAATAAAAATAAAACAAAAATCAAGAAAAGACTGCAATTCATCAGTAAAATAATATAACTTTGATGTATATTATAGAGAAAAAAAAAAAAAAGAATCAACGACAGATTCATTTTTATTTAAATTAAATGATTCAGTGCATTGAAAGAGCTGTAACTAGGGATAGACGATAAAATTCAGCAAGTGAAGCAAATACTGAAGGGCTGTTCACACTTTTGCTGAAATGAATTAATAACTAGCGGAACAAAAAATATTAAAACACTCACATTTAATTTGATAGATTGGAACAAAAAAAATGCAAGCTTCTTTTCTTCTTATATTATATATATATATATATATCTTTTCTTCTTTTTACTTCAGGAGATTTAAAAAGCAAATGTAAAAATTTGGATGGAATCGAATGCAAAATTTCCGTTAACATAACGATTATATTTCCAAAGCCAAGACTTTAATAGAATTTATTTTTGTATGCCATCATTGATGTTGCTTATGGCATTTTCTGTCTAAGAACTTCAGTACCGATTTGTGAATGACGATTGCACTGTACTGTACTGCATCATACACGCAATCACAGCCTTGACGAATTCCAGCCCAAAGGAATTAATTCTTATTTTTCAAATGATATTAAGCATATAAGCACAGATACAGATACATAAAGATTGATATAACTTGAGGGAGTAAAACACGAATTTTTGATAACAAAAAGAAAAGAATAGAAAAGAAAAAGCAAAGAAAATGCAATTGAAATGGTTAATCGTTTCCAATACGAGACTATGAAATTGAAAATAAACCAAAATTTGTTCGATTTCGTTTAGATTTTCCATTTATTTTGCAAAATTCGTACATTTAGGCCCAATTACAAACCAATTTTCTTTCATTTAATAACCGAATTGTCTAGCTAATAATAATAATAATAATAATAAAAATAATAATGAAAAGAAAAAAACAAAACAAAAATTAATAAATAAATGAATGAATAAACATAAAGTCCCGATATTGTGCATAGATATATTACAATTTTTCTAGTTCCTAATTTTATAATTTTTACAGTTCAAAACAAATATAAATATAACTTAATCTTATTTTATTGCATTAAAAAAATGATTATTTTTGAAATAAACATTCAAGAGGAAAACAAAAAAAAACATACTTTTGTCGTTGTATTTAAATATAATTCCAGAGCCAGTTTTATCTGCCTTGCATAGCACACATTTTATTTATTATATGCGATGATGCATTCGACGAAATAAAAAAATCAAATCAAATCAAAAGAAAAACGATTAGTCTCCAAAGTGCTTGTTCGCGCACAACAAATGGACAATGAACAGCATATAGCAAAATGAAGAGAGAGAGAGAGAGAGAGAGAGAGAGAGAGAGAGAGAGAGAGAGAGAGTAGAGTACACTCAAGTTATAATTAGGTGTGGTACATTGAATTGCTATCGAATCACATATATGCGAGCAGGATTACAGAACTGAGCACTGAATGCGTTTAAAGAAAATGATTTAAAAATGATAAAAAAAACAAAACACGAAGAAGAAGAAGAAAAGAGTAGAAAACAAATTATTTAATAAAAAAAAAATCAAATCACTATTTTCGTATTTGCCATTTACGGATTTAACTTTTATGCAAATTATAGAAAAAAAAAATGAATATTATGAACATAAATATGTTAGTTTATGAAATCATCAATTACATCACATACTTTGTATTTTCATCGAAACATTCAATATCGTTTACATTCAAACGAAATAATTATTTGCAGATGCTGATTGTGTGTGTACGTGAGTGGGATATTTATTCTATCTCAAAAAACAATGTGGCGATTATTACGAACAAAACACCATCAAGATGAAAGGCAGGCTCTATTTTAAAATATTTTTGTTCACTTGTTACCAACATAAAGCACATATTTCTTTTTTAAAATGCAAAACGAAAAGAAGAAAAATGGTAACACATCATCGATTTTTGCACTTAAAAAACGCTCTAAACGATGCATTTATTTCTAGTTATCTGTCAAAAAATTTATTTCACACTCATACTCTTCTTTTAGTCATTTATTTATAATCCAAAACTGATTCAGTTCACCTGAAAACTACAGAAAATATCATTAGAAAGGAACATAAATAAATATATTTATGAAATGTGCAGACTGATGCAAATATAATTTAATTGAAAGAAGAAAATAAAAATGAATAAACGATCAAAGAGCCAGAGTGTGTCTAGTTGAAATTCTGATAGATTTGAGAATTGAGATGAAATCCAATGATCGACAATACACAATCAGACTACTTAAAATTGCATTTTAAATTGAACAAATTGCAACAATTTAATCAAATCAGAGAAAGAGAGCTAAAAATAAATCAGATGAAGCATATAAATTAATTTATTTTAAAGAAGAATTTTCTTCGTTCGATTTTAATATTATTTGTATTATATAGATCAAATGAAAATCCATATTAAATTTTAATTGAATACCAATTTATAATAATTAAAAGGACAATGAGGACATAAAAAAGCTTCTAACAACAACAAAAACAACTACAACAACAACCACAACTCATTATGAAAAAGCAAAATAAAAACAAAACAAAAAAAAAAAACAAAAAAAAACTAATTAGGAAAATATATTTGTTATTGTATGTTTTTGATTGAATTTAAACGAAAAACAAACAGAGGCAAAACAAAACGTTTGTCATCATTTTGGGCTAAAAAGAAATAAAACAAACAGAATAATAAGACTATAAGTATATATGGCGTAGAGGCCCAACGCTATTTTGTGATGGTGGTAAAAAAAAAAAAAAAAAAACAAAATAAAAATAAAAATAAAAATTCAAAATGAATACATAACACACAGACATAGATTAGGAGGAGGAGGAGGAGGAGAAGGAGGAGGAGGAGGAGAAGGAGGAGGAGAAGGAGGAGGAGTTGATAAACATTTTAAAGAAAATAAAGAAAAACCTTTGGGCATTATTTTAAAGCAAATTAAATTAAATTAAAAGAAGAAAAAAACTAATACATTTAAATTAAAATATTCGATTCACAGAAACATCAATAAATGGTCAATACCGGTTGTTTATGCAACCAAAAGACTGAACAAACTCATTCAAACAATTTCCAATTAGTTGGATCATAATTAAATGCCAAATTGTAACAGAACAATTTTCATCATTTTGATATTTTTGTTTTCGTTTTTGTTTTTGAATTTGATTATGAATGAAATGTTCAACAAATTTCAAATACACTAAAATCCCAATGCAAATGCACTCAAACATTATTTAGTGCATCATTGAACAATTTGTGCACACAACCGGATTTGATCGAAAAAAAAAATCAATCAATCTCTATGTGAACCTATTTTAACAATGATGATGGAACTGAATAAAAAGAATAATAACAATATTTATGATGAGTTTGTTTTTTTTTTCTTATAAAATTTGCATTTTTTTCAGGGTTAATCATATGTTTATTTCTACCTATTACTTTTCAAAAAAGGTAAGATTTTCTAGATAAATTTAACTGACGAAAAAAAAAAAACAAAATCGAAATCTACAGAATGAAAATGGTGTTTGAGGAAATCGACTAAACTTGATTGGCTTAGGCATATTTTCCACAATAATATACTTGCAACTTTGAAAAATTTTTCACAGCAATATAGATTGAAGAAATGAGATAAATAGACAATTTTTTGATTATAATTTTATAATATAAATTTGGATGTGAATCGCTCATTTAAATGTTTAGTTAACAACTTTTCTACAATATTTCTTACAAAGTTCTTTGTTGAAATTTAATTGCAAAACTTAAATATATGATAAAAGCGAGTAATGAGCTTTGTTAATTTTTTCCCAACAAAAAAATTATGAATCAAACGAAAAGCTAATGCAAACTACATCTTGACGATTGATCAATTTTCTGATCTAGTTTGATTCGATTCGATTTTTTTTTTTTCGGAGGTTTTTTTGTAACCAATCATACGTGTAAAACAAGCGACGGTAAAAATAGTGTAATAGCTGAATGACATATATGACATGGCAAGGAGTCAATATCATTAATGACAATTCAATTAAAAATAATTGATACGATGAGTGCACGATTATGGGCGCACACTATTGATATTGGCATTTGTGTTCTTTTCTGTCAAACAATATAAGAAATCTACAAAAAAAAAAGCGATTTTATCGAATACATACAAGTCAAATGGAGAATTTTAACCGGAACAAAATTGATCTAAGCGAACAAATGAACGAAAAGATATGAAAAAAAAACACACATCTCGTTCTGAGTCTCTAGTTTTTGTTTTGGTCAATGAGAGTAATTGACAATCTGGGTTTTCTAACATTTTAGATCGTTTCGGTTGATTGCTGTTATAATAAAGACAGTCGCACAGAAGCATTGATCAACTTGAATGATTGGCACCGGAATGGCAAATCTGTAAATTGAACACAAACAAAAAAATAAAAAGAAACCAAAGCAAAAAAAAAAAAAAAAAAAGAAAACGAAACAAAACGTACCTACAATGAAAGCATCGCCAAAACGTATTGCTCAATTACCGTTCCGTTCACGAAGTAATCCAGTGTTCTGATGATTGTTACATATGTCGATCAACAGCGGCTGATATCACTTGCCAACTCAAAACAAAATATCCTCACCGTTTTCTCTAACATTTCGGTTATAGAAAATGGTTCGTGATTATGTCAAAACCAGTTTATTATTTTCAATACAGGCAATTGTTTCAGTTGAACATGATTAGATCCGATGTGACAGTTGTAGCCATCCATTCTGCACACGTTTAATAATATAAAATACATCTTAATAAGAAAATGAAAGAAAAATAATAATAACAACAACAAAGATGCATCCAAAGATGCGATTTCGAATTGATCTTTTTATTGTTGCGCGCACCCACCTCCGTCTAATAACAAATGGCTTTGAACACAACGCTATTCACTTTGTTTGCGGATTATGATCTAAGTGGCAATTTCAGTGCGATCAAGTAATAATCATGAAGGTATTGCACGTCATTTTTCATTTTAGGCCATCATATGAAATGCGAAAAAAACCGATTTTTTTTTTTTTTTTTTGCGTTTTGCAATTCGGATTGATATTTGAAATTATCTGTGCCTCTGTTTGATTTACTTTCAAACATTTGAGACTTTTCGATCATGAAAATTACTGACATTTGAACTTAAGCTCATGTTGAAGAAATTAATTGCATCTGAGAATGAATGCATTACCGATCCGAGAATGAATTGATCACAATATTGAATGCAGATCTTTGCTGGTTTTTGCCAATATTTGGAATTTTCAAGGGCATTACGTCATTATAAGTTATGCAATATCAATGCGAATTTATGATTTGCGTTGATAACATTCTGAAATGAAATGAAAATAAAAACGCAAACATCACACTAATAGGCAAAAAAGCACGTAAATGACACCAAAAAAATTCCAACTGTGTGCAAAATATGATTAATCCGATTCATGCAATTTACATATATTCATTTATTTTATATCTCTCTGGATGCGATGTCATTCAAAGGTGAGAAAAAGTGCCTCTCAGAATCGAATATAAAGTAATTCAGTTGATCGGCATCCCAAATTGTATATGCAGCAATGCAACAGCAGCACTAACGCACCAACATTAATCAGAAAAATGTACAGAATACGTAACGAAATAGAGAGAGAGGCAGAAGAAATATCAAAATAAATGGTCAATAAATTTCGATGCAAATATTGAAACCACACACACAAAACGGCATATGCTCGAAATCTCTCTTTTTGCTTCTTTTTATTTCTCTCGTTTTAGTTTTTTTTTAATGCTAAACACATCACTTCACGCAACGATTTGACCTATTCGATTTTAATAAATTTTACTTAGGTTTAAATTTGTCGGATCATTTCGATAAATGTATAAAGATTCTCATATCAAATCGAGTTAAGTCGGGAAGAAACATTTTGAGAGATTTCTCGAAATGAGCTCAATTCAAATAAAATAAAATAAAATGAAAATAATTTAATAATTTTAATCGATTTTTCAATGCATGAGATGACTTTTTATTAAGTTGGGACTTAGTAGGCCAGTAGCACGAATAGAAACAAAAAACTAACTGGTCCAAAAAATCCCATCTCAACCAAAAAGTAAATCGAAATATCCTGAAATATATTCATCCACAAATCATTGGAGTCAGTAGCTGTGGTAAATACATTTCTAAAACCACAAATGGATCTGAAATTAAATAAAAAGAGGAAGAAATAAGTATAAAATAAAACTTAGTAATAAAAAGTACAACAAATGTATTGAACGGGACATTATATTGAATGGAAAATTATTGGCAATGCATGCAGTTTGGCGATCATATAAATTGATCACTTCTTCATATTATTTCCTATTAAAATTATAATCGAGTTGCCGTTCATTAGTTGTGAAAGTGCGCTATGTACGAATATTATGAAGAAATGTGATCATCACACCGACCAAATGTTTCTGCACGACTTTATATTGAAATAGCATTTGCGCATAAGCAGATTATCACTAATTACTAATAATTTATTAACAAGTTGATGTAGTTCGTGATGTGAAAATTGATGGCAAACATTGTTTGTTGTTGTTGTTGTTGTTATTGTTGCTGTTTCTATTCCAAGCGGCTGCCTCATAGTGGTCTATAATTTCAGTGAAATTGTTATGATTACCTAATATGTAGCAGTAGCTAAATGCGTAAACGCAAATCAATGTGCGACGGCATCGGGCGAATATTATCCAGATCAAACAAACGATAAGAAGACATTTATCTTTTCGATTGGCCACTAAAACTGATTTATACATAGAAATTATTTTGAACTGAATCGCGTGCGCATTCACATTCAATCGAGCAGATGAAACAAATGGCACAAATGAAACAAACTGACTCGCATGATGGTATATTGTTTGTATACGTTTTTAATTTTATTCTTCTAATTCGCACATTGGGTGGTTATGTCCATATGGAAAATGCTTTAGTTTTCAGTTCGTTTTTGTTTTATTATTGTTATTGAAATTGCCCCATAACTACTGATATACCAATTCAAACCAATTAAATTGTTTTGAATGCTTTTTGCACACATTTTCATATATTACAGATTGATCGTTCGAAAAAAAGGCCGTCAAATTGTGTTCTGCCATATTTCTTTCATTATATTATCGTTCAGTTTATTCAATTTTTTTTTTTTTTTTTTTTCATTTTTAATTCGAAAACTTTGCTATTTTGACTATGGGGCATAAATCGTCATTCAACCGTGAGGCCCCATCCATAAATTTCCGCGTTGAAATGTTCAATTATATATTTGTACGATGTGATTACTGATCACAATTTCGTTACATTACAAGTCAGAAAATTGCCCCCCGAAAAATAAAATACACACACACACCAAGCACAATTATCTAAAAGAAAACAAACGTGTGGCAAAAGCTCATTCGCTCTCATTTCTAGAATAATAGGCCGCAAAAACATCAAAATGAAGGCAACACATCAAGATGCGATACAGTATGTAACGAATTTATGAGAAAAAGAAAATATCAAAAAAAAAATCGAAACGGATGAAGTTGAAACCATGTGCAAAGTTAGCTGCTGATTGCACATAAATTTAAATGGCTGTAAAATAAAACAAATTCTTATGTTACTCGTCTTCATTGCCCGTAATAATATTATAGCGTTTTTTGTTGAGCGGTGCACATAATCCGCTTAAGATATGCTTTGACTCTATTTATAGGGAAGGTAGCTGAAGGTTCGAATTTGTTTTATTCTTGGTCCATAAATTTCCGCTATAGTGGAACATTTTGAAGAATTTGCTATACCGTTGCAAAGCTTCTGTCCATAGTATTTATAATAATAGTTCAGAGCAATTGTTATTTTTATTTTTATTTTTATTTTTATTTTGTTAATGGCAATAAGTTTTATGTCGGTCATTATAGCAACTAAAATAAATCCAAAATTAAATTGCATTAAACATTAGTTGTATTCATCATCTAAAAGAAAAGGAACAGAAATAGAAACATGTGGAACAAGGATAAGCAGATTAATTGTTTCAAGATTTGCGAATAATTTATTATGGATAAAAGTATCACAAATCGTCTGCAAATGATTTAATGAACTTTACAAAAAAAAAAAAAAAAAAAAATGCTCATTGAGAAATTCTTAATGAGAATTAAACTTGTATATTTTTAAAGAACATTTGTTTGTTCGTAGCAGGCTTATTGCTTGCTTGCTAGCTACCATAGATCATCAGAAGAATTTTGACAAAGATTCATTAAATTATTTCATAAAGGCGAAATTGAAACCATTTTTTTTTTTTTTTTTTTTTGAAAAACTGAGTTTTTTTGAGTACTTGCGTTCATGAATTAATGATGAGTATAAACAAAAATTTTTGTGATTTATTTTTACATTAATATTCGATAACAATTATGACATCGCAAAATAAAAATACAAAAATGACCCAAAAGAGGAGCTACTATTTAAGTATGTTTTTCGTTCTGAAATTCAAAATTCACAATTCGTAATTTGAATACATTGACCATTTGAAGATGTATCTGTATGCATTTTACGATAAAAACTGCCATTTTCTTTTTGTTGTATTTTTGTTTGTTGTCATCGTTGTTCTTCCGACAATTTCGTGCGTTTGTTGACAGTCTTAAGCCAAGGTGTGAGAGATGTTTCGATCCAGCGTGTAGGAATGTATGGAACCGAATGAACGAGCAATGTATCGTGAATTGTCATGTATTCTGGGGTTTAGATTGGTTGTGTTGCGTGGTCGATGATGTGAGGAATATTAATCAAATTCGTATTTTGCAATACACTGACGTTGTCAAACGCTTCTGTGTTTCCTTTGTCGTTGTTGTTTATCCCTGGATTGTAATTTATTGGTCGCGAAATAAAAATGAAAAGACGAAATGCTACGAAAAAAAAAAAAAAAAAATTGTATGAAAACTAGCAAGAGATCGTGCACACACGGGTCTTTCATTTCTTGTAAACAACACGGTCTCATTTCTAGTCAACAGAATTGACTCGAGCGATAAATATGCATTCAAATTAATTGTATGCTTTTAAAATAGAAGCAACGGCTTCATTCTCAACAACAGCAACAGCAACAACAAATTACACAATTTCTGCATATTTATAGAAGAACATCATCGTCGCTGTATGAGAAAAAAAAAATTCGATCAAATAGAACAAGAAGAAGAAAAAAAAAAACAAACGGCAAAGAATTGTGAATATATCTATCTGACGAAAGAAAATAAAAATGATTGTGAATGAAAGAACTCGCGGGCACAAGTTCTTTCTTTGCCACGATATTTAACCAATGCCACGAAATGAATAGAAATGCAATGGTTTTTGGTATGTTATTCGTTGTTTGTTAAGCGAAAGCACGCGACCAACATCACCATAAAACCAAAATCGCACACTCATCGGTCAGTCTTAGCTATCTTGAAAATTGCCAATGGTTCCGAATAGAACGAATAGAAGGAACGAGCGAATGATCGAAAAACAGCAAAAATGTAGAGAAGTAATGTAACTGAAGGGGAAAAACGTCACGACAAAGCAATAAAGTATGATGGACTTCAATAAATTGTGTTCACTAGGGTGTAATGTTCAATGAACATTATTCATTTTGTCCAAAATGAAAATTGAAATTTAATAAATTTATTCGCTTTTAAAACAAAGAATTTTTAGTATTCTCAAAGACGAATCCAATCCAAAAATCCATTTGAAAAAAAAAAAAACAAAAGAAAATGAAACAAAAAATTAGATACAAAACATAAATTCGTAATAATAACGTTTTTCGTCAAAATTTTGAAAATTGTTTTCCAATAGTTTGAGTAATAATTATATCGAAAGATCAATCGAAATTAAGGAAACTTCAATTGGCAATCAAATCAATTTATGAATTCAAATCATCAATTTCTTTTTTGTCTACAATTTGTGTTTGGTAAACCAGTTGAATAATGTATCCACCCTAATTGTGCATATACGAAATGGCAGTATCATGATGATACCGTCGACGACGGACAAACGGCACAGATCATCACGAAAAGAACACAATTTATGTTGTAATTTATTCATACAAGATGCTCGCAATTCAATGCACCAGTCGAAAACGCACTGATTTTTTGATCGTTTGAAAACATTAAATCAATTATTCTTTGGTAATTTCATGGTACAAAATTCGAATGGACGGGCGAACTAATATCAATTCAACATAACTGTTGAATTAAATGGTATTATTTGTTGCTCCGGATAGTCCGGACCGTCTCACTATTTTCCTCTCTTTTTGGTCTTGATCTCTGTACGTTCTTCATTTTATTCTTTTTTTTTTATTTTTTTTCAATGCTCTTGATTTTATCACATTTACTTCATATGCTAGACATTACGTTCACTTCATTATATTCCGACTTATTGTGGCATCTACATACATCAAACGTAAGGTTTTCCATTGCAAAGTAGATTTTCATATAATATTAACAACAACTATAAACAAATCGTTGGAAACAGTAGTTGAATTGATGTGGAAAATGTGATTGCAGCAAATATTTTGTTTAAGCTAAAATGCCATTTCATGTTTCGACAATATTCTCTCACTCTCCTTACACAATTTTGATTTGAATTTCTCTAATGAATACGATCCAATTTACTGATCACTATCAAATTGTCATTCGAATGGTGTTTTTGTTTTCTTTGTAATGTATCAACTATGTTTATTTCATCTCCATGAATAGACCATGCGCATGTAATAAATATGATTATTGTCGTATTATTGCATATAAATGATTAGTTAATGAAAAGTACAAAATGTGATGTTTACCATTGAATCAAATTGACTCAATCTATCTCTCTGGGATATTGAATTTGCTTTAAAATGATTTCACTTGCGGCATAATCCAACAAAAGTGAGTAACAGTTGAATGTTCTTGTGAATGAAATGTATAATTCACTTTTTATTCGTTGCAAACTTTCTCTTATCGCATCTCGAAAGTCGAAAAGACTTAAATGAATTGAATATTATCGAATAATAACCAAGTGTTCTAATTGATAAAATATGCATGTTTTTTCCACACAAGAACTTGACCTTAATTAAAATTGATTTTTTTTCTCTTTTTTTATTGCGGATGTATGCAATCTTCATACTTCATAGCTTAGGTTGGTATACAAATTGCATTCGATCATTGTTACCGCATTGCGATGCAAAATGTTTCAAAATATTCTTGTAAACGGTTATCGATGTGTGTTTCTGTGTAAATTAAATTGCATGGGAAAATGGCACCCATCAACTGTTTGAACCAATTTAGAATTTAGAATCGTCAACTGGCCGAGAATTATAATATCAATAAGCGAGATAAGTTGACTGAGAAAAAAAAGAAAAAAAAAAAAAAAAAATTGACCGATGCGATACAGATATCTGCAATAGTGTGATTCGTATGAGATGGGGCACACAGCACAAATACGTCAGTTTAGATGTCTGAAAGATCGCGTGCTACTGTGGAAGAATGCATTGCGTAGAGAACTACGCATAAGTGTTAATCTTTCATTATTTCTTTCAATCGGTTTCATTACAGCTTCGTCATTCGGCATCCGGCATCGTGTGTGTGTGTGTGTTGTGAGAGTGTGAGCTTTTTTCTCGTTTTTTTGTTTTTTTTTTTGTTTTTTTCGCCTTCAATGTCGTGATTTTGTTTCATCGTAATGAACGTTTTACTGATCACATCATCATTATTGGTCTTTCCCTTTAATTTGTTTCGCACGGAAAAATCAGGAGAAAAAAAAAACATAAACGTACTGTTGCGCACATCAACTCAAATCGTATCGAAAGAATTTCTTTTGCAATTTAAATTTGATAGACATTTTTAGAGTTCAGTAAATTCCATTTGTGCTTTTCCTTGATCGTTTCATTTTTTCTTCCTCTTCTTCTATTTTTTTTATTTTGTTGTTTTGACCGAATCGATCTAATATCAAATCACGAGACTAAATTACTGGTGTTGCACTCTGTATGCATTAACTCTTCTTTTTTTTTTTTTCTTTCTATTTCTGCGTTGATAGAGCTCGACTTTTCCGAGTTTGAATTTCTGTCAATACGTGTTATGTTACACTTCATGTAGAATGAAATGCGGTAACTGTGCTCCGTGTTAATTCCAATATTTACATCGAGATAATCATTTTTAACGAAGTGCTAGTTCTCTGAACCATTTGTTATTCTACAGCTGTCTTTTCGCATGTTTTACTTTTGTGGGCATTTCACATAGATAATATTCTATGAGTCTCTTCCATTTCTTCGCTCTTGCTCTTCCCCATTCCCGTTTTCTCTCTGTTTCTCTCTACAGTTTCACTCCTTTTTTTCTCTTTTACTCTCTCGCTCTCTCTCTCTCTCTCTCTCTCTCATTCTCTTTCATTTCTTCCTTCCTATCTATCTCTCTTATTTTTGTCTTGTGTTCACTCAATATATCCGGTAAATTCGCGAATAACTGCATAAATTTGGGCTCGGTCTTACCTCCGTACACATACTTTGATTATAATTTATATACGAACCAATTTTCAAGTGCATTTTTTCCATCTTTTCTTTCCTCTTCCTCTTCCTTTTCTTTGTTTTTCAGTTGCCTACATTGATTTTTTATGTTTTTTATGATAATACATATGCCCTACGGTGTACAAGAGCTTCCATTCCGTATAAATACATATATTCAATCGTATTGAAAATAGAATTTTTAAAAATAAAGTGTTTTATGTTATTGATTGATCCACGACAGGGATTTTACATTCAAAATACATTCATTGCCGGTGAATTGAAATGTGAAATATAATGAACACAAGCGCGAGTCAGGATGTTCAAGGACGTGACAAAATTAAAAGAAGCTTAAATTTAATTCATATAATCACAACAGATAGGTACGATAAAAAAAAAAGCCAATAATTGACATTGCTAGACAAGAAACTTTTTACAAATAGCCCTAACTGCATAGAAACACAAATCATCGATATTAATTCACACGATATTGAAAAAAAGGAGACAAGTGCGGAGGTGCAGGAGGAGGAAGAGAAAACACCGCATGGGCGAATTCCGCAGAATCACACATTTATCACATTCTTGATGCCTGTTCCAATCGATGGGTCATAATGTAAAAATAGAAATAAAATAAAATAAAATAAAACAAAATAAAACAAAACACAACACATTTTTCAAATTTTTTGCGCGACGTTTTTAATTTGAATTGTTTTGTGTGCACACATGCGTTGCACAATTATGTTACAAGCCATGAACGATAAGAAGAAAATGCAATAGTATTTCAATATTGCTCGACAGTCGAACGGGAGAATAGAAACGACACCGATTAGATTTGCAAAAACTGACTGCAAGCAAATTAAGGTTGATCATTTGTTTTCGTTAATCCAAAAATGGGGCGCAGTGCTCTCTAAATGCATTTTAGACAAAAAATCGAGTGAATACTGTTAAGTGTGGTCGAAATACGAGAGTGAGAGAGTGAGAGAGAGAAAGTGAGTGAGTGAGTGAGTGAGTGAGTGATTGAGAGAAAGTGAGTGAGTGAGTGAGTGAGTGAATGAGAGAGAGAGAGAGAGAGAGAGAGCGAGAGAGTGAGATGGAAATAAAAAAAACAGTATTTTACCATTGTTACCAACAATGCAGTCGATAAATGGATCAACCGACCAACCGATAATGGTTCAGCGCATTGTCGTTGAAATATTCAATTTTTGTCCACATTTACACGTTTGT
The DNA here is from genome assembly GCA_029041755.1 of Resseliella maxima. Lineage (NCBI taxonomy): Eukaryota > Metazoa > Arthropoda > Insecta > Diptera > Cecidomyiidae > Resseliella > Resseliella maxima. The sequence goes on along the minus strand of JAQOWM010000768.1, from coordinate 961,113 downwards.
TTATCTTGTGATTTTCATGTATTGCGGTGGCAATGTGCATTTAAGTGGTTCGTCTCGAGGGCGACATTAAAGAGAAAATGCCGCCGTGAAAAACGATGCACATTAACTAATTATTTCAAACAATTTATCTTTAACTAGTTAGCAAAAGAGACAAACGCTTGTCTTATGCGAACGCTAAGAACATTTCATTTTTTTTTTTTTCGTTCGCATAGCATACGACTCATGGTTATTTATATTGAAATAAAACTCATTCCTAAAGTCACCGAGGTGTATGTGATACACTAAGAAAGTAATGAATGTGTGTGTCAGTTGATTCATTTGAATGCTAAACGGAATTTGATGAGATAAAACCGATTTGACGACTGGTGATAATGATGAAGTTAGCGTAATAAATTGAAAGCCAACGGGCATATGCAGTGTAGTTGATTACAATTTTCGCAGAAATTCTACAGGAAATTCAAATATAGATTTATGGCACAGGAAACACAAATGAGCTAATCTATGATTGCTTCCATATCCATTTCGAACTTGGACAATTTTCTAACAAATTTTCACCACAATTCAAACAATGATCATTTTAATCGTAAGCAAATATCTCATTCTCAACGTTTTCTTTTTTTTTTCACAAATACATTCGATGTGTGTGTGTGTGTGTTTGTAAAATGTGTATCCCATTGTCAGTTGATTAATTCTGATTAGGTGGCCAAGAGCTGGTAATTGTTATCGCCATTGTGAAATGTCAATTTCAATTTTTGCATGTAATTATATAAACTTATGAAACTGATTACAGATTTGAAGTGATTCGACATGGTCGTCTAGCTATGCTGAAAAAAGATTTTCTCGACATTCGTTCGGTGCATTAATGATTATGCATATGATCACCATATCGAATCAATTAGCAAAATATTTTGCATACGAAAACGATTATTGAATTGCTCGAAATATTGAAATTAATTTTATTCTTGTTGAAATGGTGATTAGCATGCGCGTGCACTCTACATACACACACACACACACACATTCCGCTTGATCTATTTGATGGCTAAAGTGAACGCACATTTTTCACATAATTTGTACTAGCAAGTATACTTAGTGTTGATGTTCATGTTAGCGTGCCACCCGAAAGCTTTGCCGGCTGTCGATTATCTTAGGCGCACTCAAAATGCATTTCGGATAGAAAGATGTGGTGTTAACTCTGTCTCTCCCTCTTTTTCTATCTTTTCCTCTCATTGTTTTTCTTTCTAACTCCGTGTTTATGTATGTATGTGTGTTCTTTGTCAATTCAATCGAAATCCCTTGTCTATGCGCTGAATATTTGGTTTATACACAATTTATGCGAATTCTGAAAATCAATGCGATTATAAGTGAAAAGTGCATTGTTGTTGCAACAAAAAAAAAAAAACACACACACACATTGGATTTTTATAACAAAAGCGCAAATGCTGATACAAAAAAATGCGAAGAAATAGATCGCAAAGAAATAAAAATAAAACCATCTTAGTGTATTATTCAATTTAGTGAGATTCCGTTTCATTTCGATTAGAGCCCGATTGGAAAATTTACTCGAACATATGCAACAAGACACAAATTCACAAAATGCGAATTGGAAAATATATACGACGATGTGCAGTGTGCACATTCGATGAGAAAGAGAATGACCGAAAATAAGGAAGCAGGTAAGGCAGCGATAAAAAATTAGATATGTAAAAAAATTCAAATAGAAAATTAAGCATTTTATTTCTAAATGGCCTAAAGGACAATAAAACATTTAATTAATCTACAACGTGAATCTTTGCATTATTATCATCAACAATATGCATTCGAGTGCTATCCACACAACTTAGTTCATTTGTGAGTGTGTGTGTGTGTGTGTGTGTGTGTGTGTGTGTGTGTGTGTTTTTTGTGCGCATTGCGCACGCCTTTACCAATTAATATGCATCGGTCAAGTATTTGTTTTTCCCCCCATTTATGCGAATTTTATTGGCATTGTAGTTCCGATGTGTGTAAGTAAGTGTGTGTTGTGTTTTTTTCTTCCTTTGTCTTTCGGTTTTATGCTTTGAGCCGTTCAATATTTGCGGCCGGTGAACGATGGTACATTTGGCTGGCGTATCTTTCTAGATTTAATTATTTTTATTTTAAGAAAGAAAAAGAAATCCTACGAAAAAAAAACCCTTCATTTTATTGTTTTTGAACTTATTGTTATACAGCCAAAGTACTACTGTTTCCGATAGATTTGCTTTATCCAATTTATGGACCGGTTTTTTGTATTTAATCGACTTTGTTATGTATTTTTGGTGTATGCATACAGAATCAAGGCACTGTTGTTGTCGCTGCTACTGCTGCTCTTTACAAGTGAAAATAAAATCGTGATGATAAGATTCAAAATTTGATATAGTAGCTATGCGAATATGTTCAATGAACACTGTTCATACAGTTAACATAGAGACATTTATACAAGGAAAATAATTTTAAACAAAAGAATGCGATGAGAAGGAAAAAAATGAGTTTCTATTTAACGTTACACCTTGTGACAACTTCAAGTTTTAAACAACATGAAAAATCCACTCAATCAGAATTTAATGCTTTTTTCTTTTCTTTTTCGCTCTCATTTAAAATTTTAAATTCAATGCTGCCATTGATTATCTGTTCACATTCATTATATATCGCTAAATCATCGGGATTTAATAAAACGATACATATAATCAAGTGAAAAATGTTTTTCTGATGATAAAAAAAATTGCGCATTTTTCAATTTATTTGATTTTTATGCAAAACTATAGTTTTATATAGTTTTTAATCTATATAGATTTGAGGCGTGTCTTTTAAAATCTTTGTCATTTAAATCTCTTTGCAAGTTAAGTAAATTAGAATAATAATCGTAATCCGAATTGAATTGATAAAGTCATGGAGTGAATTATTGGAGTTTTCAATGAAATTTCATTTAGATTAAGTGGCAGTTGTGTGTATTTAATCAAAGAAAAAACATTATGTGTGTGAGAGAGAGAGAGAGAGAGAGAGAGAGAAACGATATACGTATGTTTCACTTTGAATTAATCGGGCAAATCGATCGAGTTGGTAGCATTACACAGATGAACTGCATTACGTTAATATGTTACTTTAGCAAGAGATACCATTAAAATGTGTTGCTCTCTTTTCCACTCTTTTTATTTGTCTATTATTCTCAACGGTAGTGTATCGGTAGTTTGGTATTCGATAAGAAATAATATTTATTATCAATGTTTCGCAATCAAAACATATTTAATTTACACATCATAATAATAATTTTGTGATGAAGAAGAGATGCATTTGCCGCATTGAAACACCACAATAAGATTGCATGGACAAGGTGGATGATATTGCGGTGGCTTTCTTGTTTTCGTTGTTATCTTAATGGCAATGGCATAATTAAGTTTTGATATCAACGTCAACAACGTTATCGAAAGTATTCCAAAACGGGTTTCTTTTCTTTCATGTCTTTTTTGCTCCTCTCATCACTCGTTCAATTCAGTAAGCTGTTATTTTTCCTTTGTTTCCTTTTTTGTTGTTTTAATTTTCTGTAAAACGTCTCTTTTCTCTGTACATCATTTTGCATTAAATGCATAAAATGTATGAGTTGCGGATACAAGACTAATGAATATTGTCTTGATTAGTTGGTGACAATATATTTGTAATTTGTGAGATAATAATAAACTAAACATGTTGAACATGTATATCGTTGCTGTTCTTCAGATTCAGTGCATCATTTTTTTGTTTATTGTTTATTACATTTTATACAATTTTTTGTAAGATGAATTCAATTCACCAATATTGATATATGTTCAAAGCTTATTAAATTCGAATAATATTTTGTCAATTGAAAAATAATTCTGAAGCTGTTAAAGTCTATAAAATGTGTTTTGAGGCTCATAAACATACAAAGCCAACAAATTGATTACAAATATTAACGAAACAAAAGACTTGACCAATAATAAATGATGTGCATTATGTTTCGTCGGTGGTGATTTATATGTGTGATAACTGGACGATCTATCTGAGCATGCCCACTGAAATGCAACTGAAATGTTCAAATGAATGTTTATTCCACAATTTGGAGATCGAGAGAAAGAAAGACATACACACACACACACACACACACGCGCGCGCGCGCGCAAAGAGATGGAGAGAGAGAGTGAGATACATAGAAATGCGCTAGAAATGATGAGTCTTCGTTATGAAAGGTGAAACATAAAATTGTCTTGTGCTATGATATGCAATGCAAACGCGCAAAGAAGAGGTGAGAAAAACGGCATGAGCAAAATGCCATAAATGCCCCATTCCATTGAAACGATTGAGATAATCAACGCCTACTTTGTTTATGAATCGACGCAATGTCTAACGCCAGTTGCCATATCACATCCGTCTATGCTATACACTGAACCATATATACCACTGATGTTGCATTTACAATACGGTACGTATCGTTTCAACTCTACTCTAAACTGTGCTGATCTCATTGCTCCTAAAAGCCTCTCTCCCTTCCTCTCGCTTTCTCACTCTTTTTTTTTTCTCTGTACCTTTCCATCTCTCACTCTCCACGCCAGAATAAATCGCGTAATTAATTCAAAATGAAAAGATATTAACATAAATGTCTATGCATTTTTCTAAAGAGGACAGAAAAAGCGCGCACGCCATGTAAATTACGAAACGCACTCATTTTTGTTGTTGTTTTTTTTTTCTACTGCCGCGAATGAAGAACGCGTATGAGATGAAATAGATTGAGAACTGGCGCACATTAAATCTGCCTTTTTATGTGTAGATATACTATTTTTTTTCTCATCTCTTACCCGCTTGTTTTGGTTGCTTTTCCAATGCCCTGGCAAATCCATCGTGTATCAAGACGATGGAGCATACACGTAGTATAATCGATTATCGTTCAACAACTGTGACATTCAATAAATTCCAACGACTCTTTCATTTTTTATTGCAATCATAATTTCTTTTTGTTCATTTCTCGATTCGAATGCTTGACAAATTCTCCAAAAATTATTGCCAATGAAATTGCTTGTAACAAACACACTGTATAGTGATGGTGGGATACAGATAGAGAGAGACAGACAGTCGAACAAAGAGAGAGAGAGAGAGTGAGAGAGATAGAAGAAGGATGAAATACCCAGACAAATAGGTATGCGAAATGTAGCACTTAAAGAAATGCATCTGTTTTTTTTTTTTCTTTTAATTTGAACAGTCCTTTTCAACAGTATTTAATATAGACTAATAAGATTGCAGTTAATTTTTCAACCGTCAAGATATTTCTACTCGATTTTCAATGGAAATAAGAAGAAAAAACATATTGTCTATTTGAAATAGAGGCAGCCCAAGTGTTTTTTTTTTTTTTCTTTGAAAACCACTTTGAATTATTAAAATCTGAAGTCACTTTTCAGATATTTAATTACAGTAATAGAAAATTTGAAGTATTTCAAAGGTATTATGAAAAATGTATGTCTCTGCAATCTGTTGAATATTCATATGAAACATAACTTTGTAAGTTTTATAAATTAATTGGTGTGGTAAAAAGCATTGCACACCTTTCAATCTGTCTAAATTGATTGAATCAAAGCCTATGGTTGTAAATTGAATCATATATACACGATGTTGGCATTTCGAATACTTGTTAAAGAAGCTATTTTATATTTTAATTACTTGAGAGGTTATTGAAAATTGTATATTCTTCCAGATGATTTAATGGCAATTTGTCAAGTCTTGATAAAACATTGAAACTAGGTCGATATTCGCCATCCATTCATTTTTAATTTGCATTTTTCTTCATTTGAATTTATCGAATTTTCTTTCGACATAAATTGTAAATTAAAACATCATGCTTCGGGCTTCATCCAAACAAATTCATTCAAAGAATTTTTGTTGTATTTCTCTCTTTATAATTCACTCACATTTGAAGCAAAGACAGTGCAACGAGTTTATACTGACTGAGTTAATAATATGGTGTTAAAGCGACACAGTTGGAGGATAAAACAAATAAAGACAAGATGAACAGAGTCACAATTAGAGAGGTTGTGGATACTCAAAGCAATAAGATGCTGAAAATATTGAATGTTTGAATTTACAAAAGTATTTTATTCCAAATCATAATTCGATTCTATTTTTAATTTAAAGCATAAAGGGTAATTCGGAGATAATCATCAATAAACATTTGGACTTTGATTAAATATGAAAACAATTTCATTTTAAATGCAATAAAAATTGAAATTTCTATAGAGATAATAAAGAGCCCCCTATTTAGTGACGGCACTGTATTTCCATCGCAAATGATTTTAACTGCAACTTGATAGAGCAATGACAAAACGGTGCACAAAGATAAGGAAAAAACACACACACATTCACACACATGTACACAGTCACTGATTGAAAATTATACATTTTCAATCGACCAAATTTAAAATTATAATTTATTCGCAAATTATTATGTTGTTGCCATTAGCCATTAGCAATATGCATTTTTCTTTTTATTTCTCAGCACACCGGATCAATTCTTCTTCTTCTTCCTTGGTCACAGTAGATTCTGTTGCATTTATGATATTAAGAAATAAAAAGCAAACACACACACACACCATTGATGGTTTGTGAGTACAAATAATGTATGCACTATGCATACATCATTATTATTATCCGCCTCTCGATGACGATTACGGCTGTGCGCACATGATCACGTTTCTCTCATCATTGTTGCTCTCTGTTTTTTTCAATTCCCCAGTACAGTGTATAATGTTCATACTGTGTATGATTATTCAAAATATTAGTCAAAATTCCCTTTCTGCAAAAAAAAAAAAAAAAAAAAAAAACGGTTGCTGTTTCAAGTGAGAAGTTCAAACTGGTTGAACTTTTACCCATGTATCTGCAATAAATTATTCTCACATTTCACTCAATTTGTGCAGTTTAATCATAATTGACCGTTTAAATTCTCTAATAACTTTTTTCAACATTGTTAGATATTTTTTTTTTTTTTTTTTTGCAGATTTTCGAGAACAACAATTTTCTAGAAATCTATCCAATTTTGTGGAAATTTTTTTTTTAAATTCAATGATGATCAATCATATTTAGATTTCAATTATTTTGTTTATGATTTGCATTTATATTTGTCAAATGTTAAAAAGAATGGAACAAGAAATAGTCAAACGTAAAAAAATTATATTTCATTACGATTTTATTGCACTTCTTCCATCAATAATAATGTTATGTGACTAATGGAAAATTCGCATATAAAATTAGAGATTTTAAGGTGTGCTTTATCTCCCATTAGATCGAAGCAGTTATTCAAAAATTGTTCGCGTTGATTAACATTTTTATCACATTATAATCGAAAACAACGAAGAGAACCAAGTAGTTTAATGTGATCAATTTTATTCAGACATACCTTGTCGAATGACAGTTAAATGCTAACATTAGGTGGTGATAGACATTTCATTGCATTGCATTGCATTCATGGGGCGATTCAGGGTGCTAGTTTTTGCTAGTTTACGTATTTACTGACATTTTACGTAAAATGTATCAATATCAATGATCAAACATGAGATGAATACATACGATATGACAAAATTCTGCGTATGCAATACAACAGACCATGCAGTATGCCATACAGAAGGTAACGCAGAATACAAAGTAATAATTCAAGTGTGATAATATTGTAGACTGCAGTCTTTCAAATCATTCTTCAAACATTATTGTTAAATAATATAAATATGAAATTGTTAGTTTCAATCATGCAATTTTTATAAATTTTCATATTCAAATAATACAATATTCATGAAAAAGTATAATAATATTTATATAAATGTAACGTTACGTCATTGGATAATGTGAAGTTTTCCTATAAATAAACATTTGCTAGTTAGTAGTTCGTGAATCTCCCCCATGGTTGCCACACATTTAAATGGCAACCACACAAAAATTGAAATTAATCGCTTCCTCATGTTCATGATTATTAATGATAATAATGAAATATTAAAATGACAAAATAATTATTTTTCATAATTTTTGTTCACTGATTTTGTGACTATTCTTCCTTTCCACTTCAGTTTCTTCCTTCCCACTTCAGTTTCTTATGAAAAAGATTAGAAAAACCAAGGAAAATTCGAACTATTTACACGAAAACCATGAAAAATTGACCAACGATAAAAATAAATATTATTTATTATAAAAGCTTATGAAAAAAGTTAGCTAAATATATAGTGTGTTAGCGGCACTCATTGTGAAGAAAATAAGTGACTCATTTTGAACAATTTAAAATTAGATCAGAATTTTTCTACAGTATTACATTTTTCAGATATCAACTAATGGAAAAAAAAAATTATTCTTACTAATTTCATTACCAGTGTAAGTTTGAAAGAAAAATGTTTATAGGGAACTTCCCTGTTGTCCTGATAATAAAATGAAAATTATGAATAAAAATGTTAAGATAAAATAGTGGGTACTCACCAGATATATCTCAAAACCTATCCGGTTTGTATGTCAATAAGAGAAGGAAATAAAAAATTACAACACATCATGGAATGGAAATAAAATGTGTAAATGCTCAAGACCATCAAAAACACATCAAATCAAATTAACTGCTGAGAAACACTGACCGAGATAAAAAAAAAAAGCTTTTTATGCTTTCATGAACTTGACAGTGAAACCATTGAAAACACATTATAAACGTAAAATTATATGATTGATAAATGACATTTCACCTATTTGAATGATTTAATTGACACGCGACCCATGACACGACAAAATAAAAAAAAAAAATAAACAAAAATGAATTTCGATCGAATATGTGAAACGAGAGATAGATCAATGAAAAGAGTTTTTACACCGTAGCAAATTGAATGGAAATCATATACGGCCGTATTAACGAGAGATGGTATGCACACTTAGCTCTGAAATGATCAAACTATGCAAAATATCTAATGCGAATAATTTTTTTTTTTTTTTAGCCAATGAATTAAAACGATCTGGCCGATCTGTATTCGTCAGATGTTCACAGTTTACTAAAACCAAACCATGAGGTCTGTGTCTGCATCACTCTTGGCCGTACTCGAAACAGAGTTTAAGTACAATTTTACACGAGCTTACCATTGACAGAAAGCTAAAAGAAAAAAAAAAAAAAAAAAAAAAAAAATTTAAAGAAAGAGAGAGAAAGAGCGAGAAAAAATGAAAAACGAAAAATAAAAGCAGCGTCAAAGTGAAAAAAAAAAGATTAAAAAAAGGAGCAACAGAAAGATATTTGAGCGCGTATTCTACATTACATTCGATTCATATTAAAACGATAATGTTTGTGATACGAGCGCTCGCGCGAAAGATGTATACATATATACCGTTTTTCTTTATTGTACAATGTACGTACATGCGCTCGTGCAGTTGCTCACCTTCTCTATGCTCGATATATTCCTTCTACATTTATCTATCTAGCTATTTTTTTCTTCTTTCTTTCTTTCTTTCTTTCTTTCTGTCTCTCTGCACAAGTTTGTTTCTCTCTATCTCTCTCTCTCTCTCTCTCTCTCTCTCTCTCTCCTCCTTCTTTCTCTCCTTCTTTCTCTTCGTTCAAGATGTTATTATTTTTTATGTTACCATTTTGCTATGTTGCTATGTGTTTGATCGCTTTTCCGTTGATTGTTTTGCTCGATGTGTTTTTTTTGTTGTTGTTGCATTTTCGTTGTTTTTTCTTGTTGATCGCGAACATTTCTCATCCAATGAATAACTAAAAGAGGCAAACCAGCATAGCCTATAATTTTGTGATTAAGGACTCACTTCTTGAACTCAATGTGACAAGATTATTAAAATTCAATTTAAAGCATATTTCAATCATCAAAGTGTTAATTCAAATTGAAAAAAACACCAATGGTGATAATCAATTGTGACCATTGACCACATCGAATTCATATTCATATTTAAACTGAAATTTAAACGTTTACCTTAATTTATGTTTCTTGTGGAACAATTTGTAATGCAAAAAAAATGTGTGAGTAGAACATTTTTTGGATGAAAATAGGAAAAAATTCAATTTTCTTAAAATCTATTTGAAAGAAAAAAAAGAAATTGTTCCATATCATTTAGTAAATTTTTTTTTTTCACTCTGATGAGTTTTAGCTAAGTTTTACTTCGTTTCCAAATGATGATATTGATCAATTTTACACACAAATTTAATCTATGTCACACCTTAACTTTTTCAATCTCATGTTGCCACTTCCGTCATATCATATCATGTAATTTAATGCCATTTTGTATTGAAATAATTGCTGCACCTATTCTCATCGATCTATCAATCGATCGATTGGATCTTTGACTGAAGAATTAATTTTTATTTCGTGTTTGAAATGAAGAAAATTCTCTTCGATTATCTATTAAAATAACATTTAGTCGAGAAGAAGAAGCATTTGATTGACGAAATTTTATGTTTATTTTATTACATTAAATTGGTTTTCAACAAGATTTTTCCAAATGATGTTGATATGAGTTTACAAGAGATATAGAGAGATAGAGTGATAGACGAAGATAGATAGATAGATAGATGAAGAGTGAGAGAGACAGAGAGAGAGAGAGAGACAGAGAGAGAGAGAGAATGAAAAATCTAAACATATTTCAATTAGATTAAAATATTTATTACTATTAATAGTAGTTTATATATGGCGGTTTAATCCAAATTTTTAATTGACCTAATTAAATTGAACCGTGACTAATTAATCAAATTTCAAATGACCTTGACCTAAAACCGTTTTTTGACCGCGCTCTGCACGCACACTATACACACACACACAATCACACACAAGTGCACACAATCACACTCATACTCATGCTCACACACACACACACACAAACACACACACAAACACACACACACAGAGAGAGAGAGAGAGAGAGAGAGAGAGAGAGAGAGAGAGAGAGACCACCCACCCTCTTTTCGAAACCGGTTTTTGACCATACCTCAATACTCATATGAATTTCTATCTCTCTCTTTCCATCTTTCTCTCACACACATCAACCGTTACTAATAGTGCAACGGACTTGCTTACCATGTATTTTGTTTGTTGGATTTGATTTGAGTACATGAAATGCTTTGATTTTAAACTTTCAGTGCATTTCAGTACAAATGTAAATAAAAGATTTTGTTGGCATAGAGGATTCGATCTCTCGTCAGCATAGTCAGCTTGCTTGCAAAACCATCACTCTTCCAGCACGGCTAAACTCTCCTAAGCAATATATATGCTTTCAAATGGAATATATACATTTTCAAGATTGATACATTTCTCTAGTCAACATATGCTTGCAAAACCGTACAACAATTTTTCTCTCTCTCAGTCACTCTTTTGACAAAGCATTACAGTAGGAAAATATTTAATGTAAAAAAAAAAAATTTCTGAATTTCAATTCAGACGTTATCTGATGATGATGCCAAAGTAGCATCAAAACAATTGTTATAAATAAAATATTATCATTAATTGACTTAAAGGTGTTTTCTTGATTTCAATTCAACTCAAAATTTATTATTGTAGTCAATTATTGCTCAAATCACAATTAATTTGATGCTCTTTCTTAATCCCCTTGCGGAAACTTTTCATAATAATAATATAATAATATTGCGATCCTTTGATGAACAAAACGAAATGAAGTAAAAGCTGATACTATCAATATTACTTATTAATTTTGTTTTTTTTAACAAAACTGTTTACTTCCCAATTTTGCTTGATTTTTATCGCGTTTCTTCCGTTTCGTTTTATTAATTAGCAATTTTATGAGCGGATTCTTTAAAAATGGATCGTTATCGTATTGATCTAATTGATTTTTGTTTATTTAGTCTTGGTTTGATTCACATGTCCAAGTTAATAAAGTGTATACAAATTTATCGGAATTAATTTCGCTACATTCAAATGTGCTAAATGACACGCACTTCTGTTGGGAAATCTTCAGCGCATCCGTGAACATAATATTTGCGGTCCCAATCCAAAAGCGGCCAACCAAAAATTCTTATCAAAAGAGGCGCCTACGGAATCCCGAACGTCCAACACAATTGACCAGTCTTTTGTGCCTTTTCTTCATTTGTAATCACCGAACACAACAACGTACAATAGCGCATATAATCTTCCTCAACTGCAATTCGATAATGTCGTTTCATGATCGGATATTTAGGATGACATTGTGTGCACAGGAAATACTGAGTACTGTAATAGAAATAATGCATATACTTTTGTCATTATACTCAACTAGCTATTGAATCGTTTTGTTTACATACACGCCGAAGAAATATAAATAAATGATGTAATTATCGCATGTTCTTGCATCGAAATTTCTTCAATAAAGGTTTTTTCAGCTAGATAAGAAACAAACAATGCTGAGTAGAAACCGACAGACAACGAGTACATGGTATGTACTCTGCAATCTAATTTAAGGTGATGGCATCCAAACAACATTGTGGTTTGACTAATTTTACCAACACACTCGTTGGTACATGGGTAAAAAACCTCACATCGGCATATCGTAACTATATGGGCGAGAAGATCGAATTAAGTTTATATATTCTATCGATATTTATTGAAATTTATTATAAGAAATTCAAAAAATACAGACATAATATAAACGTTGGAAGAAACAACAAAACAAAGAATTCGGGCCCGTTTCCTGGATGTGTGTTCAAAAATAGCAGTGTATTCAAAGTTGAAATCAAATACACAACGACGGCTACTAATGATAGATAATACAGCGGTCTAATTCTTATTGACGGTAGTCTTCTCAGCTCTTCTTGATACAAATTCTTGTTCGAAAACAGATTTTGAATATATGAATTTTACAAAAATTATTTAGAAATTCGTTTGAAATTTGAAATTAGAAATGAGGAGTGAAATTATTTTATTCAAATAAGAATCTATTCACTCACCCCATGAATTGTATAGTACATCAAAATTAAATGAGTTATCATATTCATAGCTATATATGCGATGGCTGGCACTATCCATAATGAATCCAATATAATCTTCTCATATAAGATGGGTGTTATCCATATAAGGGTGTACCTCAGGGTAGCCATCTGGGGCCAACACTCTTTCTACTATTTATAAATGACATCGTGGATGGAATGGACGAGGTTTTCATATCTCTTTTTGCCGACGATGCTAAGATTGCTAAAGCAATCAAATCACAAGAGGATGCTCTTGAAATGCAACGGGCAATTGATAAATTGAAATCATGGTGTGACTCAAATTTTCTTCCTCTGAATATAGATAAGTGCTCAATTCTGACTATAAGCAGGAGTAGATCACCGATTAAACATTCGTACAAATATGGGGATTTTGAGTTTACTCGGGTGACTGAACATAGGGATCTGGGTGTTATAATTGATAGTAAACTCTCATTCATCAAACACATCAATTCTATTTCGGCTAAAGCATCTGCAACACTGGGTTTTGTCAAAAGATTTTGCTATGACATCACAGATACGCAAACTTTAAAGACATTATTTTATGCTTTGGTTCAATCTCATTTGGAGTACTGCAGTGTCGTGTGGCAACCTTTTTATGACTGTCACAAAAATAAGATCGAACGCGTTTTGAGGCAATTCACAATGTTTGCCCTAAAAGAGTATGCAACCGCAGCAAATGGATACGAATGTGCTTCCTTCACACAGAGACTTTCGTCACTGAATATGTCGACTCTACATCGTAGAAGGATCAATGCCGCTGTGATACAAATGTATGACATATTAATTGGCCATGCAAACTGCCCCATTGTTAGAAATGATTTAGTAACTTCAAACAACACTCGCAACTTGCGTCACTATCAACTCATCAAATTAAACGACAGGGGTATGAGCAAGGCTATTACTTCACCAATGCAACTCATGTGTAAACAGGCAAATAGAGTCAGTGACCTGTTTTTAACCACTTCAACGCGGAAGGAATTCATCACAGCGGTTCGTAATAGTCCCGATGGAAAATTTATGTACTAAATACCTGGTCGAACTATTAGTATTTTTTTCCAGAGACGTAAATCATTAATGGGATGCATCCAGAGACAAAAATGACGAATCTATCATCGAATATGGGACCGATATTATCTCACATATCGAATATAATTATTCTAACGGACGTGCAATACTATTGTGTTCAATATTAAATTATACTGTTATATTGTTGGTTGTATTACCTTTAATTTTATTCTATTGTGATATTTCTTTCCTCATTCCATCATAATATGTGATTTTGATAATTAAATTTTCGTCATTTAACTTTTTTGTAATAGTTTTGTAAAACCAACAATTCAACAATTTTATGAAAAGATAGGTTTTTTTATCGAATCCTCGGATTCTTTTTTCCTACACATAAATGTACAGCTTAATCGTGGCGGTGTTAATAATAAATATAAAATCTGATCAAATTCTTTCCAATAATTTGGTAAACATTGATTCAGAAATATCAAAGAAATTGCATATGATATTCCCCACATGAATAGCATGAAAAGTTAATAAAAAAGTTGAATAAAAAGTCTTTTTGATACCAGATCAATTCTTCCTGCACACGTCGTATAGATTGCTAAAATTAAATTGAATATTAGTGAATTGGAAATGGACAAAAACCGCTTCATCACATACCAATGATAGACTGAATTATGAACCAAGTATTTCCAATTTTAGTTCCGAAAATTTCGGGGTGTCCAAATTGCTACAAAAGTTATAGTTAATATTAAGATTTATTTTTATTTTTTATTTTTTATTTTTATTTATTGCACCGCCAAAACTGGCTGAATATTATATACAAATTTATTACAAAATTACTAAAAAGAAATCGCAGATCAACTATTATAAAATAAATTATCCGGTAAAATAAATAGTTTCCTTTTAAAGTCATTACGATTAATTGAATCTGTGAATACAGTCTTAATGAGATTAGCATATTTACATATTTGTGTAATTGGAGCATTCGAGTTCATACTTAAAGCAAAATTACAAATTCTAAATAGTTCTGCGTTACGGAAATTATGAGGATTAGGGTTGATATAAAATAGGTTTTTTACAAATGGACAATGAATTTGATCCGTCATAAGATCATACAAAAACAGTAGAGCAAAATTAATTCTACGACGGTTAAGTCTAATCATGTTTAGAGTATTCAGGCGGCCATCATACGACAAAATTTGGTAATTGTTTAATGCATTTGGGTATTCGCGAAGAGCATACATTGTGAACTGTCTTTGAATGCTTTCAATCATGGTGGACTTTGTTGATGGAATATTTAGCCATACTGCACACGCATAATCCAGATTTGATCGAACAAATGCCAAATAAATTGCTTTTAATGTTGATTGATCGTCTATTTCTCGACAGAAACGTTTGACAAAACCCAGTGCGGAGCTTGATTTTGAAATGACTAGGTCAGAATGGGGCTTGAAACTAAGTCTGTTATCAATGAGAACACCTAAGTCGCGTTGTTCAATGCAATTTGCGATTTTTTTGTCACCATAATAATATATCGGATGTGTTTGATTTCTACCGCGATGAAGCGACAAAATTGAGCATTTGTCGAAATTCAGTTGCAAGTCGTTTGTGTCGCACCAATTTCTCAGCGAATTAATTGCAGATTGAAGTTGAAAGACATCCGATTGTTGATTTATAATATTAGCAATTCGGACATCGTCGGCAAACATTGATAGAAAGACATCATTTGATATTGTAGACGGCAAATCATTTATAAACAGTAAAAAAAGCGTTGGACCGATATGGCTTCCCTGTGGTACGCCCGAATTAACAGTGAAATCAGCAGATTCTACGGTTCCTATTTTCACATATTGTTTACGATTTGATAAGTATGATTTTAACCAAAGGATGACGTTGTTTGGAATTTGAAACGTTGATAGTTTATTCAAAAGTACGGTGTGATTCACTTTATCAAAGGCCTTGCTGAAATCAAGATATAAGACGTCAACTCTATTTGAAGAATTCATATTATTTATAGAGTAATGTACAAATTCCATAAGGTTGGTTGTTGTTGACCGATGTTTCATAAAACCATGTTGACGTGAAGAAATTCTACCAGAAATACGACGGGTCAGAAGAATATTAACGCAATGCTCGAAAAATTTGGCGATTGTATTCAATTTGGCAATACATCTGTAATTCTCAATATTTGATTTACTGCCCTTCTTGAAGATCGGTCGAACGCAATATCTCTTCCAGGTGTCGGGAAAAATTCCAGTCTCCAACGATTCATTAAATATTAGAGTAAGCGGCTTATACAAAATTGATGCGCAATTTTTCAAAACAAGTGGATGGATACCATCCGGACCAGCACTAGTATTCGTCTTTATCTTGAGAAGCTGGTCGAAAACAAAATATTCATCCAAGAGAAGCGTATCATTTTGTGTAAGATTTGTTACATCAAACGAACAATTATCAGGTGCGTTGGTAGAAAAATTACTATTGAAAAAATCAGCAAACATTGAAGCTTGTTCTTGTGCATCATTTGATGATTTCGATCCATAGTGTAAAAGCTTAGGTAAACATTCAATGTTGCGTTTCGAGTTAACGAATTTCCAAAAGCCAGATGGATTTGATTTGAGCGATGATTCGAGCTTCTTTTTGTAGTTTTCGTAGAGTAGTGTGTTCAGTGAGTCAAATTCAGCATATGCTAGATCATAGGAAGATTTGTCATCATTGTTTTTATAACGTTTCCATTCTTTATTCATTTTGTTTTTCAAAGACTGGAGCTGTGCATTCCACCATGGTTTGTTAAATCGATGAGATTTTGAAACTGGGACAAAATACGTTATGGCTCCATTCAAAATGTCATGGAGAAAGCAAATTTTCTCATCAAATGATTTGTCGATTAAAGTTTCAAAAATATTTAAGTCATTGAGAAAATTACGTGGAGTCGATTTGATTTCTTGTGTGAATAGTAGTGGCGGATGATGAATGTCGATATTGGTCAGCGGAAATGGCTCAGTTGATTCAAAATTAAAACAGTCATTGGTGAATGCCAAATCAAGTAGCCGCCCATGGGTGTTGAATCTATCATTAATTTGAGTGTATCCCAAGCAAAGAACTCCATGGAGAAATTCGGCAGCAAATAATGGAGTAATGTTCACTGGTAACATAACATTTAAATCATCAGACGAATTATCGTTAGGCAAGATCCAGTCAACAGATGGAATGTTGAAATAACCCAGCACAAAGATGGAGTCC
This sequence comes from Resseliella maxima, assembly GCA_029041755.1. NCBI lineage: Eukaryota > Metazoa > Arthropoda > Insecta > Diptera > Cecidomyiidae > Resseliella > Resseliella maxima. The sequence continues at coordinate 943,913 of JAQOWM010000768.1, read as the reverse complement.
ATGTGTTCAAGTTGAATGAATTTGATTGCATTTAGATGTTTCATGTAAATATCAGATGTTGAAGCAGGTGGAATGTAAGCAGCGTACACATAGAGCTTAGAGTTCGATAAGAATTGAATTTCAACACAAGTGTATTCAATATCGTGGAAATCGTTAAGTGTAACCGTTGATGATAAGAGTGTGTGATGAACAGCAATTAATGTTCCACCACCCAGTTGGAGTGATGAACCAGTAGATTCGCGATCAGTGCGATACACAATATAAGTGTCGTCAAAATATTCAGCTGAGAAAAAAGACGAGTTAAGCCAAGTTTCAGTTAGAGCAATGATCGAAAAATCGCATGTTGTTGAGTTTGCAGAAAATTGCTTCTGTTTTGATCGTAAGCCACGCACATTTTGATAATAAATAGTCAATAATTAGTGAAAATGTGATGTGGTTGATGTTTTCAGTGAGACTTTGTTTTTACGGGTGATTTCTTCGGTGTTATTGTCTTTTGCCTCTGTTGTTTCGGAGAATGTGATGTTGTTTGCGTTTGATTTAATCGAACACGAACGAACTCGAACAATATTTTCTTTATCTCGAACAACTCGAACCGAACACGAACGAACACGAACACCAAAATTGGAACTTGAAGTGTTCGAATTTTGTTCGTAGTCCATTGCCACAAAATGAAAGCAAAAAACGCTTCACAACACAAAAAATCCAACGTTTGGTCACATCACCAAATATTTTAACTTCACCAGCCAATAATACAATACTGGTTGTACCACCACCAAAGTCAACATCTTGAGATTTAGCAATTATAAAGTTTATAATATAAACAGTGTTTTAGAAGCTGGGTGAACAATATCAACTGCTGCAAATAATCCCAGAAATTGCAGCAATTTAATGAGAAAGCGTTAATGCGAAGTCGCTTTAGCAAAGAAATTCATGTTTCTTACGCCATCTCTACGAGTATGGTGTGAATTTAAATGAATATCAAACAAAATTGTGAAAGTTCATACAGTGGATTTTCATGCCGTGGGCAAATACATTAATGTACGACGGCATAAGTCTTACGACGTTACATTGCAAACGATCTCTATCATATATACACTGAATTGCACATACACCATTACGAAATGCAAACGACAAATCGTATCTTTTTGCCGTTTCCGTTGGTATAGTCAGTATTTACATTGATAAATCGTATAGGTGGAGTCAGTGTCTTGAAATCAAAGCTCTCCTCTTGTAAAAACATACAACAAATGCCACATTGGTTAATGAGCATAATACTTTTATGTTGTTCATACAAAATGCAAGTCCGAGCAGGCTTTGTTACATGTGTTGAATGAATAGAAGTACAAAAATTGACAGCAAACGCCATCTAACGGCCGATCACACTGCACAAATTGGAGCCAAAGCGATTATAACTAATTTTTTAAATAACTTACACCAAACAATTTTACTAAAATGATTCGAATTATATCGAGAATTCCCATTTTGATTGTTGAATTTGATTGTCGTTGTTGTTTAGCTGGTGTAATAAAATTTTTGATTCCAACAAATTTCTATGACATTTGAATATGAAAGAAGATTTTCCGACCACTCTTAAATCTCAATTTCATTGACTTGCACGAGCAGGTTTTGTTAGAATATGACGGGTTTTAATTCCATCTATCGGCCGATTGATCTGCTGAGTTGATTTGTTCGGTCGTACAATTGATGTTTGAATTGAACGTTCATTTGAACTTTGAACGACCAAACAAATCAACTCAGCAGACCAATCGGCCGATAGATGGAATTAAAACCCGTCATATTCTAACAAAACCTGCTCGTGCAAGTCAATGAAATTGAGATTTAAGAGTGGTCGGAAAATCTTCTTTCATATTCAAATGTCATAGAAATTTGTTGGAATCAAAAATTTTATTACACCAGCTAAACAACAACGAAAATCAAATTCAACAATCAAAATGGGAATTCTCGATATAATTCGAATCATTTTAGTAAAATTGTTTGGTGTAAGTTATTTAAAAAATTAGTTATAATCGCTTTGGCTCCAATTTGTGCAGTGTGATTCATTCGTTATATTGTTTCACTATAGTTTTTTCAATGCATTTATTCACGAACATCAATAGAAATTGAAATACAACGAAGATTGAGACGGTATGTGGTTGTGATGTGTTTAAGATAAAAAAAAAAGCGGAAAAAGCTTCGCAATATGCATTTAATAAAAGTAAGCGATGTAGCCAAGAAAATAAAGTCCACCGATCACCTCTTGATCTTTTAACAACATAAGACGAAATCAAAGCAAAAATAAGAAAGCAAACTGTAATCATCGATTACGAACACTGATCCAACTCAGCTGGATACTTTTACGTGAGTGCGGTTAAATGATGCGCGTGCGCTTGGTACTGCGCAAAAATATTAAATGATAATTCGTTTCGAATCGTATTGATTTTGTTGTCGATGCGCTCTCACAATCTCAGTGAATTATACAGCAATGAAAGCCAACATCCACTAATTTGGTCCGTTCAATGGATTAATTACATGTTTTGTGTATTAGTTTTTTTTACGTTGATTATATTCATTTTCAAATAATATTCGACAAAAAAAAAACAAACGTATCAAATTATGTCATTTCAATATGAAAACTGTCCGAGAACAAAATAAATGAAAAAACCAAACGGAAAACGATTTGAAATTGTCAAAAATGCACTGCATCCGAGAATAGAAGAAAATCAAAATAAATAACCGCTAGATATACGACCTGTTTGATCAGGCTAATTGTTCTGTCGAGGATTTTTCGATCGTTGGAAAATTGTAATTTTATTATGATTATGGATTGTGGTACATGATAACAATTATACATCATGCCAAATGCCATCATAAACACCGTACCGTTGCCAATGCAATTTCATTGGCCAGGTGGAAATATATAAAAAAAAGAGAGCAAAAATGTGTACGACTTGAATTGGATTAATTTTGTTATTTTGCAACATCGTGATGTACAGATTTTCTCTATCTTCGTCTTTTCCTCTCTATCTCTATCTCTATCTCTTCCATCTCTCTCTCGCTCTCTCTCTCTCTCTCTCTCTCTCTCTCTCTCTCTCTCTTTCACTCTCTTCCTCCATTTCCTTCTTCTGTCGATCGCGTTGGGCACTGTCCGTTGGAAAAATTCGAATTTAATAAAATTCGTGTTTCAAAATAAACGCGATAAAAACTTGCCACTATAATATATTTTTCGTTCGTTATTCGAACGATTCAATACAATTTTCTGTACAATCTATTTTGGATTATTTGCCGCGGCGCATTTTTACGTAAGTTGGAATCGAATTAAATTCATCGAATTTGAATGCATTGAGATTACGATGAGTGTTACTTGCAAGAATAATAACAACAGCAGCAATAAAAGCAGAGAAAAGAAAAAAAAAAATGAAAGATCTGTGATTGAATGAAATGAGCGATAGAAAAAAAATCGTTTAGAAAAAAAAGTTTTTTTTTTCAAAACTGCAAAGAATGCTTCCGATGTGGTATTTTTGTTTTTGTTTGCAGATTAGCCACACACCACAAGCAATGCCTTTTGCAGCAAATCAGCAAATTTGTAATAACATGATATTATGCGCTTATGATAACTTGATAACATAAAACGATTGTACGTTTGCTATATTTCGTTTGAGATAGGTTTGATTGGCTTGAAAATATATATTCAGCCGCAAATGTGCAGTGTACAATGTGCAAATTGAGATGTCCATGAGCACTATTATCGCGCATAATCAATTTTTCGACGAGATTTTATTTTAACGATTCATTGCACCTGGAAAATACCGGCCCCCTTTTTTTTTTTGTTTTTTTTTTCATAAAATTACAATTTTACCAATATTATTCGAAAAAAAAAAAATTTCAGGCAATAATGTTAGCCAATTTATCATTTGAAAAGAGAAAGAAAAGAAAAAGTAGAAAAATCAAGTTTGAACAAATGTAAGTTTCATTTGAAGCTACAAATATCATTGAAATTTTTCAATTTGGAAAAATTCAATCATTTTTATTAGCGAATCATTTAAAATTTCAAAATACTCAAAAAAATGCTCATAATTAGACGGAATACATATTTGTTAAAGATTTCATTTTTTAATTAATATACTTTTATCGAATCATATGAATAAATCTATACAATTATGATTACCGCTTTTAAATGCTTGATTCCATTCAAATGACGATCATAATTCATTTGAGAGGCACAGAGACTATATTCGATCAAGAAGGGAAAGGTGATTGAGAACAAGACAGATAGAGATAGAGAGAGATGGAGAGAGATAGATAGAGATGGAGAGAGATGGAGAGAGATGGAGAGATAGAGAGAGAGGAGATGGAGAGAGATAGAGAATAGAGAAGAGAGAGAGAGAGAGAGAGAGAGAGAGAGAGAGAGAGTGAGAGAGAGAGAGAGAGTGATGGAAAGAATTGAAAAGAGCGGTAGAATGTGCAAGTGAGCGAGAAAACAAGAGCCAGATTTGCTTATTTCCCCTTAGAAAGAGATTTTATGCCAATGAAGACAACGACCACACGCTGGCATTTCCTTTATTATAATAATTTTTTATTATTAATTATATAGAGCGCATAAATGTAAATCGCACATTCACAAATGCGAATGCTGAAACAGTTAGTTACTTATTCAAATTGGAATCAATTATAAATTTATATTATTATTATATCTGTGCAAAGAGATTTTGTTCATTTAGTCGAGTCTTTTGTTAATTTTAGTCTTTATTTCAATATTACACATTTTCGTGTTGGTGATAATTATCATCAAACGTTTCTAGAGTAAGAAAAACTGTAAAAAATTCGATTACATTCTGAGATTGAATTAACAGACATAAAATTGTTAACTTAACACAGTGCCGCTTTGAACTAGAGAAATTGATATATTTCACATGTTATACAGATTCACAGTTTGTATTGCAGAAAAGATCAAATAATATAATTTCAGAAAGTAAAATTGATGAATATTTACCAAGCAAATGACTAACCACCTCTCGACACCTCAATTTTGGAGCACAATTTTGAAAAAACCTAATCAATTGAAATAATTTGTGGAGTTTTTTCATCAAGTTGCCATCTTTTCTATATTCAAAGAGGTTCAGTCAAGGGATGCTATGCATTTACTGTTCATGACGTCGAATATTTCGCAAAGTAACTTTTAAAAGTTTCATGTTTTTCGTACAAATTTTTAAGATTTTCACAAATATGCAAAATAACAAATGCATTATCCAATTGACCATCAATCTTGACAATTAATTTTGTATAATCGATCGTGATCATCATCAATTGTCAACTCGTTCAATTTTTGTGATAATATAAAACAATTGAGCAGGTTTATTACCGTGAAATATGTGCTCTGCCTATTTATTTAATTTGTTGATGACAAGTGCATATTGATAAAGAATGCACATGTTATGTGATCACAAACTCGCAAAAATGTATATCATTGCGGCAATGATAGAAAAAACGAATCAATTTCTATAAATCAATCAAATATGGCCAACTTGAACTAAAGATAAGAAATGCAAATCGCACAACTGATTTCGAAATACAAATCGAAATGAATGCAATTGGGTTGGGCCAAATGCCGAAGTGAGATAGAAAATTGATTAGATAAATCTAATTGGTAGATGCAATACTATAGTATACGCTATAGCGGCATTCAATTAACAAAGTTTCGCTTCATGTTTGTAATGGATATCTTTCGGCAAATTCGATTCTTTTTGGAGTTACAAGTAATTTAATCATATTCGAAGCAATTTACTGCATTGATTTCAGAGGCTAATAGAAAACAAGAATGAAAAAAGGTGGCAGAGAGGGAGAGAGAGAGTAAAAGGGGGAAAAGGGAGTCGACAAAAACTAATGAAATGTTGTACAGTACACCTTACCTACTATGTTGTGATTGATGAATGGCGACGATAACCGTAAATCTCATTGCATCGCATTATATTTGTTTTTCACTAATTGGCCGTTATTGATAATAAATAAAAGAAGTTAACGAATAGCTGATCTCATTCAACCGATGAATAGATGGACACAAATTTTCTCGTTCAATTCTCTTTACATTGCCATACATATTGTGATACCAATTTTACTGGACAACATGGCCAATTTTTTTTTTTTTTTTTTTTTCTCGGATGATCCAACTGCCTTTCTGCAACTTGTTTTCACAACATTTTAAACGATTCAGATGGAAAACTGTTCCTTAAACTCTTATGAATGGATGCGCTGTGGAATTTCCAATTTGTGTATTTCCAAGACAACATTGTATCCATTCGACACAACAATATGGTTTAAATACACATATAATGAAGCATTTATTTACGATAAAGCCACTTGATTACGTCTCTTCAGCCCGACATTACTGGCGCAAATTATTGGAATTATTTTTGTAACGGTCGCTAAATATATCAGAAACTCTGAAGGGAACAACATTGGAATATTGTGAAATAGATTACTTTTTCACTTCTCATCTATCTCAAATTCATACTTGAACAAATTTGAAGTTAAAACTCCGATTTTTGTTAACATCATTCCTTTGATCACATTTCATATTTTGATGCTGACAGTTTGGAATCAATTCGACTCTTCTTTTCGTTTCGTATCGAATTAATGATTGATTAAAACTTTTTTCCAATTAAAAAATTTGAAAGTTTCATTTATCAGTGACAATTGATTATAATCAATATCATTCACGTAATTTGATTTCTGAAACGAACAAAAAAAAAAATAATTTCTTCACTAGATATGACCGAAAATGTGGGGCTGACGATAAATGTCCGGTGCAATTTTATGGCAACAAAAGTATGTTTAAAAATGTAAAACGCGCATAATAGGTGTAATCTTGCTAATTGAATGCTTGCTATTTTGAGCGCTGGTTAAAGTTTTGTTGAAAATTTTCCCGTTTGGCTCTCAGCATAATGCCGTCGTCGTTGCTGAAATCTCGTACCTCGCAATTGAAAATGTGTTGTGATTACTTTGTTCGAAATAGCAAAGCGTCGACCGCTTGGTTTGTTGTTTGATTTTTTATTCATTGGCTGTTGGCCTTCCTTTCTTTGATTCGTGGTTAAATGTGTTGTTGTTGCTTTTTGTTGTTGTTGTCTTTTCATTTTTTTTTCCTCCTTTTCATTTCATACTTTGTGCCTATCGTTCTTGTCCGTTTGACAGTGTGAACTGTTATCGTTCGGTCCATAGGCTTATTTTTTCTCAACAACAAAATGGCATTCGGCTCATTGCACGAGATGTTATTTTATGTCTCACTATAGTGCACCTTCTATTTTTCCTTCGATATATATTCTTCATTCGTGTTTTTGTTGTTGTTGTTGTTGTTGTTGTTGTAGTTGCCTCGATCTTCTTACACTGCTCTCTATACCCAGCTAGACTAAATTAATGTTCACGTTCGCGCATGTGCCGTGTGCTTATGCGCACATTCTGTACATTTTCTCTCAATAAATTATCAGACATTTAACAAATGAACAAGAACATTTAATTTATTAAGTTTTGAAGAAAGAAACGAAATACTTTGTGAGTTTAAGTAAACCGATCCATCCGTTCAATTGAATTGGAGGAGTTGTTGTCATTTTCTAATTCGTTTTATTTACACACTTTCTCGTTTATTCTGTCGTCGATAGGCTAGGTGTGTGTGTTTGTGGAGGTGTAAATATGCAACACGCACACGTTGTATTTACATTTGAATTTTCAAAAAATTTTATTCAAAAAGAAATAGAACGTTCAAAACGATGGAAGGAAGAAGCATTTGTAATAAGCAACGCGTTTAATAGATAACCAGTGTGAATTCAGCGGATGAATAGCACACAGCTGGTCACATTTACATTACTCACTTCTATTCACGTTGTGTGTTGGCTTTTTTTTTCGTGTAACTGCTAGCGCATAAACATAAATGATTTAAACGAAATTACACAAGTGCGGTTGCGATTGCATTGTCTTGGTGTTTAACAGCTCAAGAAAAAAATCTAGTTTATTTCTGGCGAAGTAAAAGACTAGCATATCGAACGAAATGAAGCAAATAACAAAAGTAACAAATGAAAGAAAAAAAAAAGAAAGAAAGACAGAAACGTGCTAATATGACTGAGACTTGACTCCTATTTAATGCTACGTATGGAATTTTCTATAATGCAAAGGAAATTCGCTCATGTCGTCTGATTGTCTACAAAGAAAATACCTTTTGGCGAACGTTTGATGGAACCGATTCATTAGCATCATACAATTTATTATAATCACATTATTTTCCGAAAAATTGTATGAAACTGTCGCCTCTCTCTCACTTTCACTCTCTCTCTCTCTCTCTCTCTCGCTCTCTTTCTCTTTCTCTCTCTCTCTCTCTCTCTCTCTCTCTCTTTCTCTCTCTCTCTTTCTCTCTCTCTCTCTTTCTCTCTCTCTCTCTTTCTCTCTCTCTCTCTCTCTTTCTCTCTCTCTTTCTCTCTCCTTCTCTCTCCGTGTGAAAAATGTTGGACTTTGTGTTACGAAGTAGTGTGAAAGATGTTTCGGTTAGCATAGAGACCGTGGAGATTTTGATATTCGCGCCGGAAAGACTGAGAGTGTATTTTTTGTTGATTTACCCGAATGGAAATTCATTGGACTCATAACAGTTGACCTAAGCGTATATAATGAACATACGGTGCATAAATTCTTATGGACACATGCGACTAGCTGTTGTTGTCTTATCAACAGATCATGTTCGTTGGAATACAGAAAATATGTAAACCGCTTTGAGGTTATTCATCAAGTACTAGGTACATGGTGGCTTCGTTGGTTTATTTTTATTTTACATTTTTTTTTTTCTCTCAATTCCTTCCTCTTCTCATATAATCTATGATATGGCCAAATAGAAATGGCATAAATGCAACTGAAATGTATTCGACTCGATTGCAAATAGTACGAGATGAAAAAAACGCATCTCATAAAGTAGTATCGAAATCATGGGCCTCCCATTTCGAATTTTTATTCTGGTTGTCGTACTCTTTTATTTTTTTTTTTCTTTTTTTTGCCGCATTTTTTTTCTCGTTTGTTTGTCTTTCGCTTCGTCCAACGAAAATGGCGAGCAAATGAACCAAAATCGATTTATTTCCATTCCAATTTATCAATTTATCATAATTCTGATTTATTTACCTTGCAATGGAAACGCTACTACGAATGAAAATGCAACGACCTCACGCGGATATGTCTATTGTACTGTTTGGTGCAGCCAAACTAAACTACTCGAAAAAGATCCACACATTCACGATATGCAAACGATGCCACAAACTTCGATCCGAATTGACAAAGTAGACGGCGGGGAAAAAAAACACACACACACACACACACACACAAAGCAACAACGAAAATAATAAGGAAATGCGCACATACAGAATGAATAGTAAAAAAAAAGAATAAAAAAGCGAAACGACAAGAAAAGGAACAACACGGCCAAAACAGTAACAACAACAGGCGAAGCGTACACCACATCTAATGAAAATAAACGAATCGCACGTGTGTGGTTTGATCAATTGCAAATATTTCGAAAAAATACTGTTGCTTTGAACTCTACTCCTTCTGCCGCATCTTGGCGCGCACGAATTTTATTCTCTCTCTTTCTCGATCTCATTTCATTTTGTTGTTGTTGTTGTTTATACTCATTTTACCATAGATACATGCAGTGTTGTTATGCCAAACACATTTCTCAAGGCTGAAAATGAAAAATACTTTCTTCATTCTGAGAGCATATCACTTTTGAAAAGAAGTAAACAAAAGAAAGATTTATGGTTAAGCTTCAGAACAATCATTTCATCATTTTTGAATAGTCATTTATTTTGAATTGTTTCTTGCTTTTCATCAATTCCATCGTTGAGTTGTTGATGTGGTTTTTTTTTCTCTTTCGTTTCATGCAAATTATTTCATTGTTGAAACACACACCAGAAGGTAATGTGCATATTTTGCAAATGAAATGCAATTGTCAGTAATTTCCATTCAGCCCATAAGCCCAACTTATTTCAATAAAGCATTAACCTAAAAGTAATGAAATATCTTTGAAAAAGAAAGAATATATCTCAAAATATGAACGCATTTTTTTTTTATTCTCTATTTCGATTCTCTCGCTTGATTTATTATTTTCATTTTTGACAGTTTTTTTTTTTTTAAAATAAAACTGACGCTTTTTCATGAGTTTTCCATTTTTACTTAAGATTTCTGCTTTTTCACAATCCAGGTAGAAAAAAAAATCTTATTTAAAATCATAAATGTTATGGCTATTTGAATGTTGTTATTTTCATAAAGTTTTTTACGTCACAAAATCTGCTTATTTCCGACATTTTGTTATTTCATTTATTTTTTTGAAAAAACTTTTTGAATAAATAGACAAAATGCTGTATAATGTTATGACCGATAGATGATGTTTATTCAAAGGCTAATGAAATTCGGTGGAAATCATGGTGCAGTTTTGTTTGTTACTCGGTCGGTTTAAAATTAAATAATTTGTGTCTTTTTTTCCTGTTTTAAATATGCTAAATTGATAAATACATTGGAAGAGATGGTTTTTGCATTTTTCAATGCTGTTTCTGACCACGCAATCAACAGCTCAAAAAAAAAAAAAAAAAAACAAAAAAAAACACTTCATTTACCCGAATTGTAAAAATTGTTTTGCTTGAATCGTCGCAAATCGATGCAAACCAAGTATTTGTTTATATAATATTATTTACAAAATGGAAAGTGTGTTTGTGTGTATTTTCAAAAATTATTTTCTCACATTTTTTTTCATTGATTTTGTTGCATATGAACAACAACGAAAAAAAAAAATTGCGAAGAAAATGTAAAGAAAATATTTGTTATTGTTGTTGTAATATTATTTCGAAAAAACACATTTGACATGACTTGGAGAAAATAATTCGGCTATTTTTATTTTGTGTTAATGATTGAACATGGCCATTTTAGTATTTTCCTATGTATAAATGTTTTGCTCGATTGTTTGATTTTTTTTTTTTTTCATTTTTTTTTCTTAGCTTTTTCATTATAAATAGAGTATTTATGCGAAATGAAAATAATATAATTAATTATAATATAATAAGTCTTTTGTGGCAAACTCAATGTAGAAACAATTGTTATGCATTTTAATATATATATAAAACTCAAACATATATTGTATTGCTTTGAATTGTGTTGTTGTTGTTGCTGTTGTTGTTCGTTTCTTTTTTGCTTTTTAAATGTAATATTTTGTTTTTTCGATAAATTTCAAACATTTTTGTTTCATTCGAATCAATTTACAAGCTAGTGTCGTTGCCATTTCTGATATTTACATAAACTTTCACACCTATCTCCATTCAATTCTAGACCATTCATTTAGTTTTGTTTTCCACAATTGTTTCCTTCTGTCTTTTTACTTTCAAGTTTTCCGCCATTTTGTGTTTTATTTTTTTCCTTTAACTCCATTTTTGTCTCATCTTTTATATCACTAATTGTGCATTCAACTGTAACAGTACAAAATACGTTTGATTCGATTTCAAATGTTCAATGTCCAAAATGAAAAAAAAAAAAAAAATGAAATTTTCAAAAAAAAAAAATCGTCGTATTTTGTTATTATTTAGATAAAATAGGCATGCCAATAAGAAGCGATAAGTTATTTAAAAATTATTCATTATCATCTTTTGTTTGTCTTATTGTTGATATAGTGTGTTGTGTTGTTTTTGTTGTTTTTCCTTTTTGTTCATATGAAATTAATATAAAAAAATATCAATCTTTGTTCAAAGATGATCCATGCAAAGATTTAAATGGTCAATAAAAATTATGTTAAATATTTCCCCATTAGAAATACATTGCTCAGTATGTTTTTTTTTTTGTTTGTTTTGTATTTAAGCGCATTCAGTCCGATTGGCCAGAGTGTCAATTAGCAATTTTAAAATAAGACGATTTTCATTTGTGTGCATTTTATATAAAAAAGAAGAGAAAAATTATCGATGCCATTCAACGTTTCAACAATTCAATCAGTTTGTTGAGTTGTTATTGTGTGATTTAATTTGTACAACATTTGTTTACATAGGCCAGAATAAAAAAATTGTGTGTTTTTCTCTCGTTTAGAGTACGGCAACTGTGGCGTTGTCGATTTGTTAACTTTATATTAGGCTTAAAGGAATTGCTTTTTTATTGAAGAAAAACCCAAACAAAAAACGAACTCAAAAAAAAAAAAAAAAAAAATGAATAATAATGACAAAATTAAATGTTAGCTAATAATAGCCGTTTAATGGAAATCTCATGCAAAAAAAAAAAAAAAAAAAAAAATCTCGTTAAGTTTTTCGTTCAGAGATCGATGTAAATAATGTTTCTTTTCTATTGAAATTGTGGTTCGGAATGATGTTAAAATGATACAATTGAGTAAATTTTAAATTTATTTGCTATGATTTTTTTTCTTCTTTCGTTTTTGTTATTTTTTCGTACTTTTCTTCTCGTCTCGCACACATATTAACTGAGATTATCATTAAGTATGTATTGATTTGTCTTATCGTAAAATCCAAAATCAAAATTCAAAAGGAAAATTTAAAATTGAAAAATGTTAAATGGCAAAAATTGTCTTTTATCTCAATTATTTATGTTATACTTTGTTCAAATACATTTAGAGAATTCAAGTGTTTTTTTTTTTATATGTTTAAATTTTATTTAGAATAGAGATTTCCGTTCGCATTACTTACGAATTAGATTGTTTTTTGTTTTGTTTGAATAAAAACTAAATGGAAATCGAGCTATATATATATACACAATTTGTTAATCATTTTTTTTTTTTTTTTTTTTGTAATTTGTATACAATGCATTTGATGATAATTTAAATGTTAAATAATATGTATATTTTCTGTTTGTTTTGTAAATCCTATATTCATTCTGTTTCTCTTTTTTTCAGTATGTCGGATTTTTATTCCCTTCAGATTGTTTTTTGTTTTTGTGGGTCTTCATCATAATCGTGAGTATTCATTTGCAATTTGTTCGAAGAAATAAATAACATAATATTAATGTATACAATTGGTAATGATTAATACATTTTTGTTTTGTTCAGAAATGATTCAAATGGTTTTGCTTTCGGCAGCAAAAATCAAAAAAGAAAGATAAAACAAAAAACAAACCGATTCATTCGTTTTTGTTTGCTAAAATTTTTTTATTTAAAAATTCGCTAATTAGATGATTGAATCCAATTGCCTTGCTTGGTGCAAAATCTTCTTTTGATGACCCACTAATGTGATGCCCATGTCGGAGAGCTGTTGTGCAGTCAAACGGGATATCTATTTGTAAAAAAAATAAAAAATCAAATTTTAACACGGAAATGTTATTATTTTTTTTTTCCAATGAATCGTACCTGTTGAGCTGAAACTAAATTTGCCTCCTTGAAATGTTGTGAGTATCGTGTCATTTTGATACAATCCAACCAATGATCGGCATTTATGAAAACAACACGCTCTTTAGCATCAACAATACCAGCCATGCTACCGCCCAAGCCCATTGTACTTGCATTACCTAAACCTAAACCGCCCATACACACTTGTGTATCATTATCGGGTGAATTTCTAACTTGAAGTAATGTCATTGGTTGTCTTGCTAAATTATCCAATGTTGTTACAATACTTGAAAATGTTGGACGATGTGTTCGTTGCTTTTGCCAACAATCAAGCATCAATTGATATAATGCTTCTGGACAATCCATTGGTGCTGGTAAACGATAGCCCTTTTCAATGCTCTTAATTACATCTTGATTTGACCAATTCCAATATGGACGTTCACCATATGACATCACCTCCCATAAAACAACACCATATGACCAAACATCTGATGCTGATGTAAATTTACGGAATGCAATTGCTTCCGGTGCAGTCCATCGGACTGGTATTTTACCGCCCTGCACAATTAAAAAAAAAAAAAAAAAAAAAAAAAACATTTTGTTTTGTATTAAATCAACACGATTCAAATACGATGACTCGCAGAATTGAAACACCCAAAAAATGAAATATAAAACATTGACTTACGCGAGTTGTATACGCATCGCTTGCATTTTCAATTTCACGTGATAATCCAAAGTCAGCAATTTTGCATACGAGCTGTACGTTGACCAGCACGTTTCTCGCCGCTAAATCACGATGCACATAATTCATATCACTCAAATATGACATGCCGCTTGCAATACCACGTAGCATGCCAATTAATTGCAGCGTTTGGAATTTTCCATCATTTGCCTAGTCGTACAAAATTCAATAAAAAAAAAAAAAAAAAAAAATAAAAGCAAAATCGATTAAATTTGTAAATCAATTGCATAAAATTTCAATTATCGCATTGTAAATGGGGAAAAATTGAATTGTCGTACCCGCAAGAATGTATCCAAGCTGCCATTTTCCATGTACTCTGTAATAATCATGACTGGATTTGATCGGGTTACAACGCCTTGTAGATAAATTACATTTGGATGATCAAATTGACCCATTATCGATGCTTCGGTAAGGAAATCACATCGCGCCTTTTCCGATGAACCCGGTTTCAATGTTTTGATTGCAACATCAATGTCTTGAACAAAGTTTGGTGGAATTTTCAGGCGACCACGGCAAACATCTCCGAATTCTCCGCCCCCTTTTGGTATAAACGATGTAAATAATTGAATGTTATTAATACTTTCTTCAGTTCAATTCAAAATTAAATTCATTACAAACGAACAATGAATTTCAAATGATTTTTGCATTTTGTTGTTTTGTGGGTTACATGAAATATTGTTCATTAGATTTATATTCGAAATTCGTTATTACAAAAACAACAATCATTAGAAAAATAAATGTCGTTTAAAACATACCAATGATTGCTTCGATTGTAATGTAACTGGCATCGATTTCACGTGCAAATTCTCGTATCGCTTGATTGGGATCTTCATATGTATGTGGATCAACATAAGACCGGCTCGTACCAAATAATGGTGTTGTCACTGGAAAATTTCGACGTTGACGATAATAGCCATCATAGCCTTTTATTTTTATTTTGATTTATTTGATATTGTTTGGATTGTTAAAATTTCGACATACCATGCGCGTGCACAATTTACCATTAAAGCACAAATATGTTTTTTTTTTTTTTTTTTTTTTTTGTCGAATTTCAATCAAAATCAATTCCACAAAAAACCAATATCGAGTAGTATCGATTACATGCACACGCGATTTACGTTTATATTAATAGAGATGAATTGTGAAGCAATTACAAATATGTCAAAGAGAAAAACCGTATATGAAATATAGAAGAATTAAAAGACATACACGCACACACACACACACAAACCCACACATTGAGATGAAAAGAAGAAAAGATAAAACAAATACATAATCGCAAATTAGAAAAATTATTTTAAAGAAAGTTATCAAATTGCACACACAGAATTACATAAAAGAAAATCAAAGCAAAAAGAAAAAAAAAATATTATTACGGTAAGCAATCGATCGTGTTTGCGTTTTTTATCCAAAGCGCAAGATTGGCGCAGTTTTCAATACAGTTTCCGTACCCAAACAATATTTGTTGTCGATTTTGGTTAATTTGGCCAAAATTTAATTTTTTTTTTTTTAGCATTTTTGTTTTGTTAGTTTTTTTTTTTTTTTAATGAAAAAAGGAAGATTTTGATGAGCAAACAGGCATAGACACACATGAAAAGAAAGAGAAAGAAAAACAAAGTATAGATACATGAAAACAACAATTATCAAATATTACTGTCATTAGCAGAGATTTTAAATTTAAAAAAAAAAAAAAAAAAAAAAATAAAGAAAATTAAAAGGCAAAAATAATTTATATTATTTGCAGTTAAGCGTGAGGGAAAAAAAGCGAAAAGCGATTTTTTTTATCTCCATTTCTCTAAATGAACAAAATAGAATAAAGAGAAACTATCAAATAAATGACAATCTTTACCATTATTTTGAATTGTTTTCACAATAGGCGTTGTGTCCATTGCGTGAACTAGAAATTGAAACAAAAAAAAAAGAATACACATAACAAAATAAATAAAAGAACAAAACACACAACACACAGACAAGGCAACATAAATGTTCTACAGATCATTTCCTTCATTCGCACATTTTTCAATTACAAGTAGTTTTTAAATTAGAAAGCATTGGCCATTTCCATTTTATATTAATAATAATAAGAAAAATGAAGCAACACAAATTTGAGTATTCCATGCAAAACACACACTTAATACCCGTCGTTAGAAAAAAAAAAACATAACAAATGTACATATTAATATGTGAAGAAAAAAAATTATATTACAATCTACTATGAATACTCTTAGAAATAATTTATAATAACATGCAACGGATCCAATTTAAGAATGAAATTTTTTTTATGAACACATAAACTACTTTGTGGAATAAATGTAGAATTTTTGTTTTTAGTAGGAAGTGAATTTGAGGGGAACTTACTATACGTAACTACGAGTCCTGAATGCATGTGAAACCAAATGTAAAAAAAAGAAGAAGATGGAAAAAGATTTTTTTTTTTTTGAGAATTTTTTTTTTTCAGAAAATTTTTTCGTTTTGTGAAAATTAGTATTAGTAATTCTATAAATGTATTCCGAATGTTGATTAAAAAAAAGAGTTTGCACTAGTTTAATACAAGTGAGATGGGACTGCATTACCGACTTAATGACTAATCAGCCATTCTGTTTGTGTTTTTTATTTTTTTTTTTTTTTTTGAAACTTTTGTTTTTTCTAATTTTAATTTGGGAAATTTCAACTTGAATACGAAATACAGAGAGTTTAGAATGGCTTATTGAGTTTCAATCTACCATAGCAATATTGAAATGAATTGTGTGAATTCTACAGATTTTATAATTGCGAATTTACAGTTCAACTAACGAACTATTTTCCATCATAAATATCATTTCTCTCTATCGTGTTTTTTTACTCACTATTGACTCTATAGATAGAGATATACTTATAAGGTTGCCATTTTTCATAAGAAAAAAATAGTTTTTCAGAAGAAAGTTAATTTTATTGAATCGCAAGCATTGGTTGATGGCAAATTGTCCATTTTTAAAATCATACCTTCATTACTGGCATAGTCCATTGGTAATGGCAAATGATTGTTTGTCTTCTTATCGAGTTCATCTTGACTTTTTGAGCGCAGGAACCATACACTTGCAACGATTACTATACAATAGTTTAAACAAGACATTTATTTATTTATTTCATTTTTCTAATAAGCAGCAACTGAATTTGGAAAAAAAAGTCATACCCAAGACTAGAATGCACACAAAAGCAACGGTTCCGCCAGCTAAAATCCGCATTTGCATAGAATCATCGTAAACTGAAATGTATCAAAATGAATTAGTTTTCAAGTGATTAAGATTCGAGGGAATCCTAATTTTACAATTGAATGATTTTTTTCTTCTTCTTTTTCTTTTGTAAGTATTCAATTTACCTGGACTAACGCCTTGGTGTGTTTGGCCATAAATGATATTACTATATTGACCGAAACCGTTTGCTGTTTTACAACGCACTTGAAAACCATATTCGGTATTTTCAACAAGATTATCAATGTGTGCACGTTGCTCATGTGTGCTAAGCGTTGTCTTATTGACTGCATCAAGTTCCATTTTTGGGAACCATCTTACTTCATATGATTCAATTGGGGCTTCGCTTGGATTATCCCATGCCAATTCAACTTCATGGCTTGTAATTGTTACAATTCGTATATTAAATACCATACTTAATATTGCCGATTCGGTTGTAAATGTAATTTCACCAAATTCCGTTGGTGGATCATTGATAGTTGTTCCGGTGCCCGCATTATTATTTATAAATACATTTGAATTATGACCCTGTGTATCGGTAATATTTGCATCGATATTACCATCGATATCTGTATAAATTGGATATGAAATGCTATTCAATGCATGAATTTGAATGGTATACGTTGTAACCGGTTCCAAATTATTAATTGTCAATTTGGTATCGTTAAATGTTTCCGTAGCTGGTATAAAAACAACATTTGAATTGCATGCGGGACATTTCACTTTGAATACAATATCACTTCGATATTTTAAATCGTATAATTCATTTGTTGGCCTTTGTGGTGCATTCCATGATAAAATGGCGCTTGTTTGATCCATAAACAATAGTGTTAAATTGGTTGGCTTGGACGGTGGACGATAGCATGGCATATTCAAACTATCACGCGGATGACGATAATAACCATCAACGCATGCACAATATGAACTGCCACTTTTTGTTGCTTTTGAATTTAATGGGCATGCAGTACATTTTGACACTTCACTTGAACGGAACGTTCCAATTGGGCAAACTGTAATGAGTATAAAAAGACGTTAAACGATTGAAAATTCATTTCATTTTTTTTTTATTAAAAAATTGCTTTTTTTTCTTTGGCCCAAATCCATACCTGTACAAGTTTGTTTTTCATAGTCCGGTTCAAAGCCAACTTTACACTTGCATCCGCTGGTTAAAATGGTCCATTTGCCATCACCTTTACACAAGTAAGTTGGAGGTTCACTTGATTCGGCATTTTTCACACAAACGCCCGTTTGCTTTTCAATAATAGTGATTTCGCGCCCCGTTGGTGTTTCATTAAAATGCGCAAAATTCTCAGTTATTGCCGGACACGTAATGTAATACACTTTCACAGCTAATACACTAATACATGCGCCCTGATCACGGAATGCAAAATAAACACCTTTTTTTGTCACGGCAATACTTTTTACTTCTGTATTAATATCAACATCGGAATTTTGATTGAATCTTCCTTCACCAGCCGCTATTCTCGCTGTTGAACAAGGAAATAAAAAAAAAATTACATTTAATTGCTCCCAGTTTGGTCGATGAGTGTGTGGCAAAAAGAAAAACCAATTTCCTTACCTATAAGCTTGTAACTTTCTGGTTGCCATGGCGGTGGCTCTCTTGTTGCCGCATCAAATTCGTAAAATAGTAAACTGAATGTTTCTTTACAGGACAATGCATTACCGGGAAACAGTGAACAATCACGTATTGTAAACTGAATTTCAATATACAAACGATTTGCCGAACCACGATCGATGAACGGAGACCAAAGCCAATTATTCACATTATTATAAGCTACATCGCATACGACATAACTACGCCAATTAATACCCTTGCCAAAGTTTGTAAATGATTCTTCAACCCACTAAAGGAAAAATGGCGAAAAACATGACAAACAATAAAATGAAGAAAAAAAAAAGCAAAACATCAATGATAAACGATGAAAAGTGGGCGACAATGATTTATATATAGTTACTTACGCCGGGCGTCTGAGCTTGTGGTCCATATGGATACCGGGTCCATTCAAGGGTGGCTTCTTTTGTTGTGTCCAACAGCACAACTGTAATTAAAACAAACAAAAATATCGAAATGATGAAATTTATTGATTGGAAAATAAAGACAATCTGATGATAAATTGAAATAGCCGAACAGCATCAACAATAATGGAAAAATACAGAGTAAAGTCGGAAGTTATCAAAAGTAGTAAGTAGTCAAAAACGGTAGATATACGAAAATCATGAAAAAAAATTCCAATCTTTTGAGCCAATTCGAATGAATGTGACAAATGACAATGACAACCTTCATTAAATTGCAGAAAGACTGTTCAAATCTAGAGAAATAAATAAAGAGGTGAAACTAGTGACTCTAGGTTGTGTGAGTCATATGTCATATGTCATGTGAGTGAATCAATATTAGGTTCAACGAAATTCAAGAGCTTATTAGTAATCTTCGCAGGAAAGAAATCATTTTGATTGGACAAATGACATATTTGCTTTGAAGACTTAAACAGCATGCATTTTCCGTTCATGCGTCAGATTCAAATACGCAAAATGAACAGTAATAAATTAAATAAGAACTCACCTTGATCACAGTTGATTTTGTCCAGCAAAAAGATGAGAAATATTACAAAAATCATATAAAATCGTCTAAAATGATTACAATGTTGAGTAAAACTAAATTTCTTGCTAAAATGCATCGGTGTAGAATTGATTTGCTCAATGTCTGAGTATTTTATATAATGATAATTTGAATGATGCTGTCGATGGGATTTTTTTGGTTGTTGCCATCGTTTTAAATGTGTTCGATGCTGTTGTCGTTCTTCGTCATTTTCTTGATTTGCTATAATAAATGGCAATGTTTCATTTGTGGAATGTTGAATTTGTTGTTTATGATGATATTTGTTATCAAATAATGGCAGAATATTTTGTTTTGGCGGGCATTTATATTGTTTACGATTATTATTATCCTTATCATCATTATAAATATTTTTGTTGCGTGAACATTTTTGAAATTTTTCTACAAATAATTTCAGTCTTGAACCGTTTAATTCACTGATTTTGTCCATATTTTTTTGCGTTGTCATCATTAAGCCGAAAAACACACATAAAAACACAATTCTTGGTTATTCTTTATAACAATTGCAAATCATGAGTTCTTCCAAAATTATCTATAGCACGACATAATTATGACGATATTGATAGAATCGAACAGAGAACCAATTTACACATTCACACGAATTACACTGATATTATGTTTCCGTTTTGTTGTTGTTGTTGTTTTATTTGTCTGAAATATGTTCGCTTGATTAATGTGCTGTTTCGAAACAGTTGCTTGTCATTTTGCATAAAAACCATTTATTTGTAAGTTCATCAAACGAAAAACCAAACTGAAAATCCATCGTTCTTCATTTTGCTCTCTTTCCCGCCGTCTTATACTTCACCAAACCATGGTCAATCAATTGTCCATAATATTTTGATGTTGAATTTAATTGGTTTGGGAACTTATACACACACACACACACACAAATAAAAATAAAACTTTTTAATTGATATCGCTGACTTGCATTTAATTAGTGACAAGTGTGTTTTTCGGTTTCAGTTGCCGTAGTTTTCGACACACTTTATTAATTTATTGCCGTTGTGACGTTTGTACTGCTGCTGTTACTACTTCTTCTTCTGCTTGTGATAATCATGATGATGATGATAATGATGATGATGACAACGCACAATGGGATCTTCCCATTCTGATTCTAGTTCGATCGTTGATTTGAATGTGCTGTGAAAAAGAAATAAGAAATTAATATGATGAACAGTTTGTGTATATTTTGTGTGTATTTTTTTGCCAAAAAAAGACATGATCAAAGACAAAATGTATGAAAAAAAGCAACACTCTCGCATGAGGGTCTTCATTTTTGGTTAAAACCGTTTCCGGTGCACAGGTTGATAATGTGGTCATTTTTAAAGGGTCTAATTTGATGACACAAAACCAAAAACAAGAAACATACTATATAGAGAAAGAACCCAACTCGAACGCAAATGATTCAACGAAACCGTATTAATTTGGTCATTATTAAACATACAAACAGCAACTAATTTAACTAGAGAACTGTATGAAAGTGCCCAATCTCTTTTGGCACCTACATAGTGACGGTGAATTGGCGAGAAAAAGAAGAAAAAGACACAGAGAGAGAGAGAACACACAAGAACGAAAATAAAAAATAAAATAAATGTTCAAATCCAAAAAAAGAGAAAAGAAGATCCAACAGCATACCATCGTTTGCTTTAATAATGATCGTTTTTTCTTCTTTTTTTGCTCATGTTTATTAATTATGCGAACATGGCTGATTGATTGTTTACTGCTATTTTTCACTCAACTTTATTTATGGTATTTTGTCAGATAATCCTCTTATATATATTTGTTAATAATCTGTATTTTATTCGAAATGTCGTCGTTTTTTATTACGATCGATTCGTCTTTCTTCTTGAAATTTGTTTTGATTATGTTTTGATATGATTAAACAATAATTCAATTTAATTTTACAACTCAAAACGGTAACAATTCCCAATATTAAACTCAATGATCGCAAAATTGATATGATATTTGTTAAAAGGATTACAATCATCTCTTTCTCTTTTCAATTCTCTACTCCCCTTTCTTCTCTCTGTTTTTCTTTTTTTCATTTTTTCTTTCTTTCTTTCTGTTTTTTTTTTCCTCTATCCATCTACTTGTCGGGTGCCTATTTATATGCCGTTCATTCAATGAAGTAATGATACTGCGCCGTTCTTTGGTAAAACATTGTGATACATGATGGTAAAACCGAAAAAAAGAAGTTTTTTTTTTATTCAATGGTTTTTAATGGCCAAAAAAGATACTGAAAAAAACATAACTGAAAAGATGACGAAGAAGAAGGAGAAGAAGAAGATGAAGAGAAAAAAAGTACACATAGAGAGAAAGAGGAACGAATCAACGAACGAACGTACGAAATCATTGAAAGATGAAAGGTGAAAGGAGAAAAGAGAACGAGAACAAGTCGCACAGTTTAAAAGAATCGTGCATTTGTGATGAATTGAAAAACCAACACACGGCATATATGCGAGACGAGAAAATGAAATAGCAACAAAACATGAAAATATGAAGAGCGACGATGCACAAAAAACAACAAAAAATAAACGTACATATACACACACTTGCACGGCGCGCGGCCTATTCGAGGTGAAATTGCACCAGTGGTAACACATTGACGAACAGTACACCAGAGTCAAAAGAAACAAAAGAATATGTAGCAAAAGATATACGAGAAAAAAAAGGAACTGGCAATGAAAGAAGAACACAGAAAGAAAGAACGAAGTAAAGACAGAGAGAATGAAGGAAAAAAGCAACAAAAAAAAACACAAAAAATAAAAAACAAGAAAGAAAGAACGAATGAACGAAATCAAAAACAACAAGCGTGTACACAAAAACGATATATGATGGTGACGAAGAGCTAAAGAAAAACCTTAGCGGATACCATCTTTCTCTCTCAGTGAGAGAGCAACGAAAAAAAAAAAAAATGTTAATTGAAAGTACGTCCAACTCCTGTCATTATTTTTGGTTCGAGAAACTTTTGAATTTTTGTTCGACCTTTTCACATGGCATTGCATGAAACGGAAACATTTTTGTTACTAGCTATATATTGCGATCCAATTATTTTTCTGGGAATAGTTAAAGCAAACAAGAATGAGAAGAAAAAGAAAAACTCAAAAATCACTGGTCGCATGATAAGAATGGCATTGCTGGAAAAGTGTCAACAATTTGCTGAAGACACACAAAAGAAAAAATTAATTTTTGTTTTAATGTCGTCTGCCAAAGTCTCGACGACCAATTTTTCCGGCCGCCGCCGCCATCACCGACAATTTTTCTCAACATTTTACGCGATGGAAATTTTGTTCTCAGCTTGCATTTTTTATGAACCATTCATTGAACCAAACATCATAGAATCATCAACACATATACATTTGCACTTTTACACACGATCACACACATTTTGTACTGACAAAATGAACGAGTGTAGAGAGATATTGAGATTGAAATAAAAAAAAAAAATCACAACAAGAGACACGACCGTCAAAAACAACAACAATAACATTGACAACACACGACGATATACGTGAGTTATCGAGCTAAAGACACTGCGTTTTCGATGACGATGACGATGATGATTATGATGATGATGATGATGTTAATAGATATTTAGTGAATGTATGGCTGTGAGTGTGTGTGTTTATGTATATGCTTTTTTTTTCTTCATCTCCTCTCCCATTTTATATCGATAAAGCATGATGATACAGACGGATTGGATGATATAAAGTAATCTGTCTGATTAAAAGTAACAATAAATCTTTTCCATTCTCTTCTATCTGCACTATTGGTTCATTGAATTTATTCAATTTTTTTGTTTCATTTTTCTTTCACTTCTTCTTGACTTTTGTTTCTTGTTTTTTTTTTTTCATCTTTTCTTTCATATTTTTCGTTTGGTTTTTATTGCATTTCTTTTTTGTTAATTGATTTATTATTTAATGAAAACCAAACAGTTTATTTATTCGAAAGATAATCGAAAATGAATTTCATTTTGTATTGACATTTGAATTTTCATTATTTATCATCATGTATGAGCCTGCAAGAGTAAAGACAAAATGACAAAAAAAAACTTGCTCACTGTATTAATAGAGAAAGGCGGTTTGCTATTGAGAACTAGGATCTAATGAATAAAACATGAACATTTTCAACAAAAAAAAAAAAAAAAAAAAAAATGCGCGAATTGGCCCAAAAGATATACACTCACACATTTGTGAAACAAAAAAAATTGTATTGAATTTTTAAGAAAGTTATGTTTCGTTCTTGTGGATACAATGTTAATTTATTTTGATTATTAAAACATTTGTCTCCTGATTCTAGAGCCAAAAGAAAGTATATTCACTCGCAAACAACACATACACACACACACACACACACAAGTCCGTATCAAAGGTATTTTTACAACGTTTCCAAATCACAGCAAATAAATCAGAACACAAACTTCTATGGAATTAATTTCTTTTCGTCAAACTATTTCATTTGTCGGAATATGTCGAAAAATAAAACGAAATAAAATCCTATATTGAAAGTCCATTAAATGAAGAGTCTCTTTCACTTTGTTTCACTGTTCACCGTATATATTTCTTCGTCGTGTGTAATTTTTTTTTCCTTCGTTCTCGGTTTGGTGCGATGCACTTCTTGTTTTCGATGCGCGTTTTCGTTGCTTCGATTATTACTGAACAGTTATTTTATACAAATTGCCAAATAAAATAAAATGTTTAATATCAAAATTTCTCCCAAATAAATAAATAACCACAATTATCAATTTGAATAATAAATCAAAAATAAATTACTTGAAACAATTTGGTCGATTTGTTTGAATTTATATTTTTTTTATAATAATAAATAATATGAATGTGTATTCTTTAGCGTCCTTCCACATTGGATTGTGGGATTGAATCGCGTTTTTGTCGCACACAACCACACAACCAATTCTGAAATATTGAAATTAGTGTAAACCAAGAGAGACACACACAAATTCGAAAGAAAGAGAACACGAACAACAACGACAACGACAACAACCAGCGTATAATGAACACAAACCAAGAAGATTCAAGAGCCAAATCGTCACACACAGCACAAGAAATGAAAAAGAAGACGACCGAGAGAAAGAAACCAGAAGGAAAGAAAGAAACCACACACACCGAAATGGCAACTAGATGGTTACAATGAATACAAGAATAAAAAAAGAAACACAACAAAACTTGTTCGCTCTTTTCTTTACAACACTACCACCATTTTCAAGGTTTTGAGTTAATCGATTGTTTGGTATGGTTTTATCTCTTCATTTGTATGAGTGTATGTGTGTATGTGTTTATGTGTATGCGGTGCGGTGTGTGCGTATCGAATGTGTACAATGTAATGGTGTGTGCGCAGCCATTTGCACGTAAATGCATTTGTATGAGTGTGCCGAGATAGAGAGTATTTCTAATGAGATGATGCTTCGGCAGGCCGTGTGTGTTAATGTAAATGTGAGAGTGTCATATGTGACGGTGACGTTCCTGAAAGGAAAACTTTCAAAAAAAAAAAAAATTATTCATCAACATTTTGTGCACTCGATCGGCGCTTACAGATGTGTAATTGTGTGCGTATCGCATATTTCCAATTTTACCACACAAATCAAACTTTCGACAAGAGATGAATATAAACTGAAAGGCAGAAACACCAATACAAATGGAGTTTCAATTCGCGTAATAGGTCGCACAGTCTGTGTTCAAGAGAGAGAAAGAGAGTGAAAGGAATAAAGTGAAATAGAGTGAGAATGAGTGTGAGCAACATGAATCCAGAATAGTTGAATAAAGACAAACTCGATTCAACTTTCAAACATCAGAATTGGTCTTCGTTACCGTTGTATGAGTTATAAGCAGTTGGAATATACACCAAACAGAGCATATATAGTCACCATAAACATATGTGTGTTTTGGAATACTTGCGACCATTTGCATCCATCATTATTGTACATTCGGGATTATTTCGTTCTTTTTTTGCTTATAATTTTTGTTCCTTCTTCTTCTTCTTCTTCTTGATTTTTCATTTTACTCTTTTTTTGGGTGCTGATTGTGTGTTTCATTTGGTTTGAGCCTACCTTTTATCTTTGTTTGATGTCGCAATGCATATCTCCCAATGTGCGTGCTGTTTCAATTTTGATATTCTTACCGTTTTATTATATTGAAATGTATCTATGCGATACGATACGATACGATACGATATACTATATGTTGAAATGAGATGCGATGTAAAGAGAGAAGAAGAACAAAAAAAAAAAAAAAAACAGGCGGCTGTGTTGCAAGAAAGGTGAATGCATGTATGTACACCAGATTACTGGCCATATCGAATCGCTTGCTCCGGTTTTTCGGCGATTACACAAAGAACAAGTAATTTGAAATGAGAATGGAACAGAACAAAAAACAGAACACACCATGCTATGTTAAATGCAATGATGAATCGCTTTTTTTTATTACCTCTATTTAGATTTCTATTCCTTTTGTTCCTTTTGTGAGTGCGTTTTTTCGGCGCTTCGTGATAGCATTGTTTTAGCCTTTTTCTCTTAATTGCTTCAATTTTTCTTTTAAACTTCTATTCATTCATAATGACGGATGTGTCCACTGGCTGCATGCATTTCATTCAATATGTTAAAAATTCATTCATTTGCACCTATCTCGATCTGCCTCATTTACTTTGACAAAATGAAATTAACTTTTCAAAAAAATGCGTGTGTGTGATTTTTTTCTTCGTTCAGCAGCCATCTTATCAGTGGGGTAACGATAATAAAAAAAGAGGCCCTCAATCCAGACTTCAAAGCATTGCTGAATGTTTGCTGTACGTTGTGCAGCTGTAAACTGTTGTTATTTTTTTTCACTCCTTTGGCGCTCACACAACAAAGCGAATACACCTCGTTTGGTGACTATGGCTGCCTGTTTTGCCAGCCTATTTGCTGTATATGTAGAAATGTCGACTCGATTGCTCTATTATTCACATATTCGATCCAATGTTAACACCATCTATTTGAAATTTTGCCATCAAATCATTTACGATGGCAATGAGATAAACATTGTGTATGTATCTACGTACATATACGATATTTTCGACATTTTCCAAGCACTACATACTTGCATCGCATCATCTATAGTGCATTCTTATACAGAGTAATGCAGAATGAACGATAATGACGAAACAAAGAGAATAAATGAAAGAGAAAGAGAAACCAAGAGATCAAAACAGGCTTTTGGCCTATGCTTTATCAACATATTTATTATTGCAGCTTGATATCATTTCTTGAGTGCAAAAGACGAGACACACAACGAAATAAATACGCCAAATGCAACGACCGAAATATCTCGTATCGCAAAACCATTTAAATATAGTCATAAAACTCAAAAGACATGCTAAAGCATCATTCCGAAATTGCATGATGTTGCAGAATAACAAGAAAAATGTGAAATAGAATGTGAAACGGTTTGTTTTAAAATTAATCAACAATCAGGGTTTAAGCAAGGACGTGGCATTAAAATTAAGAGCTGAACCTAAAAAAAAAAAAAAAAAAAAAGAAGAGAAAAAGACAACAAGAACAACAGCAGCAGTAACGACGACGACATAGACTACGACAACAGTGTCGAAACAGCGATTAATGATTATGAGCTGCACTAGCTGCAAAAAAAGAAGATGACAAAAATTTTTTACTTTATGAGTGTTAAAACATGAGCAATTTGTTTACTATTGTTTAGCCGAGCTCGAAATTTCTATCTCACTCTTCTACTTCGATTCTGTGTTTTTCTCTCTCTCTCTCTCTCTCTAGCTCTCTGTCGCTCATATCTTTGCCCCCTGCACTTTTCAGTTTTAACGACAACAACAACGACGACGACGATGACAAAATGCTTGACAGAAAACAGTAGTTTTGTCAGTGCGATAATCTCAACATATTTTATATGAAAAAAAAAGGCTGCCAAGCATTCCGAGCCTTGTTCACGTATGCGATTGAAACATGGATTCTCTAATGTATGATGAATCGACACACGGATTCTGCATATGCATACAGATTGAAGCAAAGAAAAAATAATAAACAAGTGGAAAAGAGATGAGAACAAAGCGAAGGAGACAGAATGGGAGAAGAAAGGGGAACGAATGAGGGAAAAAGAGCAAAATGGGGGGGGGGGGAGGGGGTAGGCTGTAGTCGTCTCTCTTTTTGGGAAGCTGTTATAAATTTTCATTGAATTGGCATGGAAAATATGTGTAATAACTCAAAATTGCGCGTCTTGGCGACCCGTAACGTGTTAGTTACAATCGATCAAGCCTCCACCATCATAATTCATAATCATAATAATAATAATAATAATAATAATAATGCCAACCATTTCTCATATCTTGCTGTTGTTACCGTTGTTTTGTTAAACAGTGTCTTGAAATACAACAAACCGACGACATATATGTGTGTTTCATACGAGGCTCTCTGTGTATTGTGCTCTTGATTTCATGTGTTTACCTCGATAGTCGTCTGGAAATGCCACTTGACACGTTTCTTTCATTTAAAATTCACAGACGAGGATTGCTTAAAATGCCGCATAATATGTTTGCTATGTTCGGTTGTCTTCCCGTATGCAAGCACCCACCAACAACTACAACCACCACCACCATCACCACCACCATCAACGCTAAGGCAAAATGATTCACATGGAATTATTGCGGAATAATTCTTTATTTTTGTTTTACCTTCTTTTTATTTGAAGCAGGCTGCGCGCTTTTTCTTTTTCATCTCTTTCCACTTTGATGGCTTCTTGTATAATTTACATTTGTCTAATCCAAATGTAAAAATCCCTCTTCTTCTTTTTCATTCATTTCGAATATGCTACTTTGTCTCAACTCTAGCCAAGCAAATATAACACTGTGAACAGTGAAATAACACTCAAAATGAATCAACAATGATATTAAAAAAATAAAAATAAAAATAAAAAATAAAAAAAATTATTATTATTTTGCATTTTGAAAATAAACGGAGAAATTTTATATTTTTTTCCTTTAGAATTCCAACAAATGTTTTTTAGTGCTTGCACAACTCATTGTCGATAAGATTGGTTCATCATCTTGTTCACGTTGTTCGGATTCCTGTAGCTCTGGCGGCAAATGTAATTTTTCAATGACAAAACGCTTTCGACGCAATTTAAATGCTAAATCATATGTTTCAGGTGTGTGTGCACTAAGTGCATTCAATGCAGCCATTTTTCGAATGAAAAATAAACCATTGTATTCTTTGAACACGGGATTTGTATCTTTATCCGAACCGGCAAATGATTCCAATTCAATTGAATAATCAACTAAATTTCGTACACGATGTATTAAGGCGGCATTCTAAATATCAAAAAAAAAAAAAAAAAAAAACAAAAAACAAAAGAAAACAAGGAAATTACATGAAATTAATAGTGCATTTTTGAAGAATGGAATACACTTTTTACTCGTAAAATAAAAAATGTTCACTTACAATGTATTTGAATAAATGCGTTGGAATTGTGAGACAGCATACTGAAAATGAGACTCTTAACGCAGCTTTCAAAATGGTTAAAAATAAACATAAATCTTCGGTAAAATGGTCACTGTACCAAATGGGCGAACCAAGTGATTCGATGCAAATGCGAAGAAGATTTTTTGATGTTGTTAATGATGGTTGTTGACTACTTGTTTGAAATACGGATTCGCTTAATTTTTCTTTTAACTTTTGAATCAATGACACATAAGCCGGATTATGGAAGATTGAGTTTTCATTTGATGTGTCAGCTACATTTTCATCTTTTCCAAATAATGTGACATCAAACGAATCTAAGGCACCAACTTCAATTGATTGTGACAAATCAAATGTGTACGAATTGTTGCCATCTTTTTGACTGCCACCACCTTGTTCTGAATCAACTTTATTCAAATTATTATATCGCCATGCAATTCGCATCTCATCATTTTGACCACTTGATATGGGTTGAGAAGTAGTGACTGTTGATGATTTTTCCGTTACCATTGGTGGTAGTTTTTTTATCTGTTGAATGAAAAAGCCGCATTTATATTAATACTCAAAATTTCCACAAATGATTGTGATTATTTTAAAATGCGCACCGTATCTTTTGGATCATTGTCAAAATTTGCTACAAATAATGCATGTTTATGAACGGTACCTTCGGCCAAAAATAATTTTGATAGATATTTGGCATAACGACCGAATTTATCCTCTTCGATCAATAGAATTGAACCAATTGGCAAACCACCGCCTGTGTAAAATGATATATATAAATAACAAATATTGAATTGTGTTTTGAAAAATTTAAGTAAGCGTCAGCAATAAATTACCCAAAATATGATCCAAGGCTGGATTACCAGTTGACACAAGCTGTTGACCAGTATGGAGTGATTGTTTTCCACCAGGCAATAATGGTGTTGTTCGTCTTTTTTGAAAACTACTCATTTTCAATCAAATCACTAAACCAAATTCTAACCAATGTATGTATTGTTTACTGGCAATGTGCATTTGACATATGCATTGAGTTAAGTTGAGTTGAGTTGTCAAAATGGTTTTCGTAATACGAATTACGTATACGAAATTCGGACATTATTATCAACTACTCTATAAATTTCAAATAAGAATAAACTGTTACATGTTCACGGAATTCAATTGAAATATTTCTTATTTATTATTTATTTTCTTTTTTGATTTGATAATGAGTTTTTTTCTTTTGGGAATCTTTTTTTTTTCTTCTTTTTTTGCTTGATATTTTTATGGGAATTGAGGTTCTTTTTAGTCTATTTTTATTTTTAAAGTGAAAAAAGAGATGATTTTTTCTTCTCAATTTGCAAGCATATATTTTACTGTTTTAGAAAATATTCTTTCAAGCCTGAAAAATGATTGTTTTGATTATTTTTTTTTTTAAATTTAAACAGTAGAGCAGAATTTTTTCTTTCAAAATAAGAGCAATTCAAAAAGTCTTCATGAAGGACTGTGAGCAAGAAATCTGAAACAGTAAAATGGGTTTAGGCAGATGCAGAAAAGTTAAATGATTCAATGAAAGATTCTGGATTTATTGTGCTTTTTTTATTCAAAGATTTTTTTATTTGCTTTTTGATTGATTTCGATTTTTTTTACAAGGAAAAGAATACAAAGTATAATTATTGTAGTTTTCGAATGAGGCGTCAGATTTCCATCGATGATCATCAGGTCATTTAATAGGCTGGCTTGGCTGGGGCATATGCTGGTGCTGGAGCATATGCTGGTGCTGGAGCGTATGCTGGTGCTGGAGCGTAAGCTGGTTTTGGTGCTGGAGCATATGCTGGTGCTGGAGCGTATGCTGGTTTTGGTGCTGGAGCGTATGCTGGTGCTGGTGCGTATGCTGGTGCTGGTGCGTATGCTGGTGCTGGTGCGTACGCTGGTTTTGGTGCTGGAGCGTATGCTGGTGCTGGAGCGTATGCTGGTGGGGTTGTTTGGTGCTGGTGCGTATGCTGGTGCTGGAGCGTATGCTGGTGCTGGAGCGTATGCTGGTGCTGGAGCGTAGGCATGTGCTGGAGCGTATGCATGTGCTGGTGCTGGAACGTATTTTTTTAGTATATTCATATACGATTAAATTAATTATTGAAATTACCTGGGTAGCTTGGGGCTGGTGCAGAGCATGGAACAGTTTGCACAGATGGTGCGCATCCAATGAGCAAGTTTTGACCGCATTTCTGGAGAATTCACAAAAAAAAAAATTTAAAAAAATATAATAAAACAATTGAAACAGAAATCAATTGTAACAAAACTTACCACTGCTGGTGGTGGTGATGGATATGAATAAACTTTTGGTGGGCTAGCATATGCGGGTGCTAAAATGTTGTAAAAAAAAAGAAGAAAAACATAATTATATCAATTGCAATCAAATGACAGAAAACTGAAAGTTTTTGAATTGAAAATGAGATTTACACTTTCAATTAGTCCAATATTTAAGTTACCTGGAGCATGATAGCTTGGTGCTGAGGCATGGTAGCTTGGTGCTGAGGCATGGTAGCTTGGTGCTGAGGCATGGTAGCTTGGTGCTGAAGCATGATAGCTTGGTGCTAAATGAAAAAAAAAAAAAAAGAACAAACGGTGAATTGTAGGTTATTGTTTTTGATGAACAAAAACAAATGCCAGATCACTGAAGTACCTGGATAGCTTGGTGCTGGATAGCTAGGTGCTGGATAGCTTGGTGCTGGATAGCTTGGTGCTGGATAGCTTGGTGCTGGATAGCTAGGTGCTGGATAGCTTGAAGCGCCGTACGATGGAGCAGCGATTGTTCCGCAAACTGCGGCCAAAAGAATTGTTGCGAAAGCGAAGGTGTTCATGATTGAAAATTTTGGTTGGCTGTTTGAAGAATGCGCTTGCTTCACACTGAACGAACAATCGGCGAATGATATCCAATCACTGAATTGTTACGGCTTTTATACAATTTTCGATGAGCATTTGTTTTGCTAAAAATGACCACAATGCATTTTTGATGTGTTAACCAATTTGTGTAGAAATTGTCAATAATGCTGTTTTCTTCAAAAAAAAAAAAAAAAAAATCAAACAAAAATGCCGATATACAAAACTGGTGGATTTTTTTCCTCAGATATCGTTAAATGAACTTTTTAGTTGAAAAATGTTGATATAAACTGAATGAAATCCGAAACAAAAGGTGAAGAATTGGGAAAAAAAATGTTCAACAACTGGAAAACGCAAAAAAACTAGGAAGCAATGTAGGCATAATTTGTTGTATTAACGATTAAATTGATTCAAAATAGGCTGTTTACAAATGAAAATTCAGTGCGTTTTTTACTGCATTTAAATTTTTGAATAAACTTTATTTCATATTGTTTAATCGTTGACTTGTGTAAATGTGCAAATTGACAACATTTACAAACATTCAAAAAAAAAAAAAAAAAAAAAAAAAAAATCAACACGTTAAAGTTCAATATGTTGCAATGAAGCGCATAATTGTCAAAATGGCACATAAGTTATGATTGGTTGTTGCATATTGCACTGAATCAAAATCTGATAGCAGTGAAATGGTAATAACGGAACACTGGATGGATGTTGATATTCAATCGGAACTGGTGAATATTTGGTTGCCGATGGTCCAAGCAAATGTGGCATCTCATTTACATTTAACTCTTTATACCAATCATTTTCATCCTCAATATGTTCATCACTATCAAATTCCTCGCTTGTATTAATCGCATTTTGATCATTTCCATTCAATGAATCTTCAGTCATTTGTGTAACGTCTCTTTTTCTTGGTTTAATACGCTGAATTACACCAGATGGATTATGAAATTTGATTCGAGGACGTAGCTTCGTTGATTTGTTATCTTTGACAAGTTTTTGCTTGTTTTTCAAAAATACCTTTGTTGTCTTTGTTTCATCCATTATCAAATCATTCTGAAATATTCAATCAAGGAAATTCATTTGAAAAAATTGACCGCAAAAATGTTTACAAATGAAGAAAAATTCAAGTACACACTTCATAAAGCTCATCGATATTCACATTTTTCTTGTTTAAATTCAATGCTTCAGCAAATTTATCATTTGGTACAGTTGAACTTTGCAAATCACTAGATGCCGAAACAACTAGATCCTCATTAATCAAATCGATCACTTTGAATGGATGAACATTATTCATTGACAAGATTACAACTAAAATATAAAATATCAAAAACATTTTTCTTTTTTTCAAATTATTTCAATTAACTTTTAGCAGTCAAATATAAGCAAAGTACAAGCAAAGACTGATGTTGATTCACAATGTGATCACACTTAACTACTTGGTCAAACAAATTTAAATTCCCTAGTAAACAAGTTTGTATTTCATATTCATCAATTTTCGCATTAAATTCGAAAAATAAAGCAAAGCAAAATAGAAATAGAAAAAAAAAGAATCAAAACATTTTCTAAGGTTTACCAAGAATTTTTTTTATTGTTGCTCAATGTTTTATTTATAATTTTATTCAAATGAATTTTCCAATATGAATGGAAAAAATAAATTACAAAGTATTCACTAATTGTAAATAATTGTGCATCAGCAAAACTGGTGATTAGTCATCAACGATCAATATGGTACATTGTAAACTGCTGAGCAAGGGGCCGCTTCAACAGTGGGTTCACAATCAAACATAAGATTTTCGCCACAGTTCTGTGAAATAGAATGAAAAAAAAAGATTAGAAATTTAAAATTTCAAATTTTGTTTTAAAAAAATGCAAATTTAATGATTTAACCAAATTTAAAGAAAAAGTATCGTATATTTTTATTCTTCTCAGAATTAGAAAAAGCAATTACCTGTTGTGGAGCCGATGGAAGATACGAGTAGCTTATCGCATAATCAGGTTGAGGCGGTAAGTAGACCGGTTGGGGTGCCATATGCAATGGTTGCGGTTGTTCATACTGTGGAGCAGTTGCGTATGCAGAACGAGCTTGAGCTGCACCAGTCATCGAATCCTCTGCTCTTTAAATAAAAAATAAAAAATTGATATATAAATATTTGTTATGATTCAAAAAGTTCATTTTATTTCAAAATTATTTTTGTTGGCAATTTTTCTCAGATTTCATTTGCAAATATATAAATCATGATTTCATGAAGAATTGGTTTTTGTCATGAAATGATGCGACTTCATTTTTAAATTTTGATAAAAAAGATCCTCAATTATTGAGACCTAATGACATGATTAAAATGCTCGAAGCCTGCGAAATGACAGATTTTAAACTTTTTTAAAATTGTCACCATTTTAACTAGAAATTTCGATTAATTCTGTAAATATTCGAAATGTGTTTAATAAGCAAAAATACTTACAATTCATCATCTTCATTTTCATCTATGGCAGCTCTGTATACGTAGGCATCTTTTGGTGGGCCATTATATTTATTGACTGAAAAGAAATCGAAAAATGTTTTTTCATCAATATTTAAATAAAAACATTACCAATTTATTATTCAGATTCTTATTAAATGAATTTGCATAGGGAATGTCATAGTTAAAATGATTTCCTGTTTTTCGAATATTAGAAAAAAGAAAAATTAAAATTAATATATTCCATACTGTGTGCATGGGATGGTGATTGAGGTGCTGGAAGTGGTGCAGGAACTGCTGGAAGTGGTGCTGGGGGTGAATAGGCTGGCACTGAATTAAGAAAAAAAAAATATACAAAAATAAATTATTTTCATCAATTAAACCAAATAGTTCTTAATTAAAATGAAATTGATCTAGAATATTCTGGGAAGAATTAATTTTTTTGGTTATGAGAATTGAATTTATTTTTACAATGAAAAAAGAACTGAATACACAGTTTGGTAGTGACTTGTTTGTTCTGTTTCACTGTAAATTTCAAATACACAAAACTTGCAATACATATTTTATATTTCAATTTTATATTTAGTTTATAATCATTATGGAATTATTATCATCGAACATTTTTATTTGAACATTTTTTTTTATTTTTTTTTTTTGATGCAAATAAAGGATTTGATTGATTTTTAAGAAAATTTTTGTTCCATTCACAACATTTTTTACATATTTTTTTTTTTTCAAAATGTACCTTTTGCTGGCTCTACATAGTTGGGTGGTTGTATAGGTGGATAATTTGGAACTGAAGAAACAAATGAAATTATGTTTTTGGATATTTTTTAAAATAAAATTTTAAAAAGAATTGAAAAAAGATTCTTTTAAAAAAATTCTTTCTTAAATTTGAATCAATTTATTTACCGTTTTCGGAACATGGTGAAGGAGGCGGTGGAGCACAGAAGCAATAACAGCTGTTTAAGAGAATTTTCAATTATTTTTTTGGTGGTTTCGAAATGAATTTAATGCGAACATTAAAATTAAAGTTTTTTTTTTTTTAAGAAAATCTACCTTGGTGTGCCAAAATAGCCGGAAGTACCAAGCACTTGAGCTGGTTTATGTGTAGGTAAATTTGGAGCGAACGGTGCGTATTCAAAATTTGGTACTATTTTCGATTCAGATGCTTCATTTTCATCCTGTTTGCAACACAAAAATAAACGATTTTTCCCACATTTAATATTACACTTGACACAAGTTAAATTTTTTTTTTTTTTTTTTTTTTTTTTAAATTACCTTAATTGTTTCTGGTTCATCTTCTTGACTGTTTAATGTTTTGATCTGATCACTTGCATCAGATAAAAATGTTTCCTCATTTTTATTATCGCGATCACTAAATTCAGATGTATTAGCAACAAACAAATTCTCAGTCACCGTTTTTGTTGTTTCGTCATTTTCAAAACCTTCATTAAATTCATCCGTTTTGACTGCTGATTTTGGTATAGGTTCACTGTACACTTGCATAAGAAATGCTAGAAAAACAATTAAATTTAACCTCATTATGGATAACCTTCAAATTTTATCAGATCGATGAATTGAAACACATTCGCCTTGAATAGCGTTTGAGAAATGAATTGTACTTTTTGTCATAGAAATATTTTCTGCCAAATTTTATGAATTGAATTCAGTTGAACTCAGCGATAATGAATGAATCAAATAATGCATATGAAATTTGAACTCATTTTTTCCATTTTATTTTCTTTTTTTGCCTTTATCATGTACGTTTTCTTTTTTGTTCGAGTTTTGCTGATGTTCCATAAATGGAAATTCCAAGAAATTAAATAAAAATTATAAACTGTAAAATTGAACCTATTCGATTTGATTTAGTCAGCTAATTCATTGAGTAGTTATCCATCGGCTTGAAACGACGTTCCAAAGACTACATTTAAGTCGAAATCATGTCATCGCAAAAATTGTGTTCGCTTGTTGTCATCAGTGTTTTGCATTTTACTTTGATAAATGCACAATTTCCTCGTCCCAATTTTGGTAATCCACAATTTGGTTCGAATTTCGGTGGAATTCCTCCACCAGTGCTAGCTCCATCATTTTTAAATGCTGGAGGTTCATCTGCTGGATTTTCGAATCAAAATACAAACTTCCAACAAAGTCAAGGTGGATCTTTCGGTGCAATTGCCGCATTCGGTTCAGGTAGCTCATCTACCAATTTCCAACAACAAAACCAAAATGCAGGTAATTGTCATCCTCAAAAATTTGATACGAATAAAGGAAAAATAAATTTTCACTTCATTACGTGCAAATTTAACATGATTGAAATGTAACAAATTCCTAATCACAATTACCAAATTTTTTCAATTTTGCAAGGATTCAATCAATTTGGAATCAACAGAGGTGGAATATTCAGAGGAAATGAAATGAACGAAGAGGAAGAGATGCCAAATGCTCGATATGCTTCTCCTTATGACCTTCCAAAGTACATACCAAAACCAAAATACACACCAAAACACGTCTATCATGCAGCTGCTCCACCGGCCTATCCAGCTGCCGCTCCACCGGCCTATCCAGCTGCCGCTCCACCGGCCTATCCAGCTGCTGCTCCATCGGCTTATCCAACTTATCATCAACCCAAACCAGTTCAATGCCAACAAAATCTTTTGTTTGGATGTGCTCCTCATGTTCAATACGTTTCTTATGGTTCTTGTTCATCGTACTAAAAGCTTTTTGACGTGAATTACAACATTATACATGAACATTTTTTTTTGAAATAACAATATGGATTTAAGTGAAAATTATTTAATCACAAATAAAAACCATAGCAAATCTGCATCGAAAATAAGTGTTATATCATTCTATCATAATGAAAATAGCGTCGAAAATGGAATTTTTGTTCAAATATACGTTTGATTATGTGGTATTGTTTTCTCGGATATTAAATTTGAATCTATTGAATCTTTCTTCTTGTGATTTTACTGTAGATTTTACTAGAGATTCGTTCATCAAATTATTTAACGTAAGTATGGATTTCTTTGAAGATTCTAGTTGCAAGAAATGACATTGATGTCAATTTTCGTAAGGGTCAACCTTTGTTTATCTTGAAAAAAAAAATTCCATTGGAATTTCACTTTCATTTTAAGTAAAAATTTCGAATGAATCTCATTAAAACAAAACATCAAGTATTTCAAAAGAAAAGATTAGAAAGTCATTAGATCAATTTTGACGCATTCGACTGTCGATCCATCCATCCATCCTGTACTCTTCCAATTTCTTTCTCTCTCTCTTTCTCACTCTCAATCTCTCTCTCTCTCCTTTTTAGAACTTTTTCTGTTGGAAAAAAGATGTTTTTTATTACTTTGATTTTTTTTTTAATTAAAAAGCAAAAAAATTAAAATTTGTATTTGCATTTGATTTAATTTATTTATTTTTTATTTGTCTAATAGTGAGTTTATTGAAAAAAATGATCATTGAAAATTTTCAACCGAAGATTTATAATTTTTTGCAAATCAACGATATTCGCTGAGGCTTGAGAGATAACTGATAATCATACGATGTCCAGTTGATAAAATATATAATGGAATTTTAGTACCACAGAAACGTCCTAATATCAGTGATTTATGCCAATAACCATCTTATGCAATTTGTTTGTTTTTCTTATATCAATAGTAAATAGTATATATTTTCAACTGAGATTGCAATGTCATCTGCATATGAGTGTGTCATTGTCTATTCATTGATAATAAGTGCTACTAAGTACGTACCTAGGGCACTGACGCTTGCATGTTCTCTTATAGATGAGAATTTTTCAGACGATAATGCTTTTTTGGTAACTAGTGAGATTATACAATGAGTCGTTATTGTTTCCTAATACACAAATCATAAATGAAAATTATAATTTATTGTTCTTCACAAACGACAAATGTCAGATTTTATTATTTGGAAAAAGATTTTATGATTTTTAATGGCTTTTACTCGTCAAACGAATTTTAAGGATCTTCTCAATTCTCCAAAAATGTTAGTTTTCATCAAACAACCAATAATGTGCCGAGTTTTTTTTTTTTTTTTTAATATTATAAAAACGCGCTAAAAAAAATAAATGGCTATGAAGTATGCCGTCGGCCAGGAATGATTCGAAAAATTGAATCAAATTTGAAATAATATAATAAATAGTAAAGTAAAATTATTATTAGCACGTCGACATGCAATTGCATGTGTGATTTGAGCTTTTTAGTATTTTTTGTTTTCATCAGAAAAAAATAAACTAATTATTACAATACACTGAGTACAAACCAGAAAATTGGTTTCTATTCGCTATTAAACAATTTTACCGTTTCATTTAATTTTCATTAGTAATCTTTGAAATTGAGGACGAGTCAATGCTATCATTTATTGCGAATCACATTTCACTTGTATTTTATATTTAAAAAAAATCGAACCAACCCTATTGAATGCAAACTTCGAATTTGTGAATGTATTTGTATTGAAGCAATTCAAAAAATGTTTCAAGCCGAATTCAACCTTTTGAAACAAAATCAATTTCAATTCGATGCAATGTATTACACGGAAAAAAAATTCGTTGATTGAGCTTAATCAATCAGAAAAGAAAGTTTATTCGACATGATTGAATGATTTGCTGTGCAGAATATAATAGCCAATGTTAAATTATTTCTATTCATAATATATGCTCAAAGTTCAAATTCTCTTATTCAAAATCAGTACGTTTTACAGTTTTGATGAATATGCCTACCTATACAGACTATATTACAGAGATAAATTTCAATGCCGAAAGATTTTGCGAGAATATTTTTACTCAAAACAAATAAAGACAAGACAAGATAAGACAAGACAAGTTCTAAATCAACAATAAGATAATGTATTTTCACCTGTATACCAATTGAGATAGATTGTTTTTTTTTTTTATTATTTTAATTTGATGCTTTTATTTACTAATTTAAGAAAAGAATTATTATTAAATTGATAATGAATGTTTGAAAAGAAGAAAAATGGTATTATAAATGTTTATTTCTTTATGATTAATCTTGTTCATGGTTCTATTTTTGATATGGCATTGGTTGATTAAATTCCATTGGTGCTTCTTCCATTGGCATTAAATGAGTCATACCAACGAAATTTTGATTATTCATTTGTTCATTTTGCATCATCTCATTATGCATCTGTTGCAGTGATTGTTTATGGAA
The DNA here is from genome assembly GCA_029041755.1 of Resseliella maxima. Taxonomy (NCBI): domain Eukaryota; kingdom Metazoa; phylum Arthropoda; class Insecta; order Diptera; family Cecidomyiidae; genus Resseliella; species Resseliella maxima. Next base: position 904,000 of record JAQOWM010000768.1, on the reverse strand, counting down.
TTCTATTGGTGGCGATTGTTGAAAACGTTGATCTTCCATTTGACGCATATCTGGATGACCAAATGACATTGGTGCTTGTGTCATTGAAACTCGTTGAGATATCGATGGGAATTGCATTGATTGTGGAGCAAATTGTGCAACATGTTCATTTGAATGTAATGGTTTCATGTGCCAATCATCGATCATATGTTGTGGAATTTGTTGCGTAAACGTTGGCATTGGTAGTTGTTGTTGCATATCTGGTTGTTGTTGTTGTTGCATCGATGGCATTTCCTGATTTTGACGCATCATTTCACTGGCCTGTGGTGCTGATTGCGGCATCATTGATTCTGGTGCTTCCATTTGACGCATTTTTTGATCAGAAAAAGCCGTTGCCTGTGTCATGATTGTTGATTTTTGTGAAGTTGATGTCATCGTTTGTGGTTGCGATGATGTCTCTTGTTTGGAATTTGGTATTTGTTGTTCAACTAATGTTGACGGTGTCATCATTTGTGTGTGTTGCAACATATTGGAATTTTGTGGTGATTCCATTTGTCTCATGCTTTGCGGCGATGTTGTTGGTGTTTGTGGTAACATTGGCGATGCCTGTAGAAAATAAATAGATTTTATGTTGTATTACAAATATGAAATGCATTGAAATATTCAGACGAACAGTTTTTTCAAAAAATTAAGAAAAAAAAGCTTTTATAAAAATTGAAAAGAAAAATTAAATTTTCAATGGAAACTTGAGCTTTTATTTCAAATTGAATGAAAAAATTTCAGTTTCGAGTTTACCTGTCCAAGTGAGTCATCTGCATTTGGGTCATCTATCTCTGTCTTGGTGTTACCTACTTCCAATTTACTTTTTTCCGGCATTTCCGTTTTATGATGTTTTTTGTGGTGGGTTTCGGTCTTTTGGTCTGGATCTTCATTTGGATCAACTTTCACGTGTTTGTGTGCAGCATGATGAGTTTTGTGCGATGTTTTATGATGTTTTGAATGCTTTGAGTGGGAGTGTGGTCTATGATGGACTGGCCGAAAACCATCTTGAGTTTGGTAGAAATCAATATGCATAAATTCGCTTGGGTCAAATTTACTTCCCACCATTACTTCTCCTTCATTAAGGCTGTAAACAATATATGAAATTAATGAGACAAATAGTAAACAACAAATTCATATTTTCTTAAATTATAAAATTGGTTTCATTTTTTTTAAACATAAAAAAAAACTTACTTTTGTAAAGGTTGTCCAACAAGTGGTTCGCTTTGATCGTTCAGCTCATATGCTTGGCGATATGCCGGATGTGGTTGTGGTTGTGGTAGGTGTGGTGATGGATAAGATGGGTAATACGCCGAACATGGAACTTGTTGTACAACTGGTGTGCATGAAACTAAAATATTTTGTGGACATTGAACGGGCGCGTAGTAACTTGGAATGGGATATGCTGGCGCTGAGAATATAATGTTAAATATGTTGAAAAAAGTTGTTATTATTTTTATAAGTTATTTATCGATTGCAAGCAGAAAATTTTATGGAGAATTAAATATTTTTAAAGTATTGTCAATAAACTACCTGAATAAACTGCTTGAGCTGAATAGTGTGTGGCAACTGCAGCTGGTGAAAGTGAAAATTTGAAAAAGATGCAATTAGATATTAAAAACTTGAAAAAACAATTAATTTTCATTAAAAATGAAGACTTTTTCAATATTTTTTATTTGTAATCAAACTAAGATATTGAATTAGCATTTATTGTGAATTTAATAAACAGTAAACATACCTTTGGGTGGTGAATAAACTGCTGCTGGATAGGCTGGAGCTGCCGCTGGATAGGCTGGAGCTGCCGCTGGATAGGCTGGAGCTGCCGCTGGATAGGCTGGAGCTGCCGCTGGATAGGCTGGAGCTGCCACTGGATAGGCTGGAGCTGCTGCTGGATAGGTTGGAGTTTGAGGGGCTGCATAACTTGTTGAAGCGGAGTAACTAGTCGGTGGTGAATAAGCCTCTCCTAATTCACTATTGTCATCCATCATCCTGGCTCTGTTCATGAAAGTGTTAAAAAAAATTATTAATTGATACACATATTGTTGATCATACAAAACAATTCAATTTTTTTCATATAATTTTACTTACGTTGAGGCACTTTGACGATAAGCATTTTGTTGTGGATCGTTGCCAAAATCGTTGACAGATGGGTAATTTTCATTTTGAGGGGATGTTTGCGGTGCTGGTTGAAAATTGAAACTTTCGTAGGATGGATTGACTATATTGTATGGAAACTGGGATTGTGGTGGTGAAGGCGGCAGTGGCGAAGGTGTTGTGTGTCTGAAAAAGTTATGTGGCGATGGTCCTTGGTACGGATTATATGGTTGTGGCTTTGGTGGCGGTGGCGTTGTTGTTGTCGTCGTAGTTGTTGTTGTTGTCGTAGTTTTTTCATGTTTTTTTGTCGGTTTTGGAGTAGTTGGAGGATTTGGAGTGGTGGTTGATGTAGTCGGTGGATCCTTTGGAACCTTTCCCTTTAATGGTTTACCTTTATGTGGCTTGTTACCTCTCGTATCATCTTCAGGATCATTTTCATCTAGATTATCAGTGGGAGCAATTGGGTCCAATGAATCACTGGCAACTATCATTGGTTTTTCAGCACCAACTTCGGTCTAAGAATAGACGAAATTCAGAACAAAAAAAAAAAAAAAAAATGTAAAAAAAGTATGACATTTTAAAAAGGTGAAATAAACTAAACTTTTAACTGACACACTCATTATTTCGGCAAATACAATACATACATCTTCAAACCGTTTTAATCGTAATCCTTCTTCAAAATATTGTCGTTCTGGTGCATATTGATCACTTCCGATTGGTATAGTTTGGAAATTACAATTCACTTTAAGCGCATAATGCGCAAACATTAAAAATGCCCACACATATTTCATGTTTGAAACAAAAATTAAATTGAAAATTGATTTGAAAAACAAAATGATAAGCGCGTTTTGAATGTGACTTATTACTAAGCAAACCAAATGAAAACTGATCCAATGAAAATTTAAACCGAACAATCAATATATCGCATTTATCGTTCAATTGTGTGTTATCAGCACTTTTTCATCGAAATGCAATCAAAAGAAATGAAATATTTTATTGACCTGTAAAGTATAACAAACAAAGCATATTTAGCAATAGTTCAGTTGATTGTTTATTTAATTGTCAATTTTGTGTGTGTGTGTGTGTGTGTGTGTGTGTGTTGTATTGTTTTTATTGTTTTTGTTTCTCATCAGTGACAAAAATTCAATTGCGAATGAAAGCTGCGAAATGTTTGACAAACTGAAATTGAAATTGTGTACAACATAAAAAGACCTTGTGTGTTTGATTTTTTTAAAATTCTTTCATATAGCATAAAGTGCAACAAAAAAAAAATTGACAAATTTGCACAATTTTCTTCTTTGTTTTTTTCCACACAATATTTTACACTACTGAAACTAATTTAGGCGAAAAGGAGAAAAACAAAATATTGGAATTTTATGTTCTTATTTCTATCTAAAATTAGTCAAAAATAGTTTTAAAGCTTTGTTGAGAGAAAAAGAGAGAGATAAAAAAACCCATTTTCTCAATGCTACTCAGCGTGATTTTTTTTAATTGTTTTTTCCTAGACCACATTTTCCAAATGTTAGCGATGGTCAAGCAAATTACGTATTGATTTATGGCTTTAGGCAAATTTCTCTTTTAATTTTCTTTTCACATTTCCCTTCAATTTTTCTCAACAATTTTCTCATTTTCCTTTTCACGTTTTCAATCTTTCGACAACATTTGTTCATATTTTATTTCAATTCCCGAAGGCAACGATCCTGTACAATAGTATCAATCTAAAATTGTAATTTGCATGTTCCTAATGTGAGGGAGAGGGGGGGGGGGGCTTATTTCATTCAGCCTTATTTCATTTTTGTTTGGTTTTATTTTTTAATACGATATTACTAATTTGATTGGTTCAATTCATTTCTTAACCAGAATCACAGTTTTTTTTTTATTTATTTATTTTGCTATATTTTTGTTGTTTCTGCTATAATTATTGTATTTTATTAAAGTGTTGAGGTTCAAGTTAAAATATTTTCATATAATTCGAAAACAAGTGCGTCTTATCTACTTATTATGTTCAAAATTGGAAGAATTAGTGCTTTAGCAAATTTCCTACGAGTTGAATTGTCTAATAAATTAATCAATTTGATGTTTTTCTGGTTCTCCTCTCTCACATTTGTGATATGGTGTATTTTTATAGATTTTATTTCTATTTTAATTATACGCGCGAAAAATCTGTTTATTTTTTTTTTTTTTTTTTTATTTTAAAATCGACTTTTATTTGTCTCATGATAAAAGTCTACGGTAAAAAAGGAGTTTAAAAAAACAAGAGAACTAGAGAGAGAGAGAATTCTATGAATTATTCTATTTGAATTGAAAAAAAAAAAAAATATGAAATCGTTATTACAAGGCCTCTTCTATTTAGCGAACTTAGCTTAAATTTCAAATTAGATGCAGCAATTATTGGCACAAAGGCGAAAGTCTTTATTTGTTTTCATCAAATGTTCCATTGAACTAAAATTCATTCTACTTGTAGTTGTGTAGTGGAAATTGTTAAAAATTGTATACATTAATTTTCTCATTTACTTTCAGAATTGAAATTTCATCAATTAAATGGTAGAATGAAAGCCATTTTGATAATATCCAATTCGTAATATTTTCAAAATATGATGATATCAAACGATGCAATATTTTGTATTTTAGCGATATTTCTCTAGTCTAGATTAAAATAAAAACTTCATTTCTCATCCACAAAACAGAATAAATTTCAAAAACAATACATTTTTACTTGTATGAATGCGAATTTCCTTTGTTACGATGATAAAAATTCAAATCCGTTATGAATTTGTGCATTTTGAAAATTTTTCAAGTAAAATACAAAGAGTATCAGTGTGAATGGTATTGAGCATGATATGCATTCTACTTAGTCCTTTTGATAAAGTAAAATTTCTATATTCATCTATATGCTCGATATGAATTTTAAGAAATGTGTTTGAAAATGCCACATAAATGGCAGTAGTTCTCTACTAGATAGCCGATTTTATTCGCTTCATCGATCATTCAAATTGTTTTTATCCAAAAATTAAAGCATTATCACATGTACATTTTTTTTTTTTTCTTTCATTCATGAAATAGATGCTTTAATGACCATGAAGTTTTTTTTCATGGATAAATTCCTTAATAAATTGAAAATACGCACAATTAAACTGGAAAAAAAATCAAAAATTCCCTTATCGGAGCGATTTTATTCAACGAAATGTTAACAATTTTGTTTTTTAGGTCTCTCAATATGAAATAATTTCAATAAATATCAATTTCGATCAAATGACAAAATGAATAAATAAACCAAGCGAAATTAGGGACAAAAAAAAGCGATTTGAAAAATAGAGCAGAGTTGCAAATGTTTGTGCAAGTAAAAAATGTACACGCTTTTAAAATTTATACTTAGTTTACATATTTATATATACACAACATTTGTATAATTGCATCACATAAATGTGTCAGGTGTTGTCGACGGCGACGACTTTTATTTAATTCATTGGATTTTGTGAGACGGAAAGAGAGCGCGCGCGTGCAAATGGATTCGACTTTGTACATTTGATTGTATAGCATTTTTTTGTTGTTTGTCTCTCTTGCTGTATTTGTGTTATTTTTTTTTCCACCATAATTTTTTTGTTGTCTTTTTTGAAAAAAATGATTCGAGGAATAATGTGTTTTTGTACGCAACGAACATATGAATTGCATATTCTGCTTTTGAATTTATGAAAACACTTCATTTTTATTTCTTCTTCTTGATTTTTGTTTTGTTTTGTTTTAAAATGATTAATATTAATTTAATTGGTTGTTTTTTTTTTTCTCCTAAAAAGCTTGAATTGGTCGATACAATCCCGTGTAGCCACATAAACGGGCTCGAATTGTTGGTATCAATACAGCAGCCGATGAAATTTCCGTCAATAAATCGGAACATTCACAGACGAGTAAATACATTTTATCTCCTTTGGCTGATATACTTTTGTGTAAGGCAATGCGTCTCATTCCAACTGATCGTGGCAAATATCTGTTTTTATTATAAACAATTTTTCGTTAAAAATATGCATATGAATTATGGAATGGGAAAATGTCTTATCAATCATAAAATCCAAATTGTACCTGTAAAGCATACGAGCTCCAGTCCAATAAAGCCAATTCTTTTCGAATCGTTCACCATCATCACCTTCAAATACCTTGAAAACGCTAATTATATATCCTGTTGATGGTGTTTGTGTTTTCTTAAAACTGCCCATTTCACTACTGGTCAATGCTAATGGTGGCCGACATATGGATGCCACCTCTGAGTACAAATCCAAAGTATGTGCAGCTGTATATCTGTATGTGTAGTTTTTTTTTTTTCAAAATGCCAAATTGGTGCATTCAAGCGAATTCGTGCATCGAGAATGAAAATAAATAAATAAATAGAGAGAAAGGGAGAGAGGGAGAGAAAGAGATAAGAAAGAAAGAGAAAAAGAGAAGAAATTGTGTAAATGTAATGTTGAGTGCTTGAGAATTCATTGACTTTTTTTTTTTTTTTTTTTTTTTTTTATTGTGCAAATCAATATTTGTGTAATGCAAAAAGCGAAATTTACGGTTCTGCAATAAGTCTGTATAGTGTGGTAAAGAGAAGTGTATTTGATCACACAATAAATAATACATAACAAGTATTTTTTTTCATGTCATTGTAGAATTACATTGAAAAGCAAGAAAATTAAGAGAAATTCATTATCATTATCAATATTAATATCAATAACCACATTCAATGTAATGAATGGCAAATGAAAAATAAATTTATGCAATTGGCCAACATAATGGTTACCGTAACTTTTTTGGTTCAAATTTTGATAGCGATGATCCTCTAACACCTGTGTAGAAATTGGCCGGATCCGTTTGTTGTGTATTTATCAGGTAGTATGCAATGAATGGGAAATCGGCTGTAAGGTAACACAAAACAAATAAAAGGCAATTGATTCAAGTTGATTGAGAATAAAATTTGTATCAATTTACAATTGCGTTCCATATTAACGAGTAACATTCCACCAATGGCTGTATTTGCATGTTGCACTTCGGTTAAAAGCTCTGAAGCAATAGCACGTTGCTTTAGCAACGGATGACTTAATGGTGATTCAATGATCGGATCAATCGGTTCCAGTGGACTCATCAAATGAGCCAGTACACACACTTTTGGATCGGCAACCTCTAATACACTTAATGGACCTTGCGCTTTTACATCTACTGAATCACATGGTGGTGGAAGCTATACCATTAGACAAACATTTTGAAAAAATGGAAAAACAAATGTTAATGAGAAAAAACAAAACAAAACAAAATGAAACATATCTTTAGCCAATGTGTTTGTTGAAAACTTTTATACACTATTAGGAATGAAAAATTCATGAAAAAAAAAATAGAGACAATAACTTACGGGTATTCCAGCTGGAAGAAATCGGTCTAAACTGTGTACAGGTATAATGAAACAATCTCGATCCAATGTGGATAATGATATTGGCTCATTTCGCATACCAACGACAATATTATTTCCATGGCCGCTAAAGCTAACTGCTCCAAAACAACATTTTTAATAGGAAAATCGTTGTTTTGTTTGTTAAAATGCGCGACACGCATACAATTAGAAAAATGAAAACATATACACACATAGAGAGAGAGAGAGAGAGAGAGAGAGAGAGAGAGAGAGAGAGTGAGAGAGAGAAAGAGGGAAAGAGAAAAAAAAAGGAAAATAAATTATGAATCATTTATTTAAATTGAAATCCAGAGAAAGAGAAATATAGAGAGACATAGAGAGAAAAATTACGAGCGAAAAAATAGAAATTCATGAATGAGACATGAAAATGACCTTGATTGATGGGAAAGCTCACGTTCTCAGCGAATTTATCATTTTTTTTTTTTTTGAAAATGAGCAAAATATTAAATTATACAGTCAAGTTATAGACATTATGAATTATTATTTACACATTAATGTTGAATCGTGATTCATAGAATAAAAAAAAAAAAAAAAAAAAAATAAAATTCGTATAATCGCATAAGCTGAAAAGATAATTCGACATTAAATCTATTACCATAAATATAAAATTCACAATACAAAAATAAAATCATGGAAAAATAAACACTCAAAAACTCAAACGAAATGAAGACAAAAAAAAATGAAGACAAATTAACGAAACGCTTACATTCAAAATAAATTTACCATTACTTTCGAATCGATTGATTTGGTGGAGTTGGATATTGGACTAATTCGCCATTCGGCGCACCGTCACAATTATGCATGATGGATGTGAATATGTCGCATGAATGGTGTCTCAATGATGTGTGAAAACGTGTGTGAATGAAAATATGTAAAATGGTTTCTTTTTTTCTTTGTTTTTTTTTTTGTTTTTTTTTTTTTTGTTTTATTTTGAAAATCAAACCTTGTCTGGCAGCTGTTGGTGTTGGTGCATCGTTACGTTTTTGACTGCCACCCCATTTGAACAGTGACACAGATGGTCGACGATCAATTATTGGTTGCGGCACATCTATATCACATTGTGGCATTGACAATGATATCGATGCACCGATTGGACCACAACGAGGCTCTGAAAAAATGGCAGTTAGTTTTGTTGATTTTGTCCGTATAGCAAATCCAATTCGTAAAATTTTGAGGTTCGGCGAAACAAGAAAAAAATAAAAAAAAATAAAAAAAAAACCTGTTCATTTACAAAGAATTTTATTCTAAATTTGGATTTTATCGAGCGCAGCACATTCATTAACCAATCACCAAATTCACTGCACAACTATATATATGTTGGTTGACATTTTACTATATTGATTATAGCATTCAGATGCCTTAATAAAAGGGGCATACGATTCATTTCATATATTTAACGAGCCCGATTATAATAATTACCATAGCAAACATGCCATTCATTTTAGTTAAAATGTTTGAATGACAACAGTGGAACAATACATTAGGAGACAGTGTGTAAATGTACGATACAATGTTTCATGATACGCATACAATTTATCCAGATTCTTCAAGACTTGGAAATTGCATCCATGGGATGGGAAAAACACTGCAACGAATAACTTATCAGAATGCAAAACACACTCGTCTAACAAACATTTTTTTTTTTTTTTTTTTTTTTTATATACAATGGAAATAGAAAAATATCACAAAATCGTTTCGCTATTCAGTAAAATTTCTGTTACAAAATTCAAAATGTGCAGTAAATCGCTTATGATTTTGACAATGAAATCGCGATTGTTTTTTGTTTTGAACAATAGATGTATTAAATCGATAGATGATTTATCGATCGATTTATGATTTGGAAATAATTTCGATGACCAACCATTTTCTACAACGTACTTTGTTTAACAATGATTTTAACCATTGTTTACATATAAATTCGATTCATATAATTTAAGCTTTGCTAGTTAATGAATCACACACACACAATATATATATCTATATATACACATAAAATATGGGGAATTTAATTGAGCGACAAAGAAAAACCTATGGCAAAGCAACTGTATCGTATTAGAAGGAAATAATTATGTACAAAACCAACAATTTTGGTCGAAAAAGAGAAAAAAATTGAGAAAAGGAAAGAATCTGATAGGAAAAAGGGAAGAAGGACAAATCGACAGAGAAAAGTCAAGAGGGAAATGGAGAGTGAGACATAGTTGGAATTAGAGGAAGAGAGAGTGAGAGGGAGGTAGAGAGAATCAGTGGGACAGAGAGTGAAAGGTAGTGAGACAAAGGTTGAAGTTATTGGGATAGAGATTAAAGTGGAGAGAGGTGAAGAAAGAGAATAGAACAGAGAGTTAGAGAATTGTGGAGATATGGGCAGAGGAAGAGAGAGAGAGAGAGAGAGAGAGTGAGGGAGAAAGAGAATGTGTAGGAGATTGAACTAGCGTGGCTAGAATATGAGTAAAAATGTACACGCGTAAAACAAACAAACCTTCGAAATCGTGTGAAGTGACGCCGCGATTTGGTGAAAAGAATAAATGTGTTCGATAATGTACATCAGCATCCATATTACCATAGCCCATGTCGCGAGATCGTTTTCCTTGGCTTCGATTCACTTTAGACGTAAGTTTTATGCCACCACCGCCGCTCGATTTGGCGCCTTCGCGAAAATTTTTCCGAAACATTAAATTCATTTTGATGGCGACGAATTTTTCTCTATTTCGTTTTTCTGTTATCAAAATTCGTAATATAATAATTTTCCGTTTGGTTTGAACTTTGCTTGACTAAAATGTCAAACCGTAGTCGATTAACATTAAGTATATTTATGTATGAGGAAGGGTCTTACAAAATGATCAACGTGCAAAAGAGAAGGATGAAAAAAGAGCGAGAGCCGTAAGCAGAAGGAGAAGAGGGAACGAAAGTAATTCAAGTAAATTTGTCAATGGCAGTGTCCGTTAAATTGAATCACATGCATCGCACACTTTACTCATACACTTGTCGATTGTTGGCGAATCGAAATTTTCGTTCCGTGCGTGATTTGTATATTTCTGATAGTTTTTTGTTTTTTTTTTTTTACTTGTGTTTCAAGTTGTCGTTTCTCTGGTTTGTTTCCACTGAAGTTTTTGTGTGCGTTTATCACGTCGCAATTTTCGACAAATATATATATTTATCAGTTTGATTGTATTGCCACAATGTCCTTTACGTTTCTACGTTTATTTTCTTATTCTTCTTCTTCTTTTTCTTTTTCTTTTTGTGTGTGTGTGTCTGTTTTGTATACGGCTCTCGCAATGTCGACGTTGTGGATATTTTTAGCCACGCGAATGAGCAACAAAAACAACAAAAATTAAACAAACATAAGAAACGAACGAACAAAAATGTATAATTGTGCTATAAAAACGGCGAGTAAATGAAAATCCGAAATCAACACAAAGGAACGAAAGAAACGAAGAGGAAAAAAAATAATGTATAAAGTAAATTCAATCTACGCGTAACCTATCGATGTTAATCAAACGAATGGAATGTTTGATTCAATTTTCCGAAATAAAAACCGATTGGCACGAATTTCAATTGCCGTATTGATTGAATTCTCTATTGAGATTTATTAATCAATGAGACAATGTGTTGACTTTATCGTGTGCTTTCCTTTATATTTATTTTGAAATTGAACAATTGCGGACGTTTTTTTATTCTCTTCAGTTTTTTTTTGTTTCTTTTCTCTATTGTCGTTGTATTCAACTAATGACGAATTGTTGTTTAATAAAATAATGTGGGTTTTTTTTTTGACTTTCTATGCAAAAGCAATAACAACAAAAATGCACAAAAATTCAGAATTTATTCTTCTTTTTTTTCGCTTTTCAATAACATTGAACAACATTATCTTGTGTCATGATTAATACGCGGTCGTCAGTCCCGATTCAATATCATAGAATAAGTAATAGAATGGAAATCGATTGTCAAGCAAAATTTAAATATTACAATTTGAAACCATATATTGACTGCTGCACAGCTATAATTCAATTCAGTTTGAATGCACACACACACGGTTAACAATAACAGAAAAAAAAAAAATATTGAAATCGAACGAGAGAGAAATAAAACTGTTTACAGAAACTTGCGAACAAACTGCTCACTATTTAAATATTTTCAATTTTGAATGGCTGATGATCCATTTAAAAAAGAGCGAAAATCGGCAATTTTCCGGTTGAATCCGAATCCAACACTTTTTTGCCAATATTTATTTGTTTTTCTTTTTTTTCTTGTATACGTTTCGTTTGTATTTTGCAATGAACAGAGAAGAGAAAAAAATAAAATAAAATGAGCAAAATCGCTCTATCTACAACAGCATCTCGAATCCGAAGGAGCAATATTGTGTGAACACGTTATAGGTACGCATCATCGAGAAGATACGTTTAGACTAGACCATCGTGTATATTTTGCGCTTTGTTTTTGTTACTCATATTATATATATTGTAAGTGTGACAGCGCGCGTTTAGTTCAATCGTTAAAGTTGTTAGAGTGAATTGTGTGAAAAACCAAATGGGAAAAACGAATAAGAAGAAGAAGAAGACGAAGGCAATAAAACAAAAAAGAGAGCAAAACAGAACAACGATAGCCAACAACCAATCAGATACATATTCAAATTGAATTCGACTCACGCTCTCTTGCTGTGTGGCGGCGGCTGTAGCGCCCAATGTTTCGGCGATCCCACACACAATGTCAAAGTGGCAAACGCTTTTCTACACATGCATGCACAGCATAGTCAATCGGCTACCAGCCGACACCACTTACCGATTCAAATATATACAAAATAGTATTCGTGCTCTCGCTTCAACCCCTTATATCGCGCATAAAAATACTCGATGTCCATATCAATGACAAATAATAAAAACCAAAAAGAAAAAAATACGGTCAGCCAATGTTGCGACTACTGTCGACGGAAATGGTCTGTCATTGTTTTTGCATGATTATCCGTAAAGTGGACGGCATGATCGTTTTCCCAAACGAATCAAATCACACAGGCCAAGACAAAATAGACATGAACAGTATAAAGTCGAAATAGAACAATGTCACTAATCACACAAACGAATTCAGATTCTACGAACAAATTCAGATTGGATTTTCCGTTTTCCATTTTCCATCTTTTGTTCTTTCTTTTTCACACCCTTTCCGTATATTTCAATCTCTCTAATCCTCTCTCTTTCTCCCACTTTCCCTTTTTCTCTCTCTCTCACTCTCTCTCTCTCACTCTCTCTCTCTCTCTCTCTCTCTCTCTCTCTCTCTCTTGCTTATCTAACAAAAAGTATCAACGAATTCACTGAAATATATCAATGTATGCATTTTATACTGTACATAAATGAGGTTTAGGACATGAACTAACTTCATTAAATGTTTATGGAAAATTCAGTTAATTTGCCATTTTCAATACGTTTGGTTAAATTGTGAACTGACCGATTGAAAAATAACAACAACAAATCTAATGAAATATTTCTATGAACTATAACATTTTGATTAGTTGTTAAAATGCAATTCATATGCGCTCTCATAAAGTTGAGTTTCGTTTTATTCTCTATTTTATCTTTGCTTTCGATTTTTCTTTGCTCTTTTAGTGCCTTGGGCTGTAATTATTGAATAGTCTGAATAGTTAAAACAATTCAAAGTATTTTCCATGCATCATGTCATATATATAAAAAAAAAAAAACGCAATATGAGTTTGAAATGTGTTGGCAAAATGATTTATTATATAGATTACAGATAATTGAATTTGAGTCATTTCAGCTTGGTTCGCATTCAGTGAATTTACACGATTTGCCATAGGGCAGAAACGTAATCAAATTGGAATAGTTGTAGAATCGCTACTGTTTCTATTGCTGCGAATTGATAGTCGATTAAAGCCAATGTCATGGCGCTATGGCAGATGTTGTGTTATTGCTACTGAAGGCAATAGCATAGACCTTGATCGGATTTAAAATTCAAAGCCTGCTGCTGCTACTGTCACTGTTGATTCTATTATGCTGCTGTTGTTGCAACAATAAAAACAACACATCGTTAATGTCATGTGTGTATAATTTTTTTGGACTAAAAATGAAATTCCAAGTTGTGAACAGCATTATCACTACTAATGAAGTGAGAAAAATTTAAAATGGAAATTCAAATAAATAGAAATACTGAGTGAGATAGAAAGAGAGGAGAGAAAGAGAGAATGGAAGAGAAAGAGTGGGAATTGAGATAGATATAGCTTTGCATATAAAAACCGAGACAAAATAGTGATAGAAAGAAATAGTATAATAGGGAAAGAAATGGTGTGAGAGCGAGAGATTATTATACAGAGGAGAGATTGACAAAGAAAAATGACGAGAACGAGTGTGTGTGAAAGAGAGTGTGTGAGAGAGAGAGAGAGAGAGATATGAAGGGGAAAGAGAAATGGAGCGAAAAAGAATGAAAAAACACAGACATAAAGCAAAAAACTGCAGCAGGTAATATTTAAAACATTGAAAATCAATCAGAACGTCATGAGTGCATCCATTCAATTGTTTACAAAACCGGCGCGCATGATTTATTATGATTGAAATGTATATATATTTATACACTTATATATATTCAAATAAAATCAAATCATGCTAGCGGAAATGTCGGCACTTAATTCCCCCCATAGCGCAAACATGCTTGCAAACAAACTTCAATTGTATCCATCCACATCGACACATACTTACACATACACATGCACATACAATATATATATATATATTCTCGGTTTGTATCTTAACGGCACAAAGAATATATTTTAAAATTATGCAGTTGTTTTGACGGGATCCACCAGAGTGTGATATACAGAATGCATCAAATTATCCGAATAACAATGCATTTGGCAAAAGGAAAAAAAAACTTTCTAAAAATAGACACGCAAAACAAAAAAAAAAATCAACATTTTGAGCAAGATTGGTCGGAATTTGGTTGGAGTGACAGGCGAAGGGAAACGAATAAATGCATAAAATGAAAAGCCGTGCTAATAATGAAATATATAAATCAAATGTTACAATTTTTGGTTGGCTGGAAAATGTTTGGTTGATAATTCAATGATCGAAACGAAAGAACAAACGAGGCGAATGAATGAAAATGGAAGAGAATGTATAAGCGCAAATGTTTAAACGAGTGAAAAACTTTTTAAAAAGACTTAATAAATAATGTTGGGTTATTTGCCATAAAAATGAAATTTCCTCAAACAATAAAGGATGCCATAGATACAGAGACCCAAATAAAATGCACAATACAGTTGAGATTTGGGTAGCCACAAAATGTCTATGAAATTTAACTTCATTTTTTATTTTCAGGTCAACATACAGCATTATTTATGGTCGCGTGTATTTTGCGCTGGCTCATCTAGCATGGCCTAATCGTCTAGACAAGCAATGATGAATTCAGTCTCTTGCTGCTACTGCATTATTTTCTATCTTTTCCACAATTTTATACAACATTTGACGCTTATTGTATTTCATATATTTTCGGTCGCTTTTTTATGCTCTGGCTACACAAATGGAAAAATATTTCGAAACTTTTGAATTTTTTGTTATTTTGCCTTTTGGTACTTTAGCTTCTTTTTTTTTTGTTGAATAATTTTCACATAAAATATTCACAGTTATTGTGAAAATCAGAGATGGCTGAACGTGTAAAATAACGTCCGGAATGTTTTTTTTTTTTTTTTTTTGCCTCGCTCATAAATGTATAGTAAATATAATGAAGTAAAGAAGTTGCGCAATTTTATCGAATTACGTCAAAATTTATAATTTAAAAAATACAATTGAGTTTGTGGTGCACTGTCCATTATGCATCGAAAAAAGTAATGCGAAAAAAAGTTGGCAGAAAACTTTCGAAAAGTTCGATTGGTTTGAAAATTAATCGAATTCTATTATCATTAGTGAATCAATTCAAGGATAAACTTACAAAAAAGGAATTCTTTCAAAACATAACATTTTTTTGTTGCTTCAACTAACTTAAACTAAATTTCTTCTGCAATACAAACCATTTTTTGATGGTAAAGCAATTGCTGATAATGGAATTGTCAGAACGCTACTTCCTGTCATAATATCTGGATCATTCATTGGACATAATGTATAAGCGGCCGTTGCGCCTTTGCCCTGCGATGGACTAACTCTACTATGTCGGCCGCTTCGTTCATTCATTATTAATATTCACTATATTTCGATGCGTTTCATCGATGCAAATTATGAAAATCGACAAACGATGAAAAAACAAAACAGCACCGCACAAATGTGTCACTCTCACTTATTAGCATTATCAAAATCACATGAACGAAATGTCCTTTCAGCACTTTTCGTCTTTTTTCATTAACTTAACACAACACAATAGTCATCAACATCATGAGCAATTACAAATAGAATTTCGATTATCGGCATTTGATACGACGGAGTAACCCATTAAAGCTCATTCATCATTTAAATATGACCGTACACATCTACATTAACATAATTTATGTTAATTTGACCTTCTTCGTATAAAATCTTTCTGATTTTCTTTTCCTCTCTCTCTCCGACTCTCTCAACGTCTCAATTACTCTTTCGGTGTCTCTATCTCTTTCTCTCTCTCTCTCTCTCTCTCTCTCTCTCTCTCTCTCTCTCTCTTCTCTCTCTTCTTCTTCTTGTCTCTCTCTTTCTTCTCTTTCTCTCTTTTTTTTCGTCAGTTCATTGATTATCCTTGGGTGCAGATATTATGTGCGTCAACAAACGGTTTTCTGAAACAGAGAAAAGAAAAAAAAAAATACTTATTACAGGCATTCGTGAAAAAAAAATCGCATGCTAATATCACAATATCTCAACATTTTGAAAACAAGTCTCAAGTTGCACTTATTCAGCAGATTTGAATACATTGAATTGTTTGCCTTTTGTTTTCAATTATGCGCATTTTCTTTTGAATATTATGCACTTGATTGAAGTAACTCACTTTCATTTCTATTGTCACAGGGAATGAAAAAAAAAACATGAAGAAAAACAACACATTGAGATCTATTTTGAATATATCTCTCTATGCAAGTTTTATGATATTTCGAGCATATTTAATTTGGTTGTAGTTTTTTTCATTTTTACTCTCAATGTATTTCGGCGTATTTTGGTGTTGTTTTTTCTTGTATATTTTTTTTTCGTCGTTACACATTACTTTAAATGTATAAAAATTAAAATTAAAATTTCAACAACATTGAATAATTGGATAAATAATAAACCGAAGTAAAATATTAATTTTTTCTTACAAAACACCTGAGATAGAATGAAATTGTATTTTCGAAAATATAATTCGGAAAATAAATATACTCACACATTGGAAGTTAAAATGAATATTCCATTGACAAAACAAATCGAAGGATTAACGGGTCGTCGAGGCAATGTGGAACAAGATGTGTACTGTGTGTATTTGCTAAATCAACAACAAACGAAGAAAAAACACAAAAAAAAAAAACAAGGAGTCGAAGAGGTGAGGAACGAAGATAAAAAAAAATACTACAAATGAACGTAGCAAAACGTTGTGCTTTTCAAGTCAATCAGCTGGCAGAACGTTCACCATCAAATTGTCAAACCGAACTGCAGCTCGGTGGATTGCACAAAATCGTAAACCAAATTCATAGAATAGAACACAAAACACATTTTCTAAATAAGAATAATAATAATATCGAGCACAGTTGTAATATAGTAGTTATTTGGATGTTTGTGCACAGCCCGTGTCTATCTCTCTGTCCATCTATCCGAAAGGCTATTTTATTTTACAATAAGTAGCACTTTATGCTGGCTGATGTGCTTGCCAGCCATCAACTCTTTCCTTTTCTTTCTCTCTCTCTCTCTCTTGCTCTCTCGCTCTCTCTCTATCTTGCTCTCTCGCTCTCTGTTTGTCTCTGCATACATGAAACCATTACACGCTGTACTAGTTTACGCTCTCACCGAGACAAAAAACATAAAATGACTGTATTGTATGTGTCTTTGGTATTGATGTTGCCTTTCTGCTCTCGTTACATATTTCTCTTTCATGGTTATACACACGTGCTATGCAATATTTGTAACCATTTTGTATCATCAGCATCACTAGCTCAAGCATACGCAAACAGAATTTTCTTCTGCAGCAAAATAGCATTGAAACCGAGAGAAGGATAATGAGAAAAAAACACAGCAACAAACGCGTACATATATTTACATCTATATAAACATGTGCATAACGGCCAGCATATATTGTGCAGGCAATCTTCTTATTTTCCATGTGCAATTTAACATATCAAGTTTTACGCTTTTTTTTGCATTTCATTATAAATGGTAGGCATTTTCTATTTTATAACTCAATTTCACGTTTTTCTTTCTCAAATTCTCTTTGTTTTGCCTTTTTTTTAAAAAAGAAAAAGAATATGATAGAATCGACAAATTAATTAGAAAAATGGCATAAAATCAACTATAAGAAATATCTTCATTCTTTGATTACACAAAAATTGAATTCCAGGAATCACATTGCTAATAAAAAAAGGCGACATTAATTATAGCATATTTAAGATAGCAACTGGTTTAGAAATTGATACATTTTGCTGCAGTTCGTATCCATCTTTCATTTAAATGAAGCAATTCTTCTGAAAGTAATTTTCATTTTAAATACAAATCGAAGGTAGGCAATGCGACTTGAATCGCTTCCAACATAAAGATCACCGAAAGCATTACGAAAAAATCTAATACAAAATGCTGCAATAGCGATATTCTTTTTATACTCCTAGATTTACATTTAAAGTGGGTTTTCATAAATTTTGTTTTTTTGATTTTTCTGTAGAAAGAAAAAAACAATGAAAAAAGGAATTTCATTATCATTATAATTACATAGGATATCGTTTTTGTCGCTCAGTAAGTATTTTTTCCCCTTGTATAATTGAATGATTTGAAAATTGATATCTCTTTAAAGTGACACTCGAAATTAATTGATTATTATGTGGAAAATGCCTTTTCTTCTGATAAAAAAATGGAATAGAACGTGAAACTGGAAATAATAAATTGCACACTAAAAATGAGAAAATTCCCTGTGAAATGTTCATACCGGATGGAATCATAAGATTTACTCATGGGTTGCAAGTATATATGAGTATTTAACGACCTATCACAATATTCTAGCAAGAAATAGTTAATTCCAACAGAATGACAAAAATTTACGTAAATTTGTTTTTTGTATTAATAAAATTATGCGACATATCAGTTTTTCATATCTACCTTGTTTGGTTCGAAAAAATAATTTTTTTTCACTTGTTCATCATAATTTCTTCATAATAGCGAAAACATTAACTTTAGTATTTTTCAAAGTAATTCTGTCACAAAATACATTAAAATTTTTACAAACTTATTTCAAATGTTTTTCACATTAATTATTAAAATATATAACATGGACGTAATTATTATTATTATTAATTAAATGCCAAGTCATTCTCCGTCAAATATTTCGAATAGAAAAACTAAAATTAAAAGGATGTGAATTGTGATGATAAATTTTATTATTTTTAAAAATTACCCCAAATGAATGAAAAAAATAAGCCGTCTATCGATATATGCATTTTATTAATTCAAAAGAACCGCCAGTATATTGTTATCATTTCAATATAGCATAAACGTCAAATATTACGTAGACTATATTTGACATTTTTACATAAAACATGTGCTTTGTATAATTTTGACAGCTCATTTCTCATTGTATTTATTTTGAATTTCACAATACAGTGCAAGAGAAATATTATTTTTTCGATAAAAATAAAATACAATTTTGAGAGTGAAGAAAAAAAAAAGTTTTGACAGTGAATAAAAATAAAAACAATTTAAAATGGCATTAATCGAAGAATTGGACACAGATGATGAACAACAAACATCGCATAAACCAACATTAAAGATGACTGATGAAGAACGAGCAGCATTAGCGGAGAAAATGGATAATGAACTGGATGAATTCATTAATTCATTGGAAAAACGTGGCTATTCAGAAGGATGGCCCGAGGATCGATGGGAAGAGGTGATGATTTTAGAAAAATTCATATCTTTTAATGCTTGAACCATTCACAATTGAATTAATGTTTTTTTATGAATTTGTAGGAGATGAATAAGCATCCATTTTTCATGAAAGAACCACCAAAACCTGGCGATGAATTGCATCCAATGCTTGAAGGTATTCAACAATTGAAATATGATCCAATGGAAAATACGCTTGAAGATTTAGCAGCGACATATAAAAATGATGGCAATTTTGATATGAAAAACAAAAAGTATCGAATGGCCATTTTTAGTTACACCGAAGGACTTAATCAAAAGTGTGAAAACAATGAATTAAATGCGACACTGTATAACAATCGAAGTGCAGCGCATTTCTTTTTAAAAAATTATCGGTAAGAATTCATACAACAATTTTTCCATATAAATTTTAACATTCATTTTTAATTGTTTTGTAAAATATTATTTCGTCATAGGTCTGCGTATATCGATGCAAAAAAAGCGATTGAATTAAAAAATGATTATGAAAAGGCTGCATTCCGTATGGCACAATGTTCATTCCATTTGAAAAAGTATGAAGAGTGCATTGAATTGTGCAATAAATATATCGATAATTATGGACAAAATGATAAATGCTTGGAATTGCGAAAGAAAGCACGTGAAACGCATTTACAAGAATTACGTGACGAACGAAAGAAACAAAATGAACAACGTCGAAAAGGTGAAACGCTTAAACGAACAATTCAAGAACTTAAAACGCGAGCCATACAATTTGAAGAACAACTTGAGACAACCGCCTATGAAGATCTCATAAAACCATCATATTTACCACTTGAAGAGTATCCCATCCAAATGACTGACGATGGCATGCTTCGTTGGCCGGCCATATTTTGTTATCCTGAATTTGAAATCTGTGACTTTCAACAACAGATCTACGATACTAATACGTGAGGCTTAATTTATTGCATAATCAATTGGAACTTAACTGTTTAAACAAATCGATCTATTTACGCTTTATTTGAATCGTTTCAGTATTGATGATATTTTATGTGATCTGTTTGCGGAACGAATGCCACAAGATAAATCCTACAAATACAAACCAGACACGGTGAATGTCTATTTTGAAAATCGCATTAAAGCAACCATACACAAAGTCGATGTACAGAAAACAATCAAAGAAATTACATGCGATAAAAAGTAAGTCAGAACTTTCAATTCGATGAGTGTTAAGTTATTTTTGCTCAATCAAAAGAAAATATTTCAGTTTGCTTATTTCGTTTAAATTTATTTATTTACAGTTTTCTTGTTGGACGTGGCGTTCTTACATTTCATGTTGTGACCAAAGCATCAGATGCTGAGAGACGATTTTTGGCACAGGAACGCACACGTTTGAATATTACGAAATTTTAAATTTTGAAATTCAACGATAAATAATAAATAATACATTTGGCAATCAATGGTGCATCTTCTCATTTGTTTTTCACATCAGTCAGTTATACCATGAATCTCAAATTGTTTTCAATTTGTTTTAAATAGTCTCCATTATCATTCGTATTTGCTTGACTTATGAAATTTTCATAAGCATCCACATGCCTTTTAAAATCATCTTTCGAGTTTGTACTTTCCTCGCAAAGGCACCGATTTTCAGTAGCTGTTACGTATTGAAGCATGAAGCTGGCCACTGCACAATACAAACAGGCAACTAATCCTTCTTTTGAACTAAATGTGTATGCATTTCTGGACGACCAATTGGTTTCTCGCACAAAACATATACGGTATATTTGAACATGTTTCGATCAATCAAATATGAAATTTTTATAATTTGTTATTCACGAGCAGCTTATTAAATATGAAAAAATGAGTTTTTCCGAAAACAATCCACACAATGCTTATTCAATCTTTTAATTAAATTCAAAACTAATAAAAAAAACCCCATTTTAATCAATTCATGGATTTGTTTTACCGATACACACCGATTAAAGAAAATCAACAGAATGTAAATAAAAAATCTAACCTCACTATTTTTGTTAAGACCAGATTCACTACACCAAATATGATATTTGATTTTGTTACTTTGGTAGAACTGGAATTATTTGAAAATCAATTGTTATAACACTTATTATATAATTATTATGTATTAATAACATATTAATCTTGAGATTGTGAAAAAAAACTTTTTCTTTGTTTTTTCAAACAAATATTTTTAATTGAAAATGAATGAAAACGATTATGCAGATATTGTAGAAACAAATAGAGGTTTAAATATCAGAAATTATCCTCAAGAGCATTCTCTGAGTTGTGAAGAAACAAAAAAATTTCGCAAAGTATTATCAAATTACTATATAATCGAAAGCTTGAAGCGATTGGATCATAAGGTTCGAGAATTATTGCATCAAGAAAATAAAGGTGTTCCATCACCAACGCTCGATGAACGTCCTTACAATTATGAAGCATTTCAAAACAAAACAATACAGAGATTGGCTATGCCTTTAATTTTTGAGCATGGCTTTAGCTGTGTTAATCAATTGAAATTTACAATTCTAGTGGAATGCACCAAAGACAGAAGAAAAGTTAATCGAAGAAGAGCAAATAAGTGAAAAGATCAAAAAATATATGGAAACATGGACACCAGAAATGGATTCATCAAATTTTGAAGAAACACAAAAGAAAATCAAAGAAACGAAGTAACAAATAGTATATGTCTTTATAAGCCTTTATTGAACAAAGAAAAAAACGGCGACCAACTGCCGCCACCATTTAATCGTCCTTGCAATTATGAAGACTACAATTCTTCTTTTACAACAAAAGCTTATCAAGATTGGGTTTGTGTTTTGTTTAGAACTATCGAAATTTTATAATGAACATTAATTCCAATTTAATGAACATTTGTTTTCCATTTTTAGTTGGATGCTCGATTCACAGAGGATATGATGGTATGCAAAGTGAAATCAGATGAATTACGTAAACGAATGGTATGATTTACAATTTATACATTGAATATTCATAGTTTTTGTTAAATGTCTTAATTGTTCGTTTGTCATTTACTTTTAGTTTCGTGTACGAAATTCCAAGCCATCAGAAAGTATAGCCTCGTCACATCACAACAGTGACAAATAATATTTGGATTAACTTCGACGAAGATATTAAATTTTCCATGCCGAAATTCGACAACCGTTTATTCCAACCAATCATTTAATTGATTATAATAACTCTTGAAAATGCAGTAAATACTATACTACATTACAATATATTGTATTAAAGAAAAGAGCATCAATTGTGTATATTATAATTTAAGAGGAGATCATATACAAATTTGTATATCATCAACATACATGAGTAGGATACCCCCTCTTTGACTTTTCAAACTTAAAAGCAAAAAACAAGATTTTTTTTAGTTTTTCAATCTTTCAAATCGGAATCTAGCGTATGTTTTTTATTTTTTGGGGAAATTATTGGCATTTCCTAGGAATTTTCAAATACAAATAGAATAATATTCTAAATTTCTAGGATTTTTTGAAGCAAATAAAATAATCCCCTTCGGGAATTTTTGAAATTTTTATGACACAAATATCGATTTAGTATAAATGAAATAAACGTTTTCTGCATTCAGATGACATTTGTTTTCTGTCAATAAACCACTGAGATACATATATTGAGATTGAATACG
Organism: Resseliella maxima; assembly: GCA_029041755.1. Lineage (NCBI taxonomy): Eukaryota > Metazoa > Arthropoda > Insecta > Diptera > Cecidomyiidae > Resseliella > Resseliella maxima. Next base: position 880,797 of record JAQOWM010000768.1, on the reverse strand, counting down.
AAGATAAAGGCATTAGTCTTATTGAATGTTAAAAATTTCATTTTCAAACTATTTCTGATTGGATTTTCAATGTTTTTCGAAAATATGGATTAGTTTCGTAGAATATTTCTATTATGCTTTCTTTAGATGCCAAATTAATAATATTTCGGTTGAAAAAAATGTTTTTTTTTTCTTTTTCATGTAAAATATACAAACAAGACGTAGTTGCTATTAGCACACAAACAACATGTGCTTTGACGCCGCAACTTTTTCGTAATTGTTCTCTTTTCCACTCATTGCCCCTGTTTTGATGTACTAATACGCACCAATACATGTATACGCACACATTTGATATATTTGTATGTATATGACTTGTTATTCATTCGTTTATTCGGTCGTACATTCGTTGGTTAGCTGTCGTACATTTGCTTCCAAACTAGATAGTGTTTCAATTCATGTAAGAATCGAAGCATGTGTATACGCTAATCATTTATAAATTTAACTAGTAAAACATCAGTCGATTTTAAAACGTTTCTCAATACAATGTGCAGCAAATTTTCCACCAATTAATTCATAGCCACACAACATTAGATTGTACAAAACAAATATATTTTTTTTCAATGTGAGTACAAAAACTACAAATTTTTGTGATTTTTTTTTTTTTTTTTTTTTTTTTTTTGAAAACATTTGAGTATTGTGTTTTTGTGCTTTAGTTTATATTTTATCACGATATCATAACCATTTATTTATTCTTCATCGTCAAAACATTATCGAATGGAACTAATTTCATTTCTAAGAAGAAAAAAAATCGAAAAAAAGTAGAACATATGAAATCATTATCAGTTTTGGAAGGAAAGAAGTCGTAGAATTTCACAGAAACAAAAAAAAAAAAAAAATAATACAACGCACGACCGAAAGAAACCAAACCTAGGTCAAGCGGCATTAAGACATTAAGACGCAGTTCGATAATACGTGTGTTGATGTCAGAATACATGAAGTGGCGGCATTGATTCCGCCAACCATACATGATTTGTGTGGTTCATGAAAACATTTGGCCGCATTTCGGTGGGAGCAGAAAAAAAAATAATCACAGCACACAGGCACACAATAAATTTTTATTAGTTGACATTGGAAACATTGGAGCTCATAAGAGTTGTGTTGAAACAAAAAAAAAAAAAGTATGTTTCATTGAGAAATAATTGTTTGTTCGGAATCGATAAAATTGGTCATAATGATGTGCTATTATTTGAAATGTCGATTTATGTATTTTTCAACGTTAATTTTGAAGTGACAGCCTGCAGAATATCATCGCAAAGACATTTATTGTTATTGAAATTCAACACTTTGATTTTCAATGAATATACGATTTTCTATAGAAGCATAAATAGAAAATAAATAAATAAATATCTCGTTTCCGTGTTTATATCTTATCTTCAGTACGATTCAAAAATAGAAGAAAAGTAAGCATAAACTACGAGGAACGAAATGCACGGAACATAATATATCATACGATTTACACATAGAATACAATAAAGCGTATATTTTTGTTGTTGTTGTTGTTGTTTTTTCTCTCACTTTTCATTGTCTCTCGTCACTACAACGAATAGCAACAGTCATTACATCGAATGTGCGAGCAAATGATCGATCCAAATGTGAAAAAAAGGAGTGAATTTACATCATCAGCTTTCAAATGATTAACTGTGTACGATAAATTTGAATGATTTACTTCTGAAAGAGACAGTGAATTTTAACCATACATTCGATAGGTTTAATCAAGTGACTCATGGCCAAACAAAATCTAGTTTTTCAAATGACTATTTCGATGAAAAGTATGCGAAATAATTGTTGTTGAACACGCTTCGAACCGAATTTCATTTGTTCTGACAACAATGTTGCGAGTCAACTGTTTCGTAAAATTTATGACACATATTTCCACGAAAATGATGTGCGTTGACAAACAAATCTCATCGGAAAAGTCAGTCAACAAAATGTAAAATTTGTCAACCAAAAACTTAAATTTATCAATTTAAAAATGTCAGCAATGATTTAATTAAATGAAAATAAATTAAATTGCCATTTTTAAACGGCTTATTTCTGCATTCTCAAGCTTGCAATTTATAATTGTTTGTAATTTTTTTTTAGTTGAAAACAAGATGGAAAACGCGTATTTAATTAATAGAGAATTGGTGTGTCAGAAAAACACATCAATCATCATGTGATTTAACATGAATTATTAAGTTGTTTTGATAAGTGAACACTATTCACTGAACAGCTTGAAAATTTCACCATGTCATCATCACTTGATTATTATGATATACGAAGACATTAGTCATATGCGTGTGTTAAACAACATTGTGAAATATTTGTTTGTTTTCTTTTTTTACAGAAATCATCGTGAAACGACAAAAACTGTTTCGTCCAAAAACCATTTCAAGCACATTTTTTTTTTTTTTTTTTGTTTTTTTCAAAATGCTCAACGATAAGCGAAAAATTATTATTAGCACCGGAAATATTCTAAATGTCAATAAGAAGGCCGGTCAAAAAACCAACGAAGAAGTAAGTAAAAATTCAATTAAATAAACAAATGTTTGGTGAAATTTGATTGGCAAATCAAATCGACATTTTGAATTTGAACAGTGCTGGAAATGGGTTTAGATCGTCACACGTAATCGTAAAATCAATTGGAAAAAGAATCTAAAACCAGAAAGAGTGAGAGAGAGAGAGAGAAAGGGGGTAGGAGAGCGAGAGAGAGCGAGAGAGAGAGAGAGAGAGAGAGAGAGAGAAAAAAACATAAAATCAAAACTGTGAATACAATATTTTACGATCGAACCTCAATTATAGTTCATTTATTTGGCACTCCGATTTCAATAAGAAACAAATCTATTTTTAAATATTCTGAAAATTCGAAAAAGAAATGAATTATGTGAGTCTCTCATAATGATCTAAAACGACTGTTTATTAATAGTTCAAATCCGATGTACATGGATTTTGTTGTTATTTTTTCTTTTTTTTTTATTCTGCATTCCATAAATAGATGAGAGTCGTCATTTAATACTGAATCATTAAACAATGTTATCACATAAATAAACTTCATTGAAATGGTCGGTTATTTCATTAATGCATAAGCGAATGCTTTCTTCTCCTTTCCATTTAATGAATGAATATTGTGAGCGTAGTTCTGTCACATATGATTTCCTCCATTTCATTTAATCGTCTAGCTTCAATTTATATACTCAAATTACAAGGTCATATGCTTTTGTTTCACATTTTTGATCGCGGAAAAAATATCAGACATTACTCGCGTCGAATGTAAAAACGGTTAAAATCCAATAAATGTGGGGAATTTCTAGAATTCATGATAATAATATATATAAAATGCATATCAATTAACGTCGTCCTAATTATTTTTATCGATTTGCTATATCATTCAACAAAATTCCCAGTGAAATTGTTTGTGCTGTAAGAGATTGGAAGCAATAAGATAACCAACTTGATTTTAAGTAATAAAATGATATGACTGCTTATTATCGCGATAAGTGAATTTTGCAATTTCTTCTTTTTTAAATTGTTTTTTTTTCGCTCTTTTTTTCCTTTTCAGTTGCTCGATTGCCTAAATTTAATCGTATCGGATCCGTTGATTGATGGAAAATCCGGTACTATAACAAGAAACAATGACGATTTATTGGCTAAAGTGAAAGAATATGAACGTAACAATGTTAAAATTGGTGCTAAAATCTTCTTAAATCATTCAAATCCAAATTTATTGCATGAAGCCATCGATAGTGTGTTGCAAGTACTTGAAATTGATCATTTGGATAATTTAATATTGGCCTATCATCCATTGAGTGGAAAAAATGCTATATCAAATGGTTTTGATCATAATAAATCGAATGGACATCAAAATGGTACACTTGGATCATCATTGCCAAAAGAAAGCCTATTAACATGGGGCGAATCGGCAAATGCCATTGATGAATTGAAACAATTATGGCAAGTATTGGAAACTTATGCAGATGATAAGCGAATTTGTCAATTGGGCATTGCCGATCTTGATACGGACACTCTTATTGATTTATATGCATCGTGTCGCATTAAACCGACCATTTCGCAAATCAATTTAAGTGCATGTTGTGTCGTACCGCCATCGATGCAAGAATTTTGCACGAAAAACGAGATTCAACTCTTAACACACAGCGATTCTGAAGGTTTGAATCAATCCAATTTTTATCTTAAAAAAACTTTTCAAAACTCGTTTTTTTTTTTCGAAAAATATCTTTTTGTTAATTTTTTGACTTCATAAAAAAAATCATTTTTTTATTTTTTTTTTTTTTTTCATTCATTCAAATTCTTTTACAGTGATTATCTCTAAGGATGCATTCAACGAATTAAACAGCGATCTTCTTAGTCCATTTTCACCAACGTGGACTTCACGCTATCAAGTCCATATAAAATGTCGCGGTGTTTTAACTGCCCGAGGATTTCTACTGGGAGCTGCACGTGATTGAATCTAAATTTTGTGCGTTGCTTTTTTAAATCTGTTTTAAAAGAAGTTTCATTTTATGGTTAAATGTTTCACAATATTCAGCTACTATTTTAACGAATTCCAAAACAAATTCGAATAAATCGAATTGTGATTAGAATGTCAATTCAGTCAAGTTTTTTTTTTTTTTTTTTTTTGAATTGAAATTTTGCAAAGAAAAAAAAATTAAAACAAAACAAAAATCATTTGTTTGCATTTCTGAGAAAATGTATTCACATGAAAAAATAGAAAAATGAAACAAACATTCATTTGAATGCATATTAAAATGCCATGCAAAATGAATAGTAGTACCTGTATTCACAATTTTTGTTACTAGCATTTGTAATATGGTTTGAACGTATGACGGGAAAAAAAATGGCTGAGTTCAGCTGAATGACGAATAATAAAATAAAAATAAATGGAAATAAAAAGAAAAAAATACATACGAATTTTAGATATCATTTAGAATGAAGTATTATTAGTATTACTAAATGGGAAAAATGCAAATGTAAAGTCAATTTTGACATTAAATATGCCATTTATAAAATGATTTTCCTATTTGGCTTTTAAACATTCAAATCAGCACTATTTTAATTTTTTTTTTTTTTTTTTAAATATTATGTTATCAGTGAAAAAACAGATTTATTGTGAACTGAAATGCGTGTTTTTAATGGCAATTATGTTGCGTTGATTTACACATGGATCACATGTAAAATGCACATTGTTACAGATGTTCTTGTTATATTTTTTTTTTTTTTTTTTTTTGTACGACGGTATATACATATATTTTGCTCTTTTTTAACACATACATACAAACATTTCAAATGCAATGAATAAAATATTTTTCCTATTTTTATGCTCAATTTTAAAATGATTGGTTTTATTTTGGTGTACATTTAGTTGCATTTTGAATTATTTCTTTTATTCTATTCTGAAGCAAAATAATTTATTAGTTAAAAGCCAATTGGATATCCATGTAAATATGCTCATTCATCTCAGGTAAACAAAACAAAATGTATGAAGCAGATAACAGATGGAAAAACTACCTCTTTTTTGGAGTTATTGGAGTTGAAAAAAAAAGACTTGAAATGCATATTAATCGAATTTTGTAGTAATAATAATAACCATGGAGAAAGTTGGTTATTCCCGGAAAACGTAAATGTAATTATAGAAAGAATAATAAAGATAAGATTTCATGTTGGAATTGTTGTATTTATTTGTTTGTATTTTTTGGATTTCGTAGAAGGTAAACTTTTACTCAAAAAGATTGAGTTGAATAAGTCATCCCCATCAAGTGGTATATAAACGCCATATATTTTTTTCGCACATATAACTCCGTACGTGCGAAATGTACTTGATAAAAGCAATTCATAATTTCATGAATATCACAGTTTATACTGTGAAATATTTTCGACAAATCAATCTCAAAAATGTTTCCCAGAAACTATTAAAATGTACTTTTCCTCAAATAACTGAAATATTCAAAAGAATTAATAATCATGCCATCCTTTCATATAATCACTAGATGGCGCCATATCCAATTTATTTTAACGATAAATAAGGAATTTCATAAAAGTAATGATATTTGCATCAGATTAACGAAAATTTCATGAGCACATCACTGAAGTATTGCCAATATTGCCAAACTAAAGCAATAGTTGTATAGTTGTCGTCAAGCGAACGTGTTTTCAAAGTTAAGTTTATTCATCATGTATCACACGAAATTGTTAAAAACTTCATCGTTTCTTAAATTAAATCATTTAAACAGTTACAATCAACGATTTACACATTATATCGGAGATTTAATTTTTGCAAGTGATAAAGGAAAATCAATTTCCATTCGAAATGTGCTAGAGTAAGCTTATTTTTTGATATTTGTCTGTGATTATATAACAAGTATTACGTAAAATACATGATGTCCGTTTTTTCTACCCTTTCAAATAGTAAATGTTTAAACTTATCACTGGGAGAACATGTAGGACTTGGAAAATGCATGAACGTGCGTCAGATATCCAGCACATCGGCCAGAAACGTTATGCAATTATCCGCTGATTTTCGACCAGAATTAAAAGGTATATATATATATAGGCTATATAGCTCGATATGGCTTAATCCAAATGTATCGAATATCGATCGAATTCGGTAAAAAAAACTTCGATTGATTTAGATTTCGAAATATTGGCATTTTTAAAGAAATGAGCAACATCGCGATACATTTTTATTCCCGAAAACTATTTTAACTCCTACAGGAAAATCATATGATGACGTACGTGCCGAAGAGAATTCGATGTGCGGATGGGAAATTCATGAGTATGGTGGCATTGATGCTCTGAAATTTAATAAAAATATGAAAATGCCAGTCATTAAGTCATCAAAACAAGTACTTATCGAAGTGCATACAACAGCACTAAATCCACTTGATCTTGTTATGTCAGGTTTTGTGAATTTTACTTTATTTTTAACTAAATTGTATGATCAATTATGTAATATTATTTGTAAAACATGTGAATTATAGAGGGTGTTGGTGCAAAAATATTGAATGTACGCCGATTTACAAGTAATATTCGAGAATTCCCCTTGGTATTGGGTCGCGAATTTTGCGGCATTGTAAAACAGAAAGGTAAATCGGTGCGATCAGAGCTTAATATTGGCGATAAAGTTTGGGGTGTCGTTCCTCCACATTATTCTGGATCACATGCTGAATATATGGTCATTGATGAAAACTATGTAATTATATTCAATTCACATAAATCACCATTTATGTTCCATTTTGAATTTTTACGTACATATTTTGGCTTCAAGGGTTTAGTTAAAGTGTCTTATACTTAGTAATACTTGTGAAAATGGGTGAAACTGACAAAAAATTCAAAATCAAGAACTGTAAATGAATCATTTCCCGTCGATATAAGTTATCAAGACAATAGAACACTTTCATTCGATAGATATTTAGCATTACTCTTTAATATTCGATATTGATAATCAAGATCCATATAAATAAAGTGCAATAAGTAATTTTCTATTCGAAATTGTTATGTCGGTCTAAATTATGTTGTAATTTACAACTTGTGAAAATTTGCTATGATGCACAATAGTATGACTGCATGAAATATCTGATATTCAATGTCCGATATAAGTATCGATGCTAGATTCAAAAAAAGAGCAGTGCAAAATAGTCACTCACATTATTTCCAAACAAATTGTTGAATTGAAATGAAATAAAGAAAAATCATTGCAGATAACGAGAAAACCCGATGGAATGGATGACATTGAAGCAGCTGGAATATTGTATGCAGGTCTAACAGTGTGGTCCAGCATGTATCTTTTTGGTCATGTCGGTGGATTGAAAGGAGCATTCACTTCGATGGGTTTGTATTTCATTCATAGTATTCAATGAATTTAACAAGTAACTGAATTGATTTATTCAATGAAAATTACATGGACTTATTATTACTTCCAAACAAACAAACAAAAAAAAAACAAAGGCGGCGGTAAAGGGAAACGAATTTGTATTCTCGGTGCATCTGGTGGTCTTGGTACACTCGCCGTTCAACTTGCTAAGGCTGAGCAAATGGAAATAACTGCCACCGTACTTCATACAAAAGACATTGAAATTGTTAAAAATCTTGGCGTTAAAGATATCTTCGTTTCTAAACATGATAATTTAAATGAAAAATTTCGCAATAAATCATTTGATCTAATTCTTGATTGTGCTGGCTTGGGTCAGAAGATTGCAACAGAATTACCATGGTCTTATGGACAATTTATAACACACACATTTCCACTTCTCTACGATACTACATCACATGGTCTCATTATTGGTTTAGCCAAAAGCTTATTGAATTTCATTCAAAATAATGTTAAAAGTCTAATTTATAAAAGAGCTTTGATAAAATGGAGCATTTTTATACCCAAAAGAAATGGCATTGAATATTTGAAAAAACTTGTCGAAACGGGCCAAATGAGAACAGTGGTTGATTCGATTTATGAATTTCCACAACTTAAAGATGCATATGAAAAAATGGCAAAAACTAATTTAAGCGGAAAAATTATCATCAAAGTTAAATAAATGTTTACGAGATGTGAATGCCAGTACAAATTCACGGATTCAAATATTTATAAATGTTGGCTTCTTTATTTATTACTGAAAATAAACTATTATATTACATGAGAAATCATGACAAAATTCTTGTCCATTAAAATTGTTTTTTTTCAATAGGTGAATTAGTTTGTAGCAGATGTATAAATGTTAGAATAATTGTGATCTGTTTAGAGAAATTATGAACAAATCAAATGTAAATATACTTTAATTTCGAAATGTAATAAACATCATGCGGCTTATCTTCTGTAGATTTTGAAAAAAGATACAATATTTAGCTACAAATATCTAAATTGAAATCTGCATTTGTTTTCTTTTTTTCCGTTTTTTTAGTTATTTTGTCAGATTAGAAATGTTTTCTTCTTTTGAACATATTATTTCTTTCAATACAATGAAGTATTTATGATATAAAAGGCCATTCATGGTATGTCACCAGAATTTTAGCATGAATATTCATTGTTGAAAAAACCGTTTTCACTTATTTCAGGTACAAAATTAAAGAAAAGAAACGTAATTTCATTTGAAAAAAATCTACCTCTTCATAGAAGTTGGAATTCCTTTAAAGAAAAAGAAAAAAAAAAAAAATGAAAATAAATAAAAGACTCAAAATGGCCAATTTGTTGAAATCGGTTGCCAATTGAAAAGAAAGTAGTTGCTTTGAATATAATGACGAAGAAAAAAAAAATTTATTGATTTTTTTCCAAAAATCCACCGAAGAAGACTAAGCTGCAGAGAGAGGAACTATAATAAAGATAAGAATAATCATGGTTGTTGTATGTGTTTTGTCTTTCTTTTTAAAATCAAAAATACTTAATCAATATCAAATAAGAGAGAAAGAGACAGAAAAATAACGCGCGCGCGCGCATTTAAAACACATGAAAATAATATATCGAATTATTATATTTATATGGATTTAACAAACTTATGATGAACCGTTGTTGTTGATTGGTCAGACCATCTGTCGATTCAACTGAAAGTTATAATTCATCTAAATAAAAGGTATGATAAGAAAATCCATCAACGAAAAAGAAGAAGAAGAAGAAGAAGAAGAAGGGGACGCAACATTTGTTAATTCATTTGATTTTTTTTTTTCGATTGATCGCAACAGTAATGCGCTCACAAGTCAATTGAAACGAATGGAGCAAAACAAATGAAAATAGATTATGGAACAATAATAGTATCATAAATGTACCCAAATATAAGAAAGGAATAGAGAACAAAAAGAAAAAAATATTGTCGATCATTTTTTGTTGTTGTTGTCGTCATTTTGTAGGAAAAAATTTCATCGCCACATATGCCTACATTTCGGAAATTCAATAACGATATGGCAAATAGGATGTGGGAGATAGAGAGAGACGGAAATACACACAATTTTTGTATGGGTTTCTGGTTAAATGGTATTGAACGATTGAAAGTTATGCACACACGGGTGCAATGTCGGATTCAACCACATCTTTCCAATTCATCAACTGCATTGTATACAAATGAACAATGGCAAAAATGATACTCATCCAATATACTCAGCGCATTCATAACGTTTTCGAGATTTTTTTTTTTTTTTTTTTTTTACTTCAGCTGTTTCATGACGCGACGATGATGTGTGATGGTTCTATTATCGAAAAACCGTGTCACATCACCAAAAGAAATGAATAACATACGAGTGTAAGAAGAAAAAAAAGAGAATTGTACAGAGCAGGAAGAAATGAAAAAAATACCTTCGTACGCGTAGCACGAACCAAAGGAATAGAAACAAAATGCAATAACGGACCAAAATAAAAAAAAAAAAAAAAAAAGAAACCCGAAACAAGACAGAAAAAGAGAATGAACGACTATTCAAATACGGTATATTGCTGAACATATTGTGTTTCTAGTGAAGGTTTTTTTTTATTCATATTTTCTTCCGAAAGGTTTATGTATCGTTTTTAGAGCCAATGTTACCAAAGGGTCTTAGTGCTTGTGTATTGTTATTATTGGTGTTGCTGCTTGTCTCCTTATATCAACAACCATACATCGTAGAAAAGAGAAAAAGCATATAGCAATTAATTTTTAAAAGGTGCACATTGTAGTCAGTAATCCAGCAATGCGTTCGTAGGCAATGCCATACATATTTTTTATATTCCATTTTATATGTGTATGCACAACAACTGAATCATGCACACATTATGGCACTTTCGGCATATATACGTCCGTTTCTTCTAGTTTTGCCTATATTCGAGTCGATCAGATAGAGAAGTAGGTACCGTTCAGGCAGCATGTGGACACATACACATATATACACACACACAAACAAACACATTTATTCGTAACACCTCGATTATTTCTCCATGCCTGTTGTGTTGTGTTTATTTCATAATTGTTGATGTGCGCGCGCTTGAGTACGAGTTGCCCTTATGCTCGATCACTTCTGTTTACATTATTTCGGTTTTGATGCTGCTACCATCGATACCGTTGTACTGTTTACTCGCTGCACGATTTTTTTTTTTTTTTTATTTAATTCAAAACATTCTGGATTCAACTCAGAGTTATAAGTAGTTTCAATTTTATAATTTATCCAAAACAAAATTCTTTCAAATAATAACAATTGTGTATTGACAGAAATTTATCAAAAAAAAAAAAACAAAAAAATAATGTTGATTCATTTTTCACAAATCTAAAAGTAAAAATCGAAAAAATAGTGAAATTTGTTGCCAATTATTGGTCAATAAAGAAAATTATCCAAAACTACATAAAGACTAGAAAACAATTCTCGAATAAATCCAAGAATACTATTGACAAATTTAGAAGATTTTGAAAATTTATTTATTGCGCCAAAAGTAAAATTGTTTATAATCACGAATAATGTCGTCCGAAAATAGCAAAAAATTATCGCCGGATGATGCCATATCGGAATCGATGCAAAAGAGAAAAAAGTGCTTTATATGTGGTAGTCAGACAAAACTTATAATCGATATACATGAACCTCGTTCCGGTCCAAATATGATCGATGTGATAAGTGAAAAGTTCAATATGCGACCACTCGATGAAGACAAATATTTATGTTATAGTTGCAATAATTGGCTGGTCAATTGGTACACCGTACGAAAGAAGAATGATAATAGTAGCCAAGAAGATGTGCAACGAACAACAACAACCACCACAACCACCACAACCACCACAACCACCACAATGTCAGCGGCAATTACATCAAATCAACATTGGCAAACCGCAACAAAATCAAGTGGTAAGTCATACAAAAAAAAAAAACACATTCCATATAAATTCATTGGAATTGTTTATGTGCGCAAGTAGTGTGTATTTGTATGTTTCAAGTCACATAGAAAAACCGTCAGTTTTAATTTTTTGTTATGTTATTGTTGTTTTTTCCTTTATTGTCGCGTGCGCGCGCTCTACACACAATACAAAATTGTGCAGCTGTTCGCATAATAATCATGGCGCGCACCTCGTTTCACTGAAAAAAAAAACACTATGGTTGTACATTGTACATACAAAGAGAACAATTCCGTTGATCGAAATAATTAAAATGTTTTTTTTTTTTTTGCATTTTCTATTCGTTTTCTTCCAGATGACCGTGAAAATTGTAATGCAAATGATTTGATTATTTTGAGTGATGAAGAGAATGATGAAAATATTGATGTAAACAATGTCATTCGAACGCTTAGAAATCGACTGAAGAAATATTTATACCGTCCAAACAAACAAAAGGGCAACGATCTCAATGAATGGCAAGCACATCCTCAGCCCACAACAACCACCACCATCAATGCCACTACCGTTGAATTGAACGGATCACCGGATACACAATGGAATTGTGAACGCTGTGGAAAATTGATTAGAAAACATTCAAATCGAATATTATGCCGAAGCTGTAGGTTTTCATTACGACGTTTTGGAAAATTTACGGCACCACATAAACCATATCATTTAACATATTCACAATATGAACAACCACAATTAAAACATTCATATAGCTCAACCATCAGACAGAAACGATCAGAAATTGTAACAATGAATAATCGTCGGAATATTTTTCAAAAATTACAACAATTGGGCACATCAATTTACTATGAAAATGATTCGAATGGAAAGCAATTGTTAAACCAACACATGACATCGATACCACATGAAATCGATACAAAAAAACCAACAACAAATCGTGTATGGACACGGCCAACAACAAATGAATCAAATGAAATTGTAATGACATTTAATACGGTCGTTACGGAAGTATTTCCGATCGAACAGTTATACAATGATTATGATCGAGAAAATGATCAAACGCCAAATACACGCAACGAAATTAATATTCAAGAAATTTTAAGAAATGTTCCAAAATCATTAACCATCACCATTGCGTAACAGCCAATAGAGATAAAATGTTGAAAAAAAAAAAACCATTCCTTACACACCAAAGCACATTTAAAGACTGATTTTCATTTTAATTTAAGTCAGCTCTTCACTTCTCACTTTTTAAGCATGTTTTCTTTTTCAACTCATATTTCTTCATATTTCATGTAGAACTTAATTTTTTTTAATGAAAATGAAATGATGAATAGATTTGAAATAATTGTTAGAATGAGATTACTAAATGACATAAAGATAAGTGCAAACGAATTAAAAATAATATTAAAAATGCATCACTAAATTATTGAGACATTTTGCAGGTGATTGCTATAGATAAAATTTAGAAATTGTTTAATTTGATTTTGATTTTTTTTTTTTTTTTTTTTTTTTAGAAAAAATTGTGTTTCGATTTTGCATTAATGAAATGTTGTTTTTGTTTCAAACTAATTTTAAATAAATGTTTATTTGTTTGTAAAATTTTTCGTTTTATTTTACAAAAAAAAAAAAAGTTATTTAGTGAATACCAAATCATAACTCTCTTCCAATTGGCAATTTTCTAGGGGGAAAACACTCATTAGCATATTAAGGAATAATAGAAAAAAGTAGAACTTATTAGGAACTCTAAGTACACACGTTATATGAAAATATGAGAAATAGTAAACGATAGTAGAAAACCGTGTCTTCCCCCTAGGCAATTTAACACTCTGATTATGAAAAATATCCATATTCGTATGTGAAGGACTTTCATTTCTGTCTATCAAATCTATTTGATACTGAAATATAAAGAAGACGGAGTAGATGATCCAAGTATAATAGTAAACGAAAAAAAATGAATAGTAAAATAAATAGTGGTGGAACACTCTAACGTTCTTTCGAATTTTAATCCTTACTTTTATTAAATATCCCTGAGATGCTGATTGTATCATAGCTAAATTTTATCTGTTTTTATACTGGTAATTCGTTGAGTAATTCAACGATTGATAGGAAAATTTTCATTGATACATAATGAAACAAATACATTGAGATTTTTCACGATTATAATGAAGACCAACAATAAGTAACGGTTTCAAATTGAATCCTTCAATTGGTTGATTCATTTATTGCATACGATTTCGCACTCTCACTGAAAATACGCTAATGAAAAATGATTTTTATCTTATTGTTTAATTATGTTTTATTAAATTTCTGATTTTTTTATTTTATCACATTCAAATCACTAAGCTATGTTTCCTTCTTTTGTTTTTTTTACATTAAATTAACTATTTATCAAAGTTTAACAGCAACGATAACATTTGAATATAACGTAAAAATAATTTTGGTCATTTTTTTTTTTCATTCAGCTTATTTTTCCTTGTGTTTTACATTTTACATAAACGAAACTTTATGATTCTGTTTAATTTAATAGCTTTCCCTTTTTTTTTATTAATTTTTCCAAGCCAAAAACACTCTCAAGCAATTTTTGCCACTAACAAAAGCTACTGAATTATTTGAAATTTATGCAAAATAAGAAATTCCATTGGCTACTTTGTTATATTTCTGATTAAATATAGGCGTGTGAAAAATGTATGTTTAATTTTTTTTTTTCTTCTATTGCAAATATCTTGTTTTCGTTCATGAGACTGAACTTGTAAGCGTGAAAATGAATATATGATACGTAATTGAGAATTAAATTTGCGTTTTCTATTTTGAATGGTTTTGTTTTTGTTTAAATTCTTATCGATGAAATGGAATTTATAGAAATTGATTTTATATGGTAATGAAGTCATTGGTGTAATTGATTATCCCCCTCTGCCATGATTGAAATTTCACCTTTATATCGATCTTCATTATAGTGACAATTGTCGCATTCACTTTAGCGTTGGCGGACTTAAATTGTCGTTTTGTTCATTTCGCTTCAAGCGAATGGCTTGTCGTGATGTCTGTAATGAATTGGGACTGTTGTCTTCGCGATGCTGTGGTGCACCACCTGTTCGTTTTGCAGTTTGTCGTCGCGGAATCGTCTTCTCACGACGTTGTTTTTTAGCTGACGATTGACTGTTTGCTTGGACGTTCTTTATGTCATTCAAAACTGTAAAAAAAAATATGTTATTTCATTTGTTTGTGCAAAACATATCAAATCAACAGCGATTATCATTTGCAAATACACATGCAGAAAAATGACACATTTCGACATGATAAATCATGAATTGACATGCATTTTCACATGCATTCAATTGGTTTAGCAATCATACGTACCGTTATCCATTGAAGCATCGGAATACGATTGAATATCACTGTCAGGTGATTTTTCTGCTTTTTTGGCCATGATTCGTAGATTATGCTTTCGACGTTTAAGTTTGGTAATTGCTCGTTCTTTGCAGTAGCCACAAAATTTACATTCACTAGTGTATGATGCACTAAACTCACGAAATAAATGTAGCAATTCAGTGTTGTTTAGTTTTTGCAAATCATTGGTGTCTTTTCGGCAATATGAACAAATAGCTGCCTGTTGAAAATAATTCGATAAATAAAATAGAATATTAATTCAATTGAAAACAAAAACTAATCCGTCAATTCGATTCTATTTAAACAAATTGGAGACAAATTTCAATAAAATTCAAAGCCAAAACTATTTACTTGAAAATTCGTTGTAAACTGTTGATAAGAAAATACTTACCATTTTGGAAGATATTACGACGCAGTAACTTTTTTTCGTGTGTTTCACAGTGACCGTTGGCGGTAATCTAACAATTCTACTATTAGTTTGTATAACAGATTGAAATGAATTCCATTGACATTTATTCAGAGCACGTTCAAAGGCTCTGAATGATGAGTGCGTTTTCAAGCTCGTCGCTACAGATTAAAATGTTTATAAATGGAATTTGAAAAGATTGAATTTTTTTTTTTGGTTTTTTTCAAATCAATTTGCAATATTTGCATGAGACAACTGATAGAGAAATTCCATGAGAGGAACAGGGATATGTATTTGTGTATTGTTGATCTACAAAAGGCTTATGATTGTATACCAAGAGCAAATTTGTGGTCATTTTTGAATGAATACGGAGTGAATGGTTTCCTTTTGGGGGCCATTAAGAGTTTGTATAAATGTTGTGAAGCGGCTGTCAGAGTGGATGGTGAAATAAGTGAATGGTTTGAAGTGCGAATGGTTTAACGGCTGAGAAAAAGAGCTACAAAAGAGCATTAGCGGTCTAGAAGTGGCTTGTATAAACTTTCAAATGACCATTAACAGCTCAAAAACACAGGTTATGCATATAGGGAAAAATCGGAAGCAAGTAAATTGTTTGTTGAATGGGATGGTGCTTGAGCAGGTGTCTCAATTCAAATAACTTTGCTGCTTCTTCTCTAAAGACGGCAAGCTGGATAGGGAATTTGAAAATCGCAGAGGGAATGATAATAAGGTGGTTGCGCAGCTCAGATCACACGTTTTCAATATGCGCGATTTGAGCACGGAGACCAAGTTGATGATTAATGGGTCAATCTTCAGATGAACTATTACGTATGGTAGCGAGAGCTGGGTCGATTCAAACAATTTAATTCATGATTTGGAAGTGGCTGATATGAAAGTTTTGCGTATGATTTCTGGTGTGTTGCGTAGGGACCAATGAGAGAACAGAATTAGGAATGAGAAAATACGTGAGGATTTGAATGTGGAGTCGGTTGACGAGGTTGCTAGAAAGTCAAGATTGAGATGCACAGCGTATGAATGAGTATCGTTTACCGAAGTTAATTTTGAATGCTGAAGTGAATGCACCGAGAGGTAGAGGTAGACCGCGAAGACGATAAGTGGATTCTGTTAAGAACGATTTGAATGAAAATGGGTATGATTGGAATGGGGAAACTCAAGACCTGGCTCTCGATAAGGTATGCTGGAGAGAAATTGTTGGGTGACTTCCATTACAAAACAAAAAAAGACCAGACCAGACCAGACCAGACCAGACCAGACCAGACCCGACCAGATCAGACCCGACCAGACCCGACCAGACCAGACCCGACCAGACCAGACCAGACCAGACCAGACCAGATTAAAGGTCGTCAAATGATTGTTGTTGTTGTAATTTGCAATATTGAATATTGTTGCATACTAAAATTAGAAGACATTTTATTTGAATCACATTGAAATAGCTTATTAAATAAATTATTACCAATTGGTTATTCTTTTATTTTTTTCAGCTTCACAGAATTGGCTGTTCAAATCCTTTTTTTTTCTGTAATGCAAAATAAACTTGAGAAAAAAAAATTGAAAAATATTTTTTTTTCAAACAATCAGAAAAATATGCGAAAAAAGAAATGCGGAAGAAAATAAAATAAATTCAAAAAGAAAAAAAAAATCAGGCACTACATTGATAATTTTAAGTTTCGATACTTCTGTATTTATATGTCTAAAACACGTAAAGATATAAATTTCAGCATCTCTGTTAAAAAATTCCTTCTGAAAAATAATGAAATAACAAAAAAATTCTTCTAAAAAAATCAAATAAGAAATGAAATCGTAAATTTCGCAATTGAATTATTTTAAAAAGAAAATTATGAGCGAGAACAAAAATCATTTGTATTGTTTAATATCATAAAATTTATTCAATATTTTTCTACAAAATAAGTTTGATTTGTATTTGTTAAAAATTGCGAGAGAAAAAAAAAATGGTGCTAACAATTTGCGTAAAATATCAAATTTCATTTAAATGCCGAGTGGAAAAAAAATATGAAATGAATTCAACTCAATCAATTGACGTAGAGAATTTTTTTTTCAATGAATAGCGAAAAAAAGAGGAAATTTTTTTTAAACTAACTAGAAACTCAAAAACATTTGAATTGGTTTCCAAAAATAGATCCAGTCAATGTTTACGTTTCTAAATTTTGTGACTTTTTCTCATTTATCAATAAACTAGGAAAAAAAAAATTTCGATTAGAGCAAATAGAAAAAAAAAAATTGGCACATTTTGATAGAATCCAAAATATAGTTTTTGAAAAAAAAAAGAAAGAGAGAAAATAAAAATAAAAATAATATCATCATCATTGCAGGCAATTTTCACGAGCCACATTGAAATTCCGGAATGCTGGTTGAAAGTTGAATACAACGAGATTGAATGTCATATTATTTGATATGAATATGCGAAAATGTTACTTAAAAAATATATATGTCTATTCTGTCCAAAATGCGTTACAGTAATACACTTAATCTATTTCTCATAAATGTGTAAAAAAAACATGATTCTCTCAAAAATATTTGTTTGTTCTGTATTTTGGTTTTTGTTTGTATTATTTGTGGAAAACTATTGTAAAAATTGCGTTTTATCTTGTTTTAAAATATTTTATTTCGTTTTTTGTTCAGTTTTTGTTAATTTTACGTCTTTTTTGAAAATATAAATTCAATTGTGTTTCAAAGTGAAAATTGTGTATTTTGTGGCAAAAATGCTTGTGTGTGACAAATAGAGAAAAAAAAAAGAATTTTTTTTTTTTTTTATAAAATGCACCAAAACGGGTGGCAGTGTTTAATTTTAATGTGAACAAGCAAAATGCATTTTTATTATTGTACTTTGTTGAGTACTTTGTTGGCAAGAAATAAATGCGAAAATGCGGCGACAGCAACAATTGTCATAAACGACTTAAATCGTGAGCAATTTACTCTGCTCAAATATACAATATGAAAAATTGAGGAAAAAAAAAAATTTATATTTGTTACAATTTATAGCAAATTGATGATCACTGTTTGTATGGTTGTCGTCGTCGGTTTTGTAATGATTTTCAATGAATGGTTTTTATCACAACAATTAATTCATGGATTTCTATAAATGGATGTTAAATGAAAGTGATCAAATTAAAATGCTTTTTTTTTTTTGTCGTCGAAAACCGTTCTATATAACAAAGTACATCGCCGCGATAGTTTTTTTTGAACACAATTTCAAAAGAAAAAAAAAAAAAAAAACAAGAAATAAGAAGGAAAAAAGTAGTTAAGCCTTGAAAAATTCGATGAACAAGATGGCAAATAATTTTGAGTTTCAAAATGTGAGTAATTTGGTCGACGTTGGTCCGTTGTATAATTGCAGACTCAAACGTGACAAATAAAGAAATAATTTCGGATTGATTTGTTTATTTATCGTGAAAACGTAACAGCCGCGTTAACATTGTCGTAATGCATGGAATTTGCTTTTGTTGATGCATTATTGGATTATCTGGAGTATTTGATTCAAAGTCAATGGCCACACGTTGACACACGAATGTTAGCAATGTCAAAATATCATACTTTTTACCATTTTGTTCTAGTTCTTGACACAAACACTGCATAAACCATGAACCTTTTGTGGTATTTCGCCATGAATAAAATCCTGAAAAAGTAATTAAAACAGAAAATATACAGTCAGAAAAAAAAAAGAATTCAGCAATCGGTAAAAAACCACAGATGGAAATGTAAAAGTAGCGATAAAATATGTAAACGAGAACAAAAAAATGCCAATTAATTGAGCACATTTAGATAAAAATGAATAAAAAAAAACCGAAAATAAATAGCGTTGTAAGATAAGATTATTTCTTATTAAATTCATATATAAATGTTGTACGCTTAAATTGTGCGTCATTTTTATTAGAAATTGTCATAGATTTTTGTCGATCCAATAAACATTTAGATTTAGTTTTCTTTCCGATATCTATGAATTAGTATGATATGAATACAATGTCAATGACTTGGAAACAATAACAAGAATACTCACCGGGTACGGTTGAATAGGCAATGAGAAAATCAGCATGAATTGGTATCTTGTAAATCATTGATTGATTATCACTGCTGTCAGTTTCAGTACGACTGAGAGTGATGCCACCATCTAAGCGATCGCCTTGGCACGCTTGAATAAAGAACAATTTTGGTTTTCCAGCCAATGTTGGGCATCGTTGACCAGTGAATGCGCCCCAAATAGTTTCAAGTTTGTAATGTGTATCTTTGGAGTAAATATAACCCAATTCACCGTGCGACAAAATCGATATCAATAAACAGTCATGGTCCGAATGATCAATGTTGGCAACTATAGTTATAGCGAGAGTAAACAAAAACCAAAAAAAAAAAAAAATAATAAAAAAGAATAGAAAGAATGAAAGAAATAATCAATAGCACATTCCAATCGAAATTCCGTCGAAAGAAAAAGCGTAAAAACACACAATCATCAAAATTGATGGACAAGGACAAAATCAAGGCCACATAATTTGTTTCCATAATTCTACCAAATTGATGAATATCATAAAAACTCTCACTCGTGATTTCCACTCACTGACAATCACATGAAAGCGGAAAACGATGAAACAACAAAACGGAAAATACTCACGGATTTCAATTTTATGTTGAATGTCATTGTAGCGCAAATCCTTGTGAACCTCAACTTCGAATCCAAGATAATCAAGTGTGTGTCTTAAATTTTCACAATCAACATTGGTACCAGTTCGTGATTTCAATGACGGTATATCAAAATGTTCATGGTTAAAGATGATGGCCATGCCGCGTTTACTGTGTCGCATATTATATTCGGATGCATACCGGTCGGTTGGCATACGCGCAAATCGTGCTGCGTTCGAATTATTTCGGCTGCATCCATATTTGTTGTAATGTTGTTACACAGTCAAACAGACGATTTGACATAACACATAAACATGAAGGACACAAGTCACACAAGTGTAAGCAATATTCGTTGTATCAAAAACATTGATGCACAATTTATTTCAAGTATGCATCGATGTGAATATGAAAAGAAAAAAAAACGTTAATCGAAACATAAATTTGTTAGAAGGTTTATTATGATTGAAAAGATCAAGAAATAGAATTTCAAAAAAAAAAAAAAAAAAAAAACTGAAAAAAAACTGAAAAAAATCGCAAGAAATACTAAAGAAAACTTACGGTGTTCCCCCAGGTAATGCATCGGTTGTATCATTCTTTTTGCTATCGTCAATACTTAATCCATCATTTGGTGAGCCCATTTTTGTTGATTTAATACCTGAATATTCAAACAAACTAATTATTTTATCTGAAGATCGCTGTTGTTGTTTTTTTTTTCTTTCTTTCTCTTTCAAGATAATCTTTTAAAGTCTTTTAAGTACATTAACTCATTGTTTTTGTTTCTTTTTTATCAGGTATTTCCTTGATTTTTTTCTCTATATTTTTCTCAATTTTCAGGAATTGTTTTTTTTCTATTTTTGTGTGAAAATTTCAACCAAATTACACTTGTTGCACCATAAAAATTTCAGGCACTAACATGAATCATTCAAACAGGTAAGAAATTTACACACGCACAGCAGCGAAACGACGAAGCAACAATGTGATCGCCTTCAAAAATACGATTAGCAACAATTCTATGTGCTGTTGCTGCTTCTTCTTCTTCTCCTTCTTCTTATTCTTATTATTATTCTTATTCTGTTTTCGTATTTATGCTACTTTCTTTCGTTCTTTGTGCATTTCGCACACGTGCAAACGTAAATGTGCTAGAATTGTATGTGAATGCGAGAATCGAATGATATTTTCTCGGAATTAAAAATTGTTCTTTTTCCTTTAGTTATTACGAAGGCGATAAACTTAGCTAAATAATTTTTCTTAATAAGTTTTCTTATCAAAACGAATTTAATTTTAAATTGATCCGTTTATTCCAATGAAATCCACAATAAAAACAAATGAAATATACTAAAACTGTGTACTGCTTACAAATGGTTTCTTTAAAATTTTTATCTCTAACGCTAAACGCGCCAATTGAATTGTGTCAAACAATGTATCAAAACAATGTTGATCGTTGTTTATATTTTTCAAAAATAAAAAAAAAAATTCAATGGCCAATTGAATAAAACACAATGCAAACTAAACAATTTAAATAAAACCTACTCACTGTGCTATGCACTTTGATATCAATTGAATAATTTACAAAACAATAAATGCAATAGCAATCAAACAAGAGAAAAAGAAAATAGAGAAGTTTTTTTTTTTTTTAAATGGAGGAATACTCAAAACTCTTACTTACTTGCTTGGTTTAGTCTCTCACAACAATGAAATGTACTCGTTCACAGACACGACTATGAAACCCGTTGAAAAATGGACCGCAAAAATGTACGAAGAAATATATATATTAAAAAAAACAACAACAATAAGGCAAACAAATAAACAAAAGATACGAGAACCACACACATGCACAATACACTTTTATTCGTTTGGCGTCCGATATAAATGTATACGATGTGAAAAAAAGCACATGTAGCAACTGCATTTGTAATGGTTTTTGCTGCGTTTTAGTATGCGTCTATCAATCATAATGACAACGTATTGGTGCATTCGTTATATGCAATGACTAATGCGATACTTATTTGTATTGGTTTCTTTGTTATTATTTCAAACGTTCCCAGTGGCAGCACCATCGTTTCAATCTAATCTTCTAACGAACAAATATTTTAATTTAAATGTCAAAAACTGAATTTATTCATAAAAAAAAAAAAAAATTCAATATGATAAAATCACTTTTCTCCAAGATTCAAATCCTATTGAATTTGCAGAAAATAAAATTTTTACGAAAAACATTTGAAACGTTGAATTCATTATATGAAACAGTACGAAAAACAACTGTCTTCTTGTGTATTGTCAACTTTTGACACATTACTTGCAGATTTGACACATCAATTGACATTTTGTCGAAGCAAAATTAAAAACAAACATTCAAACTAGTTGTACATTTGCATTCATTGAAGCCAATAATTTAACATAAAGAATTATTAAAGAAACCAATTTTCCAATTTAAAATGGATTCAATTGAAGAAACAAAGCCAAAAACGAAAGAAGAAAAGCCAAAATTTGTAGCTAGAACACCGACCGATATTCAGCGCATTAAATTGGAGAAGCTAATGAAAAATCCGGTATGTGAATGGCAGATATTTATCTTTTTTTAATTGCATTTTTAATTATATTTGAAAAATTCTTTTTAGCAAAAAGAAGTTCTGATACCTCAATCGAAACAGCAGAAGAATAGCGGTGAACATTTTGGCGATACACCATCATTTGTTCGAAATGTGATGGGATCGAGCGCTGGTGCCGGCAGTGGTGAATTTCATGTATATAGACATTTACGACGAAAAGAGTATGCACGGCAAAAGCAAATTCAACAGCAAGGTGTAAAGGTATGCAAATTTTCTATTAAAATTTTTAATTTATTTTTGACGAATAAATTGTTTTTTTTTTTTACCACGCAGGAGCAAATGGAAGAGGAATTTCGTAACAAAATAGAACAGAACCGTTTGAAAGCTGAAGAAAAGACGGCTAAAAAACGAGCAAAACGGCTTAAAAAGAAACAACGAGCCAAAAATCGCAAACCAAATGAAAATAAAACGGTCAAAGATGTTCAAAACTCAGATGACAGTAATAGTGATTCCGATGGCAATGATGATGATGATGATGACGAAAGGAAAGATGATGAAAAAAAGAATGAGAAAAAATTAGATTCAAATGATGAGAAATCAAATCCATTGAAACAAGAAAATAATGATCAGAAATCTGAAGATAAAGAATAATTATTATGAAACAAATTCTTTACGCATGAAATTTTAATAAAATTTCATTTTCCAAAATAAATTTGAAGATTTTATTTATTGTTTTCTTTTCGCAATTCAAAAATTTCCAGTGAAATCATTCTCTTCAACCATCATTAACAAATTAAATGGAAAAAAAATTTGAACGAATCGTTTTGAAACTATTGCAATCATAATTTCCAATTTGCAGAATTTATTTTGCCATCAAACATTTCAAATTAAATTTTGTATACCATATTCAAGGGAAAATCGTGCAAATCAAATGTTAAAAAAAATTAGAAAATAAGAAAAAAAAACTGGGTGACAACAATGACAAGCGATAATAATAATTCACCCAAATCATTAGACATTTTTTTAAAGCGCAGTAAACAGCATGTTAGTTTCACAATCATTCAAAATGCTGCAGATATCGAAGGTTCAATTCCCATACAAATTTTCAATTTATTTTAATTTTTAAAATTTCAAGATTTTAGCCATAGAAAGAATAGGTGGTTTTTCTTAAAAGTTCAATTGACTTAAGTCAATGAGAAATTTCAACTTTTGGTTGCCAGTGAATTATTAAATAAATAAATTCGAATATAAAAGTAATTATAATTCAGAGACTGCGAGGAAAAATGTTACACAGAAAAGTTCCGTGGAAAAATGTTATTATTCAATGTATTTGTTGTTGTTTTTAATATGTTGAATACACTGAATAATAACATTTTTCCACAGAACTTTTCTGTGTAACATTTTTCCTCGCAGCCTCTCAATTTGCTGTCATTAATTTAATAAGATATCTTTTTAACATTTTAATAATTAATAAGATTTTTGAAAAATATACGGAAAGTTCCCATTTATTTACAGAATTTTCCAAAATCTCTCATTTCTTGTTTTTGTTCTAAGGAATACTAGTCATAAGTTTAAGTACTTGAATTGATACATTTGAATTTAAAATTTTGAATAATGATGTAGTGTCTACATTGCAGACAACAGATTATAACATTCTGTTCAAAGTCGGTAAATGGGAAATTTTCAGTCGACTGTTTTCAAATGGCATGCTCTTCGCTACGTTACTGTTATCGGTAGCAATAACGGTGTCACCGTCTTTTTTTTAATAAATCCTAAAAATCCTATTTTTTTATATTTTTTTAAAAATTTTTTAATTTATATATATCTTTCTCTTTAAAAATATTATTTTTTTCATATCTCAATTTTATCTCAGATTTATCTCAATAAAAAATTCTTATCTATCTAATATTTTCATTTTACAACATACCATCTTTATCTATCTAATGGTTTTTAAATATCTAATACACCTACGGTGACACCGTTAAAATGTCCGTATTAACACTGAATCATAAGTAAAATCGATGCTGGTAATATGACATTTTGCCAGGAATACTGAAGTCGCTTTAACAAAAAAATTCACGTTTCTTACGCCATCTCTATGAGTACGGTGTGAATTTAAATGAATATCAAACAAAATTGTAGGGCTGAGAGATAAAACGTTTTATAAAACTCAGAATAAAAACGGTTAAGAATCAATGTTTATAGTTCAGATTTCAGTATTTGGGCCAAATAGTTTGCTAGTTGGAACCTACTTGTTTTGTTGGTTGGCGCCATCTAGATGGCGTTGGTAGGAACGTGTTTACTAGTTGCTCCAACTAGCTATTAATTGGACCACATCTACGCCCACCAGCGCCCCACCATGGATCAACCCCCTGACCCCCCCAACAGCAATTTTACTATAAAAATATTTCTTAACCTGCATATTCTCCCTAGAGCTTTTGTATAAACCATTTTAACTCTCAGCCCTACAATTGTGAAAGTTCATACTTCATACAGTGGACTTTCATACCATTGACAAGTACATCAACGATTGATTAATGTACTACGGCATTAGTCTTTCGGCGTTATATTGCAAGCGATCTCTATCATATATACACTGAATTGTATTGTAATATTACGAAATGCAAACGATAAATTGGATTTTTTTTTTGCCTTTTCCGTTTGTATAGTCAATATAAATTGATAAATCGTATAGGTGGCGTCAATGTCTTTAAATCAAAGCTCTTCACATGTAAAAACATACAACGAATGCCACATTGGGAATATAAACAAAGCCATAATAAATTTTAATTCAAATAATTGCCTGGTTGTTGATGAGTGAATATGAATTTAAATGAAAAAAAAAAAATAGTTGTTGCTTCGGTAAAAAAAGAAACAAATTCGAAAAAGATAAAACTTCAGCGGAGAAAACATACATTTGAAATAAAACTTTAGTAAGAAAATAAAAAATTGCCTGATATGGAAAGTAATGCATATGATATTTGACGACACGATTATGATAGATAATGTAAATTGCCGATGTTTCTATTTTAATAATTGGAAATCCCCTCGCAATTTGATATATTGTATTGATAATAAATAATTTTACTTAATTGATCTATTCGATTCCGTTATGAATATATCAGAATGACTTTCTGCCTTTGTCATATGTAGTCAAGTTAATTTTTTGTATTGATTGCAAAAACAAAAACAAAAAAAATGTATGTCATTAAAATTGTTCATAAGTCAAATGGTAGAATTTAAAAGTTTTTCTCCTTGCAAATAATGTGAGACCAATAATTAAAAAAAAAAACTGACGTCAAGGAAAATGAGAAAATTGCGAGAGACCTTGTAACAAATCTTAACTGCACCCACAAATTGATGACCACAATGGTGCGAACAAAGCAAACAGATGGAGAGAAAAAAGGCGATATTAACAGTTGAATAAACCAGGACAAAAATATAAGTGATTATAACGTGTGGGAGTGAAAAGGAACCAAAGTGAATGGAAAAGAAAGAGAGAGAGAATGTCGACTCTCTCTCTTTATTCTATGTTTTCCAAAGGGAAAGAAGGCGAAGAGAGAGAGAGAGAGAGTTTGTGCGAAAAAGAAAACCCCGCACCCTTTGTCCACGATGACTATGAATAACCACGCCATCATTGTGAAATAGCTTATTAGTAATTCGTTGTAGCAAAACTACATAGCTATTTCTGTGTCAACTTGTGTGTTCTGAATGATATCTAAGACTATCAGTAGCAGATTTCACGAGACCAAATCGTGTGTATTCTTTGCGATTGTATAAAAAATTTTGGTTTTGTTTTCGTTCATTTTCACCAATGATGTCTCAGCTGGTGCTTTTCAGTTCATAACCATTGACCATCATAATTAATAAACAAAAACACACGATATATGGCCAATGCTAATGGCACACATACTCACAAATATTTGGTGTTTGCATGCAATGTCATTAGACTATTGTGTGTGATATACTCGTTATAATTCCATATTTTGCATGCAGTGAAATGGTTGCGATTCCAACGGATTTTAAATATAAAAATGATACGAAACATAGTTTTTTTTATTAATAGACGGTTCTTTCTATTTCAAGGAGCAATCATGTGGCCAAATATAAAATATTCTAATTAGATGATCCTGGATCATGCCACTTCATTTATAGTTTTTTTTTTCTTTGTTTATCGCTCGGTTGCCTTTGTATGCTTTTGTACAATTTTGGTGGTAATATTCCTGTTGTAGATATTTCACGATAACATAAAATTAGTCGTTTTCATGTAATTCGTTCGGCAAATGAAATGAAAACAATGGCAATAAATATACCAAATGCAAATGAATGCTATTTTATGTTAAAACATATGATCCAAACGTAACTACGCAGCAGTAACACTCATCAATTTGAAAAAAAATTGGTTGACAACCGGATTTCGATGGTCTTGCAGCGTTATCCGTTAGCCCCACACTCATAACTGATACGGAAAATCGTTTAGTATTTTTTCCCCTTTCGTTATTTATTTTCTCACTGGATTTCAAGCACCTATAGTGCACGAGGGACACATTTTTTGTTGTTGTCTTCGTCCTTGTTGTCGGCGTTATTTTCTGGTCAGACATCGGTTGCGTTCAATTTGCAAACTCATCTAAAATTAGGTTTAGCTGTGTGTAAAAGAGGGACAAATTTTGATAAATAAAGACAGTTGTGTTAGAGAGAGAGAGAGAGAGAGAGAGAGAGAGAGAGAGAGAGAGAAGAGAGAGAGAGAGAGAGAGAGAGAGAGAGAGAGAGAGAGAGAGAGAGAGAGAAAGAAAATGAGTAAAAATGATATAAAATAAACAAGAATTTATATGCTTAGCATAAGTTGTGCGATATATGGATGTGTGTGGTTGAATTACTTGCAAGACTTAATCACCGGTATCACCTGAATCCACCAATTGTGCATTCCACCAATTTTGTGCCATTATATTTTTGGTATACATGGTTGGTCAGCACAAGCTCCGAAATCAAATCGATATTATGAATTCAAGCGAATCAAATGAAACGACGAAGAACACAAAAAAAAAAAAAAATTAAAAATAAAATTCGTTTTTTTATGTTTCCATGCTTTGGGGTAAAACCACTGTGTATGCCTTTTAACTCCCAATGACCCATGCGTCTTTTTTTATTCATTCTCTCTCTCTCTCTCTCTCTCTCTCTCTCGCTCTCCCACTCTTACTCTGATGTTATCATTTTGTGAGTTATGGCAGCAGTGGTTTTCGTTTCGGATTTAATGCGATGTATGTTTATGTTCAGTAAATATCTCATAAAAATACACACAATTTCAACACTAATTAACCATATTGACATCCGCTATATTCAATGCATATAACTTTTGAATTTTCATCGAAAAAAAAAAACGGAAAGAAAAACAGCAACGAAGAAAAATGGAAATATTCAAATGTTTTTGCGATTAAAAAAAAATTGAGCAATATGAACAGTTAGATGAACAGTGGCAAACAATGTACATAAACATTGTTGAAATATTGCCGCCGCGTTAATGTCAACTGAAAGTATATTGAACTTGTTGGCTGGGGTTATACACATTTGACAACAATTGAAGCAATTAAGGACTTGAATATAAAATGAAAATTTCCACTTGGAATAGTAAAACAGTCATTCGGATCGTGTCTATTGGTAAAAGTACATTCAATCGATCGTTGCCGTTTGCGTGCATATTTGAATTTTAGCTTTTGGAATTAATTGATATTGAACTTTGAATACCTTGTAATTTACGTGCATAATTACTTCTGCAGAAATGATTTCACATTAGAAATTCATTTACTTGCATATTTCTATCAATCTTGTCATTCGTTTATGTTTTTTTCACCTAATCTCTTTCCATCCAAGGTAAGGTTGGCTTCAGTTCAACGCATTCAATCCGAATTACAATCGATCAATTAGTGCGAAATCCGTTCGTTTGTAAAAAATCAAACCATGAAAACCAAATCTTCAAAGGCCAAATTCATAATTGCAGATCGTTAAATTTAATCAGCTAAAAAATTTGTTGTATGGATATTGATTATCACAAATAATCAATTTACTAAAGAGAATAACGTCATTGAATATACGAAGAACGTCATTGAATCGCTAGATTGAATAAAGTAAAGAAAAAAAATCGAGATAGAGAGAGAGAGCGAGAGAGAGAGGGAGAGAGAGAGAGAAAGAGAAAGAAAACAGTTTTGTGTTAACGACTAAACATTTGCGACAGACTTTCTGGTGACATTATCATAATAAGATTTATTCGATATTTTTTGATCACTTTTTGTTCTAGTCCATACATGCATATTATCGTCAATGTCAGTTTGTATCGTGCGTTTTTTATGGTTACTTCGGCGTGCATTTGTAACGATTTTTTATTTCTCTCTCTCTCTCTCTCTCTCTCTCTCTCTCTCTCCATTTTACGAAATGAATCACTTACTGACTATCATTTAGTTTAGATTCAGAGACATATGAAGTGCAAATAAAGAATATCATTTGAGAGAGATATAAATTCAAATCAATCTATTTATAAACGAGTTAAATATTTTCATATAAAGATAAAAATTCATTTTTAAATAATTCATTCAAAGTTTAAATTTTAAAAAATTAAATTTGAGAGAGAGAGAGAGAGAGAGAAAGAAAGAGAGTGAGGGAGAGAGGGAGAGAGGGAGAGAGGGAGAGAGAGAGAGAGAGGAAAAGAGAGGAAAAGAGAGGAAAAAAGATGGTAAAATAATAAATTCCATTGAAAATATTTGTCGACAGGGAGTGAAAACACCAATCACCAAGCACACATTCTGTCAAATGGTTAGCGCGCTGCTCGCATGAAGTAAAAAACGGACAGTCATTTTGTATGCGCAAAAAAGTGTAGGTATTTTGTATTCTCAGACTGTCGTACATATAATCTTGTCTGCCCCTGCATTTTCTTTCCCTTTTCGACAACTTGCCTGCCGTCTGTCTGGCTGCGTTCGCTTTTCCGTGCTCATATTTGTATTCGTTTATAAAAGCAGATGTATGTAGCGATATGTTTCTCGGTGCGTATTCTCAACTAAAACTTTTCTCGTTTTCCCTCTCTGTCTCCCCCTCTATCTATCCCGCCGGTCTTGCTCTTTATCTACATTTATATTCCCCCTTTATTATACGCGTCTCTTTTTTTTTTTTATTATTATTTCTGATGTGTACCGTTTTTGTGGTTGTATTCATGCACGCACAATATATTTGATGAAGCCACACTTTTCAGCTTGAATTGAGTGTAATCATAAATGATATGTATGATGTTGTATGGCTATGTATGTTATTTGGTTGTTCAAATCGGTTCTTTGCACATCATATCAATACTGAGAATCACACACAACGAATGAATGTTTGCATTTTGTTGAGTCGTATGCGACACAGTAAATGGTAAATGGTTGAAAAGAAGAAGACCCATCCGCCATGGCATAGACAATATTCCGAGAATAGATAGACAGGGAAAATAAAATGAACAGAGCAAGGGAGAGAGAGAGAGAGAGAGAGAGAGAGAGAGAGAGAGAGTCGAAAAGAAAGAGCGAATGGCAGAGAAAAGCGAAAGGAAAATTAGCAAAAACGAAAACAAAGCTTTCGAATCACTTTAGAGAGTAATGTTTTTGTGAGCGGTGGATTTGTTGGCTACGGGGGCAAATGTATGGTGTAAGGGAAAAGACAGAGACAGAGCAAGTGAGCTGTTTGTTAGACGCTTGTTGTGAGTTACTGTGAAACGCATATAGTCAGGATGTTTTTATCCAGTCAGTCGTTCACCATCACTCAATTCATATAGTGTCATTTTGCGTTTGTTTGTTGCGTGCGCTGTGAATCAAATTTATATTTCTTCTTTTTTTTTTTGTGTGTGTTTCTTCTATTCCTTTGGTAGTGTTCTACAGATAGTGATAAGAAATTTCGGACTTAATTCTTGTTTTCTCATACACATTTTGGTAAATCCGTTTGGATTTTGATTTAAAACACACTTATACAGACAAAAACACAAAAAAAAAAAAAATATCGTTTACACAATCGATTTGGGTGGTGCGTTTTTGATACACAATCCGGATATAAATTAAAACAAAACCAATTAACACGCGTTTCCGAAACGACAATTTAGTAGCTTATCGGTGATTTACTACTTTATTGACATAATCTTAAGTCAACATCCTTTTTATATGATTTTCTACATTTTCACATAAAACCAAACGTCAATTGGTCGTTTTATTTTTGTTTTTGTTGAATATCAATTGTGTGCGCTTTTATCAATACAACATTTTAACGTTCCAGTTGCAATTCATATAAAGATATCCATGGTTATGTGAAATTGATGATATTTTCAATTGGCCATTTATCTAAATCCATTGTCAAATCATTGAAATGAACAACACAACAAACACCACAAATACAAGAAAATGCACAAACGTGCCATGGTTACTAGCGAATGTAAATCATTCATGCGGGAAATTCCCCGCGGTTTCTGAATCAAGTGGTAAGACTAAGATGTTGAAACTACTATGTATATTTTTCGTGGAAATTTTTGTGGTTTTAATGTATGTGAAATATAAAAATAGGGATCCAATGCAAGTGCGAATGAGAAAAATAATATGAAATGGAAATTGATAAAATGTGAGAGAGGAAAATTACTGAGTTTCCAACAAAAAAAGTAAGAATTAAAAGAAACGAAGAAATAGAGAAGAACAAGAGAAATATAGAAAGAGAGCTTAACGAGTTTAGTATTCAAATCCTTCGATATAACCATAAACCATCAAGTCAAAAAACCGCACTCATACTTGAGTTAAACCTTTTTTTTTGACGCTTTCACTCGAGATGACTAAATCAATGAGTCAACTGGTCGTTGACGAACGACATGGAACGGTTTCTAAGAAATGTGAGACGGTTGTATGATTTTTACCCTTGACTGAAGCTAAGCTAGGAAAAAACGACCGTTTTTTTCAGTCTGTTATCCAAATTTATAGCTGATGAAGGTAGTTGCACCTTGAACTTCAAAGTGTTTCTACGAAAGTCTGGAGAAATGGAAAGAAAAATGCTAATGTTCATTTTTTATGTTGGTTTGTTTAGTAAATTTTCTCTTTTATTGTGATCTCAAGTGGATAAAGTTCAATGAATATGCATCAAATGCTTGAATTTTTGGCAGTGTGAATGCACTGCTCTCTCTCTCTCTCTCTCTCTCTCTCCTCACTCACTTATTGGTCAATTTTCGAAATACATCAAAATATACGGCGGTGGCTACACGGAAAATGTGCATCAAACCGTTTTCGTATCGTTGGGACAAGTTGCGTGTTTGAGATTTGTTGTTGTTTTTGATTTTGCTTTGGTTCAATTTCGCTTTGTTGTGCATGTTGATCAGTATATTTGATTGTCATATTCAAATGAACGCTTCATTATTTATCAATATTTATACGAAAACATTATATTTTTTTTTTTTTCGAAAAAAGTGAGATATTTTCACTTGAACGAACAACCAAATAGCTTCAAAGTGAAACACGCATATTTTAAAACCTAATCATTTACCACTTTACAAACCCCGTGTTCTTTAATGAACATTTTATGAGCTGATAATAATAAGGCCTATCAAAGAAAATCACTCAAGTATATTAAAGACCCATCGTTGTTGTCGAACAATGGCGTTGATCCATCCAATGATATTTATATTCATCATAATTTTCGTTTGCAGATGTCATTCAACGCATAGTTTCGTACAATTCGTCATCAATGAAAATCATTTAATGTACCATTTCCTATTATTCATGAAATATAAAATTTAATGAAATGTTTATTTGACGGAATTCAGTTAAACAATGAAGAATGCGAACAATGTCAACGCAATGAAATGTGTGTGTGTGTGTGTGTGTGTGTGTGTGTGTGTGTGTGTGTGTGTGTGTGTGTGTGTGTGTGTGTGTGTGTGTGTGTGTGTTTGTGTTCATCCGAATGTATCATTGACACGCAAAAATATGCGATGACATATTTCATCAATACAACGTAAGACAAATAATTAAGTTTTTATTTCTTGTTGTATTATATATTCATTTGGGTTTTCCTTAAAATGACCAGAAAGAGAGAGAGAGAGCCAAAATGATTCGATGTGTTGCACGCATTTATTATTAAAAATTTTACATTACACGTTCAATAAAATGCGGTTAACAAATTGGAATTCAAATAAAAATAAAATAAAATCGAGCTTTTTGAAATGATGTAAACGAGGGAGCAAAAACATAGAGCGAGAGAAAAACTTATTGATGTTTATATATCGATAGGTACACAAAATTGGCTATAAACGAAATAGGATTTAATGTTTGATATCAGTGATGATTATCCAAATATACTTGTTTATCCATTTTCCATTACAAAAATTGCACGTACTGCCGCCGTATTCACATAAAATTCCAACAACATGACCAAACATAACATTTTATTGGAAAAAAAATTGAAAAAAAAAAAAAAAAAAATAAACGCACACGAATAAAACGGAGAAAAAAAATAAAACTGAAAAAAAATAAACATGTATCGAAAATGTTTTTATAAAAACCGTTGGATTCAAACGAACCGATTAAAATTAAATTATTAATCAACATAATTCATATTGATAACGTCATAACGAATTCCAATAAATCAAGTAAGGCCTTTTGTGATACAAATGTTTGCTGTCATAATTTCGATATACATATATATTTATTGCTATATTTGTGTTAACTCTTGAGGGAAATGAGAACGGATATCATTGAATTGAGTATCGGAAATATTCATTGGAAATGGCTAGTTGAAAAAAGCACTCATTCACAACCAAATTTTCATCCTCATACGATATCGTTTCAATTATTTATTTACCTTTTTTCATTCGAAGATGATTTCTGTTATTTTGTATCATTCGAAAACCAACTGATTGTTATACAGTTATGAAAAATACGACAACAACAACATCGAAAAATACGATAAATCTAAATATATCCCATTGAATATGAATGAATGTCTAAAGTTTATCGAGTTTCTTAGGGTCCAAAAAATATTTGTTTAGATCTTTTTTCGTCATTGACATTTCAACATGAATGAAAGAAAACGATATTTTGGGCGGCTCAAACGTTTCACTTATAAATAAATATACAACGGAAGAACGAGGGAAAAAAAACATGAAATGTATGTGTTTGATTATGTGTTTGAGCTACCTTTTATTGAACCATCTTAATAACCTTTTAATGAAGTTGCTTTTTTGTGAATTGCAACATGTTGCTTCGCTTTTCTATTGCTTGTTGGAGATGTGATCGTTACAACTGAATATTTGAATGGCAAACTCCCTCTCCCTTTCGTGTTGGTCCCCTCTTTCTTCCGCTTTCGCTTACGCTTTCTGAAAGTGTTTATAAAGCACAAAACTTACTTGAATTTTCCCCTTATTTTTTCTTTCTTCCTTCAAACGAGCGTTCTGATTCATAAATAGCACACAGAATTTTTGTTTAAATTCTGTGTGGATTGATTTGAATGAGAAACAAAACAGTCACAGCTGCATGTTAAATTCTTATACAATCAGCGCATGTAAATAACAACAAGAAGAGAACGCTATTTATCACAAGGAAAAGCTGAAAGAAAATAACAGTTAAACAGAATTGAAAATATGAAAAAAGGAGCATAGATTTCCTCATTGTTGATAAATCACATTGGGTGGATTACTGGCTGGTTGGCTGGCTGGCTGGCTAACTGACTGAATTGGTTGGGTTGTTTATTAGTGATTCAACATTCTCACTGTATATGCATGTATTTCGTTTATTGTCTGAAGAAACAACAACAACAATAGAAAACAACAATGAACAAAAAAGAAAACACCGATAAAACAAATAATCGGTAGCGTGGTACACGTACACACCGAAATTTTTCGTTGACATACTAAAACTGTGAATATGCTCCACTTTTGAATGTTTTGGCATTTTGTTTTCCTTTTTTGAGTTTATTGTGTGTGTGTGGCGGCAACAAGACCAGTGGGTTTTAATCTCTTTTTGAACATTCAAGACGATGGAAGCATTTGAAAAAATTGCGCTCGTCATTCAACCGCAACAATAACTAATTGATAAACAGCAATTTCTACAAAAAAGAAAACAACTTAATGAAATATCAAGTGTAAACCATATTTCAGTGAATATTTGTGTGATAATATTGAAATATTTTTTTTTTTCTTTCAACTATTTAGTGCAAGAATAAAATGTTATATGTCGAACGAATTTGCGTGATTGATCCGTGCATTTTATTTTCTAAAATTTTTGAATACCATCGTAAAATAATCAATATCATGCATGTTTATAAGGTTTAAAATTTACCGGTTAATCATACAGATTTAATTCATGGCCACCAAAAAGGATAACCTCACTCATACATAATTCCCATCAAACGCCATAAACACGTGTCATTTGAAGCAAGAAAGAAAAAACACAGAAATAGTATCAGGTGTAAAAATTGATTAAACAACATTCAAAATGAACTCGTATGGAAAATAATTCGCTTTCGAATGTAGTTTTGCTTTCGCTCTTTAAATTCCAACAAACAATATTTTTGCTCTAGAATTGAACAAGCAAAAAAGCACTATTTCTTTGCATTTGTATTGGATTTTTGTTATTGTTACTATTTGAAATCTCCTACTTGCCTGTATTTTTCTCATATTCAGTCAGAATGAACAGTGTAAAAAAAAAACGAAATTCTAGTTCACGTCAATTTGTTAATGTCTTTGTATTGTTTCGTCACAAGCCTTTCCGTTTTATTTCAGTAAATGATATTCTTTTTACTTTTTCCTCTTGTCTCTTCGACAAGTTTGAACTCAATCTTCTGGTTTGGCTTGAATTTTATTGATTTGGCTGGTACAAACAATAATAAAAAAAAGTTTTAGTTCTTGGTTTTTTTTTTTTGTCTTTTGTTTATTATTTCAATACACTTTTTGCGTGTTTCATTGCGAAAAAATCTTTAAAATTTCCGATCCAAAATGAATTGTTGAATTGAATATTTTTCAACAAGGTTTTTATATGCACTGAACCATGCAATTTTCCATAAAATTGTTGTCATTAAAATTTATGCTCATGATTGGCATTTAAATTCACTTGCATTTAAATAGCAAAACGAATGGATCGATCATGATCACAATTTTTTTTTCTTCTTGTAATTTTGGAAAAAAAAAACTTTTTGAGAACAACTTTTTTTTGAGAACTATATTATAGATAAATAAATAGTTAGTGAAATAGATAAATATTTTGAGTTATTTGCGTAGTATCAAAAACGAGACACCACACCAAAATCGAATGAGAAAAAAAGAAGAAGAAAACGAAAATCGAGAACAAACACAAGAAAATATCGATTTAGTGAAATAAGAACAAATAAATGCTTAAAATTGAGTATGTCATTACAGTGATTCATTGAGGGGAAGTGTGGTACGTTAACGACTTAATAACAAACAAAGTTTTCAGTTTGTTTTGGAAAATTTCGAGCATATACAAAGACACACACACACACACATATATATATACAATTAGCACAGAGAAATTTGATATTTTTCTCGCATTTTTTGAATCGAAGAGACGACCACGACAGGGATAAACCAGAAGGAATATACGGCGAAATATACGAAAAAAAAAAAAAAATTCACACTAAAACACATATAAAATGGGTTGCAATACAAGTCAAGAGCAAAAAAGTGCGGTGACCGAAAACAATGGTGATATCGATACCAGCAATGAAACAAATAAAAGCGCACGAAATTCGGCGAAGAGTGAAAAGGCGTCAAAAAGTGCAAAAAGTGAAAAACTAACAAATGGACACGACAAAAAATCCAACAGCGAATCAAGCGAAGGTAAGCCTTAAAAACCGTTGAATGTTTGCTAAATTGTAAATGGTATTGAACAGAAAAAAAAGTGTCTTTATTTATTTACCATTGAACCGATGTATATGAATCACACAGTACTCGTCACACGAAAAGAAAATGTTATTCACGCTGTGGCGTAACATGCCCCCGCTTTATTATCGAACAGAGCAATAAAATCAACATTTACTCTTCTCTTTCTATCTCTATATTTTTTTTTTTTCGATTGTGGCATACATTTAATAACAAGCTATCTATTACATATTTTAATTGAGGCAAACGAGAGAAGAGAGAAAGAGCGATAGAGCAGAAAAAAAAATCAAAATAAACTAGAACAGAACAAGGGATTACCTTAATCCAACTTCATTATGACTCTGAATCTTTCTTCAAATTATGTATTGCATACACTTAATCGGTTGCATGATACATTCATTAATTTTATACTCAGATTACACGTGATTCATGTTTGTTGAAATGATTGACGATGCAAATCAGTAAATATCTATGGCATTAATACGGTGAAGAAATTTATTTTATAAAGTAAATGGATTTAACATACGAAGTTCGAAGGTAATCTAGAACCAAAGTTCAATTAATCGTGTGAAAAACACTTATTTGTACAAAGTAGCTATGACAACAATATTGTTCTCTAATTCGAAACTTTTCCGTTCATTTTTTCGTTCCTCATTTTTTTTCACTAATCCGCACTCAGTAAATTTCCAGTAAAATGTTCAGTAAATTTTCATTAACATTTGCAATCATATTTTGAATTGTTACTCTTCGATAGGCATTTTTTTCGTTCAATACAAATTTATGAAAAAGATTTGCATTGACCTACATTTCTTTTTAAAAGCGTATCAATTATTTTCATATTTTTATTTATAGTTGATTAAATTAATTTGAAGTGATGTTTGCAAAAAGGATTGAAAAAAAATAATCAAAGTTCTTTTGTAAAAATTAATTTTAAAATAAATAATTTAAATTTTAATAAAAATTTAATGAAATTACCTCTTTTCGAATGTATAAATTAGTCTTAATTTCCTATGTCTGTGGTCCATTTCAAATTAAAACAAGTCACAAGTATCAATAGAAAGGAATAATGTATTCAAAACATTCACTGGCCATGATGTCATTTTGTTCTCTTTAATTTTCTTCTGTTTCTCGCACACTCACACCCGCTTTTAATTTCATGCAAAAGTTGTTCGACAAATAGAAATTATTTCTAAGAAACTATTGGAAAACAAATTAATAAATATAACTTCAACTACTGGCATCATAAATTACCTCGAATTAGTTAAATGAGTGGAAAATTTGATTGAAATTCGAATAACTTCGGTGAGGCATACTAGGTTAAAAAGCACCACAATTTGTATTTACATAATCTTAACTAATCATTTAATAGTATTAATAGGCCTGATCCATCAGAAATGTTTTTGTGATTATATTTCTATTGAAACAAGTATTAAAACTCTCACATAATTCATTGAATAATAGAAGTGAATTTCTGTTACAGGAAGATTGTGAGAGGGGGTGCGAGAGAGAAAAATACCATTAGAATAGTGAAAAATTGCTTAGCGGCCAATATAGAACGCCAATCACGAACGCATAAAAATCCGTTATAAGCTCACCTGAACCATTTGATTGAAAAACAAATCTTTTCCAATAAAAGCTTACACAAAACTCGATAGAAAATGATTTTCCGTAGCTTTATGAATTGAATTAAATGGATCGCTTATGAAAAAAGCTTAATTCAAATGCTTTTACAATGATATCCAATTCTACTTCGTACCGCTTTTTAAGAAAGTGGAAAAAAGCTCTGCTTTATCAAGCACATGTAATTTGCGTTAGAAGACAGAAAGCCCCAGAGACCAACAGAATTTTGTAGGAAAATCAAATACAAAACGACAACGACTCCATTTCATTTTTTTTTTTTTTTTTTCATTAGGATTTCAGTGAAACAATTTGTGTCTGAAGCGTTTTATTTGAATGCGCTTGCGTTTACTTATTCCAATAGCCTCTAGTCATACAAACGAAACAACTAAAATGGCAAGCGTATTTCTCCACCGAGATTTTATTTTCCGAATTGGCCTGATGATAAAAAAAACACGGACAAGTGTATGCAATGCTATGATCTCTCTCTCTCTCTCTCTCTCTCTCTCTCTCTCTCTCTCTCTCTCTCTGTGTGTGTGTGTGTGTGTG
This sequence comes from Resseliella maxima, assembly GCA_029041755.1. Taxonomy (NCBI): domain Eukaryota; kingdom Metazoa; phylum Arthropoda; class Insecta; order Diptera; family Cecidomyiidae; genus Resseliella; species Resseliella maxima. The sequence continues at coordinate 841,953 of JAQOWM010000768.1, read as the reverse complement.
TGTTGTATGTGAGTCTTCCACGATCTCTCTCGTATATGTTGATGGAGCATGTATATGTGCTATATACCAAGCGACATGGATTTTGAATCGTGAATATTTGTTTAGCTTTCGGTTGCTATTCGTACAACGGGATATTTTTCGAGCCTGTATTTGTGTGTGACGAACTTCCGAATAAGCCGAATGCTTTCGAGAAGGGTAAGCATTTCATGCCGTTCGTCAAACAAAAAGCACCAGATTCTATGTATACAACAGCCAGAAATATCATCATTTGTTCGCGCTTTATATTGATAGTCGCACGTGATTTCTCGACACACCAGCCAGTTCTCTTACAGTGGAAAAAATAGAAAGAAAAGTATTTCGTTCGTTACGTGCCAGTCGAACATTAGATTTTTTTTCTGTTTGTTTGTTTTTTTTTTCATTTTTATTTGTTTTTTTTTAGTCGTCTCTCTCTCTCTCTCTCTCTTTTGATCAAAATCTTAATCATTTGTTACAACCTTTTGTTTTATTTCAATTATTACACCTCATTTGAAAATCATAATCATAATTTTTATTTGACTATATTGCAAACACTTGTTTATTTCCAAATCAATTACATTTTGAATAGTCTTTTATTAGTTCATTAATTCAACTTAATTTGTTTAATCGTGTCCATTCAATTTGTCCATAATTTTTTGTTTTTGTTTTTTTTTTTTTATTCCAGATAGTTGACAAAATAACAGAATTTTTACTTGGTGCATAAGATAAACGAATATCGCATAAACATAAAGATAAACATAAACATAAACGCAAATAAAAAAACGGTTTGTTTGTGATAAAAATTCAAGAGATAAATAAACAAATCTTTAAGAGCTTAAACAAAATCAGAGCTATCAGTGAGTTCGAACGATTTTGTTAATCTAGGTAAGATGCAGTTCAAATTTCGCCGTTAGGGCTATTTAAAATTTGTGTGTGCGTGTTCAATACAAAATATAAAAAGTAATTCCAATAAGAAGATTGTTTGCGTAGAAACGTGGCAAATATTTTCGACATGATGTTTTACCTTTTCATTTTGATGAGAAAAATGCTTGTTTTTTTCTTGTTCAGTGGTGAACATTGATGCAAATCATTGGCGCATTGTAATGGTTTTTAGTTGTCTTTCTCTCTCTCTCTCTCTCTCTCTCTCTCTCTCTCTCTCTCTCTCTCTCTCTCTCTTTTTTCATTTTTTTTAATCGATTGATATTCAGCCTTTGTTAAGCCCTCGAAATAAATCTTCCAATTTCCGTTGAATATGTTTTTATTTTCATGTCGTATAGTATTTTCCATGGTCGAAGCAGATAAGAATGAATTCATTTCTATGTTAGATTTTTTTCTTTTGGATTTCTTTCTCTTTACCTATCGCTCTCTCTTTCTCATTCTATCTTTCTTTTTTTCGTCCTCTGACTCCGTCTCTGTTTTTCTCATTCTCTCACTCCCTTTTAATTTTGTATCTTTTTCTCACTCTTTCTCTTCCTCTATCTCTTCTTCTATCTCTCACTTTATCTGTTTCTCAAAATGAAACTCTCAAACTTTGCTTACGTTTTTCTTTTCAACATCATCAGATTCTTTAAATATTTTGTTGCTTTTTCTCTCTGCTACATCTCCATAGTATGGGTTCTATTTAAAAATAAAAAAAAAGAGAATATAAAGAATCAACATTGAAAGAAAATGATGAAGGAGTTTGAGTACATGTACAAGGAATTCTCAAATTAATTAAAATTGTTTGCGTCATGAAAAGTTCTCGCTTTCAACTCATTTATCAACTAAGATGGATCAGCCTAATTATCAGGCTGAGTTTGTATTATTTTCCAATGATAGTCATTCGTGCGGGAATCGGAGATGATCAGTGGAAATCTATATAATGTTGAATGGCTTTGCTTTTGTAATACAAAAGATATACACACACATACAAAGAGCACAGTCAAAATGAAAACAATTAAGATAGAGACGAGATGAATTCGATACATACGATTGTTTCTTGCATTTGATTCGAATGTTTCGAAATTTGATAACATCAATCAAAATAATTATTCAATGCCAAACTCAGCATCATGTCAATAGGTTTCTCATCGATGATGAAAAAAGCCCAAACATTAATTGTTGTAATCAAGTAATTACTTTATCAGTTTCCACATCGGCCAAAAAAAAAAGAAAACCAAATTCGAAAGTGTATCTATGAGCAAAAGCAGCAAAAAGTTTAATAAATTTAATTAATTTGTTTCCATTGTTATGTTAAATTCAATATCCGGTGGTCAACCAAAATAATCCACATCATTGTCAGCATACATTTGATGGGCTGAATGATTATTGCTTTTTTTCTCTCTCACTCTCGCTCTCTCTCATCCTCCGGTAATTCGATGTTATGGTGCAATTTGACAAAGGGACATTGATTTGTTAAGATTGAATGAAAACAAAAAACAAAATCGAAAAAAGTGTATGATTTGCATAGAAATGAGATAGCAAAGCATTTGCCATTTACTATGGATCAAAAATATAAATCATTTTGTTCGTGATGATGGATATCGGTTTCTCGAAAGAAAAAATACTTTTCAATTTCGATGGAATTTCCGTGACAATGTTGATTGACAGAAGAAAGTTTTAGCTTTTTGTTCTCTGTTCTTTTCTGTTGTTATTTGTGGTTCGGCAAATAACGCACGTCACAGTTTCCGTTTCCTAAAAATAGACATTTCTCAAATTTTTACCTACATAAAAACAACCATCAAATTCACCGATATCTGGTTGAGAACGATGAAACATAACTGTTGCCAAATATATGGCAAAAAAAATCAAGTGAAAAAAAAAAAACAAAAACAAAACACCATCATCATTATATATGACTGAAAATAGAATTGTATCAAAATGCCAAAGTGTTCTTCTTCAACATTTATTGACATTAAAAATCTAATTAATAGCTGAAGAAGATCGACTAACTGGATTTTAGATCAGATTACATTTGCAAAGGACGACTCATGACATGATGGCAACACACTCGACACGACTCGACTCTTGCCACAAATTCACATTTATTCGGCTGTAAATATTGATTCAATTAATTTTTTTCCCTCTCTCATTCTATTTTCAAAGCAAACAACGTTACCTCAATGGGTCAATTCTTAAACACTTGTGTGGCACACACACCCACACATTTACAAAACACAACAGGCAACTACGTCACCGATAATTTGTTAAACCAATTTTGATTGGTTGTGTGGTTTTTCTTGTTGTGGAGACGACAACGGGTAATTTATGCCACAATCAGTTACTTATCCAGAATTCATATGCGATTACCCTTTTTTATCACTAAACGAACAGAACAGAATATATCGGAAATATTCAAAACTTTGAAAATCTGCCCATTTATATGGAACTTAAATCTGGGATAAAGCACACATTATTACAATACTTTTTGGATGTTTTTTTTTTCGATGTGTGCAAATGAATATAAAATAAAATATACTTTGTACTTATGCTATTGCCATTCAATAAAAATGATGTGAAAAATTGAGTGAGAGAATGAGAGAGAGAGAGAGAGATTTGAACGGAATCTACATTCGGGATTTTAAGATCCCGATATAAAAACTTCAAGCGATCACTATAAAAATATCATAATGACATTATATGGATGATACATCATGATGTATTTAACTTGGTGTATTGAAAAAATGTCACGTCTTACCCTTTATTGCCAAACTCGAAAATCTATTGATTGTGTGATTTTTGAAAGTGAAAGTGTTGGAGTGAAGAAGATAGCAAGAATGATTATGAAAAGAGAGACAGAAAGAGAGAAGAGAGAGAGAGAAATGTAGAGATTGATAGAGAAATTGAAAATAGATATCTCAGAGAAAACAGATAGATTCGTAAGAAGGGAAAGGGAAAGGAATAGAATGTTAATTAGTTTATCAAGTATTAGCACGTCAGCTGTCCTATTACATGAGTTTTGATATTTCATTGAGGTTATATTATGAGTACGTGCATTCGCATAGTCATGTGAATGCATAAATGAGTTAAATTAAGCAGCAACTGATGATAAACTTGAGATGTTACACTTTTGCCCTCATCATGTGTCATGTTCAAGTGCTTTTTTTCCCCATCATCATTCAGTTTTGCATGAAAATTCCCTCATGAAAATCTCAAGAGATTCACTATAATGCGTAAAAATCAGTTTTATTGTACATTCTATGCGGGACCATTTCTACCATTTATTGCATGTTTTTCATTTTTTTTTTTTTTTTTATTCAACACTTTTCCTCCATTTGACTCAAATTTAGCAGTTTTTTTTTTTCAGCTAATTATTACACACACTTAGTTTAATCTATTTAAGATGCTGTATAGGAACTAATGGTCTCCAATTTAATGCATGTGTGCTTGATGTGATTGATATACAATCGTAAAGTGGTTACACACAAGTTTAACCAATCTAACGTGGTTTTGGGTGCAATTATGTGCACGACACGTGCCATTGTGGGTTCACTTTTCCATTTTTTTGTTTTTATTTTAAAAGTTCTGGTGTCACTTTAATGTGGCAACTTACAGTATCCATGTACAAAAATATGGTCTTAACACATGCGGAAAAATAATATGAAAAATTATAAGTAAAGCATATCAGAGTGAAATGACATTTTTTTCAACATTGAAAATCATTAATTTGTATTTCATTTGATTAATTGTGTACAAAATTTAGCAAATGATGGAAAATTCAATACGGTTTTATAATGTAAAAATAGGTTTAAAGAAAATTAATTTATGCAAATGATGTTTTTCATTCTTTTTTTTTCGCAACCAAAAACAGTTGTTTGTTTCATGAAAACCGACTTGATTTGCTCTTGAAAGCAACACTACAATTTACTGAGAAAAAAGCATTTGTAACACATTTTCGCAGAAAATAAGAAAACTTCTAATAACATTCGAGCTGTAAAAATATTTCAGCTTGTTAAAATCTCTCCCCATTGACTAATTCGATTAAGATTTTTCCATTTAATGTGATGGGAGAGGAATACAGTAAAAGAAAATGAAGAAAGAAAAAAAAAATAATGGCAATGGTTGAGATGATAAAAGCACAACGAGATAAAACAAGACACAACGACAATTGAATGAGCTCACTAGTTTATAGAATGTGATTAACCCATTATCGTTAGGGAAATAGTATTCGCAACGCAATCAAAAGCGAGATGAGCCCCACATAGCACTTGATACCGAATAAAGTCTCAATGCGGAGAGAATTGAACTTTTTTTTCCTGCGGCTGTAACGACCAAATATACAATGAAAAGAGGACGAAAATGAAAATGAAAATGAAAAAGAAGAAGATGAAGAAGAAGAAATTGAAGATGAAAATCTCTCTCTCTCTCTCTCTCTCTCCGCATTCGGCTAATCCTCATCTGCCAGTTCAGTTATTGAATGAAATAAAATAAATACTTTTATCCGATCCCATACAAAAGAGAATTAATTGTATGCCCAGAAGAAAGCTTGCATCGCATTTATTGAAGAAAACTTCCAAGTTTTCATCAAAATAAACACATGACAATAAATAGAAGAATGAATGAGAGCAGCAGAGAGAGAGAGAGAGAGCGCAGAGAGGGAGGAGGACGCAGAAAAAAAAAAACGAGAGAACGAATGCTGTTCAATTGCCAGTGATTCGATGATTTGGTCTCTATATTTTGACGATATAGAAAATTTCCCATTCGAATGGTCTGCATTATTTACTATCATATCTATCATATTCCGTATCCAATATCTTCTTTTGTCATGCGAAAATGTTTACAGAGTGATGGGCATTGAACATTGAATTTTATCTAAATCAAATAACAAATGGAAAGGGCTTATCTCTCTGTGTTCAGTGTAATCGAATCGAATCGAATCTCAATGAGCCAATGAACCAATGAATGCAATATACATAAACTATTCATGCGAACCAAATGTTTGAGACTACTATGCTGCTATATATGTATGTGTACATTGTGCTTGTGTCTGTAAACTGATGTGCGTTAAGAAATAAAAAAAGAAGATGAAAAAAAAACGAACCTCGTTGTCAATAAACAAATTATGTGATGTGAACACGCAACAAAGCTGCGACTCTATGCCCATGTATGTCTTGAGTGCATTTATTTCACTTTCGTTCCCATTTTCGGGGCAGGCACACATTTTATGAATTTTATTTATTTATCCATTGAACGACCAAACAAAAAAGTCGAATAAAAAGAAGAATGAAATGAGAGAAGAAAAAAAAGAAAAAAAAAAAAATTATCCTTTGCAAAGTGTTATGTATTGACCAAATGTTGTAAAAGATGCGAACATGCCATACAATATCTCAAATCAGCATCAATGGCAGCAGCAGTAGTCTGGTCTATTTGCCAAATAGAGCTTAAATAATTTATCACTTGAATCTCTTTTGTTTCGCATCCTGTTAAATAAAACGCGGATTTAATCAGCAAACATAAACAAATCCATGCTTCTCCTCTCTCACGCCCCCCTTTTTTTCTCTCATTCAAACACACACGATCACGAACACAAATACACAATGCAAAACAACAAAAATTATGCCAACAACAAAGACCAAAGCTTATAAAGTTTTATCACAACGGTAGACCAAATTACATCATCATCATCATCCAATGGAATAAAATATTCAGCGTTATATGTTAGTGTTGGTGTTGGTGTTGTAGTTGTTTTAGTTGTTGTTTTTGTACATTTGTTTTTCCTTGGCAATTATCTGGTGGTAAATGCGGACAAGCTAAAAATAAGATTGATTATGCCACGGCATTCAGCTCAATTGCTACTAAAATACTATCAATGCATGACAATGATCATTTACATGTTACGTGTTGTTTTCCGTTTAGCCACACAACCAAATAATGCGCGAGCAGCTATAAAAATCACTGTCACTGATATATGTTTCAAACAAAAATTTCGAAATCAATTCACATCCGCACATTTAGAAGCAATCATTGCAAAGAAACTGCCCGCTAAGCATATGTCATTTCATGTGGAATGGTCATACTGTTGAAGAATATTAATGTTATATCTTATGATTTTATATAAACTCTTATCTAAACTAATTTTCTCTTCTTCTCTCATCACGGGTTTTATTTTCCAATGAAAATTGTGTGGCTAAAATACAATATATGAATCGATCGAATGAATATCAGATTATTGGTTGAAATGAAAACGATGAAATTGATAATGTTGTTCATTGACATGAAAATAAAGTTTTCCTCACAACGACTGTGATGGAATCAATTTATGTAATCCATTTATATGGATAACATATCGTTAAGCATTTTTGTTTCATGTGTGTGTGTGTGTGTGTGTGTGTGTGTGTGTGTGTGTGTGTGTGTGTGTGTTGTGTGTATGATGGACTTTTCGTTTACGAACAAAATTCTATCACATCATCAACAAATTATTCACGGGTATTATTTTTAGTTTGAAAATTACGTGACTATGCCAACGGTCAAATATAATCCCCATTCATGATAAAACACGTTATTGAAATATTAAGAAAATAAACGTACACATTTCAAAAGTAATCGCTTATTTCAATTATATCTTTTTACGTCATTTTATAATAAAATCGTGTTTTTTTGTTTTATTTCATTTAGTTTTTCATGTTTCCTGTGTTTTTTTTTTCATAATTGATTGTTGAGGCCATTTTAATTACATCCATATACTTCACAGCATTCGATTTCATTGAGATTAATCAGTAAAACTACTGACCTACTGACGAAAATGTGCACTTTGGGAAAATGCAATAAAAAAATTCAAGAGAATTTCATTAAGAATGTCACAAATATTGAAACAAATACTAACGTAGCGGCAGCAGAAGTAGCAAAAAAAAAGTACACACACTAACAATAATTGCATAAAACAAAATACATAAAATTCAGCAAACATATTTTTCGAAGCCCACTTCATTTAGACGATTGCGATAGCGAATGCACATCGGTTGTGTCCTATTTGCAAAACTGCAACTGGTTTGCAAACCATACACACGAAAGCTTTCGCCAATTTATGGATACTTGAAATTCTTTTTCGATCATGACAATGAACGTAATAGAGTAAGAGTAAAAGAGAAAGAAGCGCGGACGAAAGAGAAAAATTGGGAAAGGGATGAAGAGAAATAGAGAAAAAGAGCGAACATGAAAAACCGAAGAACCGGAAACCCGTTTTCTGTTTTCGACAAATAAAAATTCGTAACGAACGCGAGCGAATGCGCAATATTTTCTATGCAAATCATGTGCATGCTTTTGATTGGTGTGATGTTCAACTTGCAAATTTTCTATGGGAAATTATGATTGAAGCGGAAAAAAAAGAAAAAGAAGAGCGAGATCGTGAGAGAGAGAGAGAGAGAGAGAAAAGAAAGAAAGAAAAACGTGAAACGTTCGATCATGTTGTATGAGCAAAACGTGTGCCATTAGTTAAATGATGCGGATGTTTCTTCCTCTTTCAACACATCTTACCCGCTCTCTTCCTCTCTTGTTCAATTTCTTTCTCTCTAATTTTCCTCCATCTTTTCATGCAGAAGACTTAAAATCGTGTCATTCTGTACGAATACTAAATGAGATCGTGTAGAAAGGTGGCAAACATTTTGAAAATTTCATGTGATGAGGATTAATATTTCTTTTTGTCGTTATCGGTCATTAGAAACTTATTTTTTTTTTCACATCGGTTCATTTGAAACATTAATAGTAATGGGCATTCTTTATAACGAATTCCTAGTATGTTGAAGGAATTGTTATCGTTTCGTGCACGTAATAACGACGATGTCGCGCATTATACTTTGCTTAAGTAAACTATCAATTAAACATCATTGACTGGTTGATTTCATTGAAAATCAATTGAATGCTCGCGATCTCTATTGTGTTGAATGCTCATGCTGTGAGCATTTGCACTCATTTGTGGTCATACGCAGACGATTTTCTGCAATATCGTTAATGAATTTCTCGGAATTCTCTCTTTTTTCTCTATTGTTCACGTGGTGCACTTTAGTTATCACCATTTGGCAGTGGCCAGCATTCATTTCGTGTGCACACAATTAACGAAAAAATGCAAAAAAAAAGATGAGAAAACAATTGCAGCAAATATGAGTAAGAGCGAATAAGGTGTAGAAGTGAAAAAGAGAGATAGCGTATGTGAATTTTGTTCGATTATTGTTAGTAATTGCTTATTGAAACGTATCGAAGAACCAAATACAGCTGACTAAGTGATTCAATTGAAAAATAGATTAAATCATTCCCTTTGTCTCTCTGTCTCTCTGCCTCTTTGCCGCTATGTCTCTGTCTCTGTCTCTGTCTCTGTCCCTTTCACGTGTATTTTTTGCAATCAATGTTGCGTAAAAAATTGATAAAGTGCCATTAAATTGTTTCAGTTTTGTAAAGCGCGCGCGGTTAAAATACAAAATCATTCACCACCAAATGAAAATCAATATTATCCGCCATGCAGTGTCATTTTCTCTGTCGCACTTTTCTGCTTTGCACTCCATTGAGATAGAATTTGTGCAATGTGTGTGTATGTTTTTGAGCTTTTGTTCCATTATTTACGGGCTAACTAATTGAGTGGCATGGGATTGGCAACACATTTATTTTTATTTTTATCTTTATCATTCACATGTTCACAACACTAAAGAAATGAACTATATTGTAGGTGTAGCCAAACTGTATAATTAGTATTCATGTACATTTAATACGATTGCGAGGATGCAGTCTCCGTCCAATTCAACAATTCGAAATGCTCTCTAGTCAATTTGTTATTTGTTTCGCTAATCAAATTCATTTTCGATATTTGTTGCGAAAATGCTAATGCCGTGGCATGACGAGTGTTTAACACGCACAAAAAATCTGTTTTCACACATATTAGATACATAAATAAAACGCTCACATTTCTCATCAATCGTTTTATATTCTAATCACATTTGTTGGATACACATCATCAAAAATCAATTTTATTGAAATGAAGAATAAGCTTAATTTTTAGGGCGAAAAGCGTTACCATGAAAATTCATTCATTTGTATTATCATTTGATTTGTTCAATGAAAACAAAAGGAAAGGAAAGAAAAGAAAGGAAAAGAGAACAAAAAAATATGTATTTTTAGACACCCTCCAAGCAGTCAAATATATCGTAAAACAGTAAATCGTACGTAAATACGATTACAAATGCCAAGTAGTAAACGAACAAGCGGATATTTTGTTTTTATTTTCCTTTTCGGAATTTGTTTGTTGTTTCAGTTTTGGTCTTAATTATAATGGCTGTTCCGAGTGCACTTTCAGCCATTTGGCCTAGAAAAAAAATAATCAATAAAATAACGTGCAGACATCATCAAATGTACTATGTACGACAAATTCATTGGATAAAACTGAGTACGAGATATGGGCTAAAACGAGCGACACAAAAAGAGAAAGAGAGAGGGAGAGAGAGAAAGAAAGATGGAAAAAATTGTGAGAAAGGGAGTGATTGAGTGAAAGAGAGTGAGAAAGGGGTGGGAGGCAAGCAACGAAACGGAAAAGAGTTGATGTGAATCGTTAGAAGTTGCCCACGATCTAGGGTAAATGAATGTGCATTAAACAAGCAATTGCACACACGCCATAAAATAAATTGCACATACGAATACACACACACACGTTCATATTCAGTTCAATCGTGAGTATTGTGACAGTTTCATAGAAGGCAAAACGCAATTTTCCCTTCCGCACCTTCCCATATAACTATGTATGTTTGAAAAATGAAAATCAAGAGCGCAAGCACATAGCATAAATGGCATTCGTTTTGTGTGTGCGTGTATGTTATATGATGTGTATGAGAGAAAGGATTTATTTTCAACGATTCATATGACAAATGAATGGCTAATTTTGACAAGAAAATGATGATCGTCCCTTATTGTTTTATGTCAATCGTGCATATCGATAGACTTAACAATTTACTGAATATGTGAATATTTTGCGTTCTTAAAATGTGGTTTTTATTTTGGTTTGAATTATTGATTCAAACAAAAAATCAGAGAAAAAAAACTTCATTGAATTTCATAAATTCGGCAGACGCGAACAAAATATTTGTCTCATTTCAATTCCCATTTCAATTTCATTTTTTTTTTTTTTTTTCATATGAAAATGTTTGTGGTTATTTCAATTGATGTGTGCTGATTCCAGCATTGGCATAGGTTAAATGGTATGTACACATTGCAGAGAGCAAAGCAGAAGAAAAAGTACCATAAATGACCCCATTCAGTTGCCTGTAAAATGTTTCAAAATGTTGTGAGTTCTTTTCCGCTTGAAAAAACCGAATCAAGTTTATAACATGACAGGCGGTTTTCTTCGTATTCATCGTCAGTCATACGTATGTCGAAGCACATAGCTAGAGCTACTTGAATATGTTACTTTCAAAGTGAGTACAATTGACACACACTCACATACCCATTCAATCCTAGATACACAAAAGAGTGAGAGAGACTCAATGTAACCAAAAAGAAAAAAGAAAAAAAAAATGTAAAATATCAACGTGTGTGACGGTTAAAATACCTGAATGTGTGAATTGAAACTGTGAGTAAAATTAACCAAAAGAATATAAATAAAAGTAAAATAACAGCGCAAGAAATATGCTTTCGCATTGAAAATGTCCGAATAAATATGATGATGGTTTTTGGTTTTGTATTTTGTGTTTGTCTGTGTAGAAAGGCACACTTGTACATTCCACTTACTGAAATATTCAACAACAATTGAGTGAAAAGGTGAGAGTGAGAATGTGTAAAAGAGAGAGAGAGAGAGAGAGAGAGAGAGAGAGAGAGAGAGAGAGAGAGAGATAGAGAGAGGGAGCAAGTAGCAAGTAGCTTTATAATGTAATAATAAGAATATTTTGCCAAAAGCAATTGTAAGCGTCATGAGTGTTTGACGGTATGAATAAATATTTGCGCGCCTCTGGTCTTGGCCAAATGTCCTAATGAATGGTCGACCGCGATGAAAGGGGAGAAGCAAAAAAAAAAAGAAATGGAAAAGAAAATAGAAAATAGAAGAAGAAGAATTAGAAGAAGAAAAGAAGGTGAATATGGTAAGAATGACACATCTACAATTTCGAATGGTAACATAAGACGAAAGCAACGTGCGCGCATTAGTTTGTATTTTCTGCTTTGTATTTTATGAACATTTTATGGTGCGCCTCGTTTCAACCATTAACACACAATAAATATTGCCTGTGATGGCACTCAACCAATCTCTCTATTTTACTCAGCTCCCTCCCTCTCTCTCTCTCTCTCTCTCTCTCTCTCTCTCTCTCTCCCTCTCTCTCTCTCTCTCTCTCTCTCTTTCTGTGCAAGAAAGTATTTGAGTTACTTCTGTATAACATCAACAACAATCCCATTCGAAAATAGCCTCTTATCCTTTTCGACATTGAATTAATTTGCGCTTCATCAATTTTAACCTTTCAATATGATAGCCGACTTGTCATGGCATGCACACATTGACAACTGTGTGTACAGATCGAAAATATCCACTGATGAAAATAGGATAGAAAGAGAGCCAGACTGAAGGGAGCACTAAAAGTAGTTAAAATGAGAGGAAAAAAGAGTAATGGAATAAACCCAAAAAAAGAGGGAAAGAGTGAACGAGAGAGAGAGAGAGAGAGAGAGAGAGAGAGAGAAAGATTTTGTTGCCTGCAATTTATAGACAATTTCATACAGTGTTTTGACTTCAGTCCAATTTGAATTGCTTTTTACATGGGTGCTACATTTATTACGTGGTATAACTGTCATTAACGTGATTTAGGACTTAATAAACACGTGGCATGTGCGTTGATAGCATTTGTTTTTGTGCGTTTGCATTATACCTGTGTGTGTGTGTGTGTGTGTGTGTGTGTGCGTGGATAGATGGCAACAATGGGAAGTGTAGCAAAGAAGTGACGGGAAAATGTGCGAAAAGTGAAAAGAATGAGAAAACGGGAAATGACGACAGATACGCATAAAACATGAACGCATACTAACATTATACATCGTTTACCGTTTAATTTCTCGCGTGTATTTTATCGCATTTAATCAAAAACCGTAAAAAATCGTCTTACTTTTGACAAAAGCATTTTAGCTCGATATTTTTCGTCGTCATGTCTTCAAGCACCAAAAACCAAACAGCTAAACATTATATACGTATATGTGTTTTGAACGAAAAAATCATTTCGCATCCGTTTTTCCGCGTCAGATAAATCCCCAAAAAATCGTTATGCAAGCACATTTTTCAACGAAATACACACACGCACATATATATTCCCACATACACACATTTTCTCAATCTTTCAGATAAATGATATTCATGACATTCACATGTTTATCCTCGGCATAAATGCCACTCTCTGCTCACATTAAAACCTCATAATAAATTAACATTTCTTGACAATTCAGTGAATTGTTGTTGTTGTTGTTTTAATTGGATTTTTAAAGGTATGTGCTTGCAATTAAAATCGCAAACTGAAAATTGAAAAGACTGCGTGTATTGTGCATACCGTCTCATGTCATTGTGACGATGTCATTTACTAGATTTATTAAAAAAGATTATTGCCAAGCGTTTTCTTGTTGCCTGAATTCTTGTTGCCCAATTTAGGTACAACATGATATCATAACCATACCAGAACATCACAGAAACATCAAATGTTGGTGGCGACGACGGTGGGACGACGATAAATCGAAAATAAAAATATAATCTCGAGCTGATTATTGTTATTACTGATGTGTGCAAATCGATATTTGTTGTGAATATGAAAGCTTTTTCTTTATCTGATTGTCTTTCATGATAACCTTCAATTAATTCTTTTTCTTTTCTTTTCCCGCCCCATTCATTCGTTCGTTCGTTTGTTATTGTAATCATCATTAATTAAATTAAATTCAATGTGCCTAGTAAATATATACGCTATGCTTCAACAATCAAACGGCAGTTAATCCAAAATTGATATGTTTCATTTTGTTCTGTTTAATTATACGAATGTGCGCGTATATTTCTCAACAATTCGAATATTCTCCATGTAAAATATTTACTCAATACACACTCTTTGACTATATTCAACGACAAAAATACATTTCATCATTTTGAATTCCATTTTCAATTTCTTTTCACTTAATCGATTTTTGTATGTGTCGATCATTGCTACGAGCAGATTATTTGCAATGGTTTTATTCTCTTCACATTTCTATTTATATTTCCATTTCGAATTTAGGATTTTCGCCTGCGCTTGCAAGCATGTTTTTTTGTTCGACTATTGAGTTAATTCAATATTCTTCTTCATTTTCATTTTTCTAATAAATTTAATTGTTCATACCCAAAAGTTTTTCTCAAAACAAAACGAAATTAACAAAATTCAACTCGATGAATAATTTGTAATTTTGACCTGTCGTCGTTGTCGTCGTCATCGTTGGAATGTTTTTATCAAAATGAATATTAAGTGAATTCGTTACCGTTCGTTTTTGTATACTTTTTTCGTCGCCAACGCTTAAATTTAAGTAAAATTGCAAGAGAAAATTCTCAGTCTTGATCGAAAATCAATTGAATTGTCAAGCTTGAACTAGATTAATATAAAAAAGAGTTTTTAACGTTGAACTGGTTCATTGGTCAAAAAAAAAAGAGAAAAAAATGAAATATACAACTCGTGTTAGAAACGAGAAAAAATAGTAGCAAATACTCACTCTAAAGGAAATCCGTTAAATTAACAATTGGATTTTCGTTAATGGAAATTAATGAGTGTTTGTGTTCATGATAGTGATAGCCACCAACCAATTTATCACATACACAATGCGGTGGCCATATATTATCTCGTTTTGTGCTCATTGATTAAAATAAAACAAAATCCATAACTCGATTTAGTACATAGTAATCGGAGCATTGAATTTTGTGCTCACAAAATGGTCACATTCAAATTGCTTGATCGGTTGGTTTAGATGAAGTTGCCCAGAGGGAAAACAAATTAGACGTGAGCGTATTCGGCTAACGTGACCATCATTTTATGGCAAAACAATTGGCAAAATCCATTCAAAAATGAAAAGTGCTGACGGAAACATAATTCGCGCATAGCATTGATAGCATGTTTGGGAATGTGTCCTTGTTTTGTAATAAAAAAAAAAAACGCCAATTCAAAATAAAACGAATGAACAACAAAAATACCCATCAAGAGAGAAAAAAATAGATATGTGAAGAAGATTGTATGCGGGCACACGACAAGCAGATTCAACTAATTGATATATCCATGAAGGTTACATAGCTTACAAAATAATTTGATACAAGTGAAACATACAAACGTTGGCAATATTTTCCGATTCATTATGATATTTGTAGATTATGGTAATATCAATGAAATTCCATACACTCTCACCCTCACCCAATTGTAACAACTACTCTCATGCGGTTCAGTTTTCAACCATTCAAGGATAATCACCAGTCAACCTTCTGTGTATTATTATGTGGATTTGGGATACGGATATAGTTGCATGTGTGTGTGTGTGTGTGCTCGCGCGTCACGTTCGCATTTCCATTTTATTCACAACATTTGCTTCGACCATTTCGTCAAATAATCAAACTTGAATGCATTCATTTACAATGAACTGTCACAATCTTATTGTTAGCGTAAGCTTAGCTTAATAATAATGGCAACAACACATTTTATGTTATGCTGCCAATTTACACAATACTGTACAAAATTAAAATGATGGCAAAATTTGTAATGAGATTCGCGATTATATTCGATCAATACCAATTTTTCAAACATAAATCCAACGAATACTTGGGTTTCATATTTGTCATTTTGTGTGCACACAGATTAAATAAAAACTTTACCGAAATTGTTTTCAGTAATTGTGTTGAGTAATTTCAAGAGTGCCCAAAATTGAGCTAAGAATCTACTTTTTATATTTCTCATACTCTTGTTCATATTGTCTCTCTCTCTCTTTCTCTCTCTCTCTCTCTCTCTCTTTCTTCGTTTTTGCTCTCATTTTCCTTTGCATGCCACACAACATGTCACAGTTTTAAGATGAAGATTAATCGACTCTCTCTCTCTCTCTCTCTCCTCAATTTTCAACACTAAATGCATTGTTGTGTGTATTCACTAATAAAATGGCAAATCCATTCAAAAAATTCCATTGGTTTGCCTATGACACTTTACTTGGCATTTAGCCGTGCATCAACTCAACGGCATGCATTGAAATGTTGATCTCATGAAATAAACATTTATCTGACATTCAATATTTCACATTTGATGATTTGTTTCTGAAAGATGAGAGGATAAAAATGGAATAACGATGATTTATGCCATTTCCGTTAAAAATCGTAAACTTGTGGCAGGGCAAGCAACATAGAATTAAAAATGTTAACGAAGAAAAAAAAACGAAAGAAAATAAGCCAGTATCATCTCCCGATATATTTTCGATTACCGTTGGCAGATTCTCAACAAAAGCATTCATTTACAATGAAATGCCAATTTCATCTTCGTGCATCCGACCGCATTGAAATTACATTTTCCCAATCCAACGATATAAATTCTATTTTATTTTATTTTATTTTATATTCACATTCTACTTGTACAATATTTAGTTTTTGTTCAACAAATGTGCGAGAGTGCGAAAGTGTGAGAATGAATGAGAGGACGGAAAAACTTTATTCGGCAAATGGTTCATCAAACCACTCAATTCCAACTTTGACATTAGACAATAATTGTCTAAAATAAGTCAAGAACAATAAACATCGATCAAAAAAGCGAACGCGCCGAAAAGGTGGCATACATTAATTTAAAACCACCAGAGGAAAAATACACTTGTGTGAAAAGTTTGCAATTCTGTTTTTTTTTTTTCACTGAATTTTTTTTCTCCTCTCTCACTGCAAAATAGTTTGAAACTTTGCCACGTGCAATGGAAAAATCATTTTGCCGATGAAATGCGGCCAATAAAATTATCGAAACATTTTCATCATACCATTTCAACAATATGATTATTATGGGGCGGGTGTATGTGTGGTGGCAAAATTGCATTAAATAAACGACCAAAGAGAAAATTGAACAAACAGAAAACTAGTTTAGATAACACGATGAAACATTGAAATCGATAATGTAAGTAGCAATTCCATTTTTTGACTGGCATTTCTGACTATTGTATCGCGTGGCGTGCGTGTTCTATTGCACACAATTCGATTTGGACGCGGGGCATATACAAAACGAGCAAAAATATGACCGATCGAGAGAGAGAGAGAGAGAGAGAGAGAGAGAGAGAGAGAGAGAGAGAGAGAGAGAGAGAAGAGAATAGTGAAAGAACAAAAAAATGAGAAAAATTGAGCGCAACAACTAAACAGTAAACAAACCATTGAAAGCAGCACAATTTTTTTTCTATATCAGTCACGGTTTTTTTTTTTCTTCTCTCTGAATTTTTGTTTTCGGGGGGCATTCTATCAATTCAGTTTAGTTATATTGTATGTTGTGTGTGACGTAACATAAAGTCGAAATTTACTAAACGAATTATCAAAATAAAAGAACGGAACCAAATCAAAATGCTTTTGATGATAACGTACGAAAAATATCCAAAATGCCAACAAACAAAAACGTGAAACAAAAGAAAAAAAAAAAAAAAAAAAAAAACAATACAAAAATAGCACAACAATATACTGGTAAAATGAATGCATGGATATTTGGTCGAAAAGAAAATAAAAAATTATGAGAAAGCGAGAGAGAGAGAAAGAGGAAGAGTGAGAAAGAGAGTGAACATTTTTGCCACACAAGAAATGCTAGAACAACATTGTTTGCACGTGCGTACACATTGTGATACAATTCAGAGAACATTCACATGCGACTAACTCTATATAGAGTTTTCACTCTAATAGAATAGATGTTCGATTTGATATTTGGTCGGGTGTATGGTGGCGGTGGTTGTTGTTTTTTTTTTTCTTTAACGGTATTACCAACTTGTTTATAAATTAATATCCATAAATTCCAATATGGATTTTTGTTGCTGTTGTTGTTGCATTAAATTTTTCCGCACACACAGCGGAAGGTATAGTCTAGAACAAAGCTATCCTTGGAATGTCTTGTATGCCATTTGCAAATATTTGATCGAACTAAGTAGGGAAAAATCTATCACGTGTATTGTGTTGATCAAGTCCTGTACGGGCGTTTAACAAGATGACACAATGACAGCAGCAACCGACAATGAATATAAAAATAGCGACCCATTGCGCAAAAAAAAAAAAAAAAAAAAAAGAACAACACAAAACGAATATGATGAAACAAAATCGAAAGCTAAAAAAACGTGAATCGTAGTGAAGCGAACAGCAACAACATCGAAACAATTTACCAAAACCGATTTCAATAGGCCAATCATGAACTGACGTAATCAAAATTGCTATTATGATTTACGAGATGACTGCTACTCTTCAACCAAATACACAAAAATTCACATTCAAAAAATACATACACAAATCCTGTCTATGGCAATTGACTTATGTAAAAAAAAAAGAATATTGTTCTGCAAAATATGTATTTTTTATGGATTTTTTCCCTTCGTTCGGTCAATATTTGATAAATAGTTAAACTATTATGAATCTATTCGTCACATCATTTTGAATTTTGAACATATTGGCACTTTTTTTAGATTTCCACATCATGTTCGTAATTTTATTTTGTGTGTGTGTGTGTGTGTGTGTGTGTGTATGATTCATTGAAATGCTGCAATCTGAATAATGCTACGTAAAAGAAATCAATGGTCCCGGCTGAAGCCATATTAAAGATTTCTTTGGCAACCATAAAAATCACAATATTATTACGTATAATGATCACTGGCGAAACAAAAAGAAATGTTCCCGGTAACAACAATTCATCGATATTGATGATTTATTATTCATCATAATGTGATGATTACTTTATGATATTCACTAAGCGTTTAAAACCATTGTTTTCCATCCATTCTAAATAAATTGTTCAATAAATGAATTTTAGTCTTTGAATTACGATGTATTTTTATATATTCAAAGTTATTTTCTCTTTGCCAAAAGAAAATTTAAAATAATAACCATGGCAGATGGTATGGAAATTCCATAATGGAATGCTGACAATAAAATAGTATTTTATTCATTGGACCGAACAACATAAACGAATTCGCATCAATAGAATACAATTTTCATTTGATACGATTCATTGAGCGCGCCAAGATGAATTGAGCAAAGATTCACTTGAAATAAGCTTAAAATCAGAAGAAATGTGTAACAAAGAAAGTGAACGAGAATGTGAACGAAAGAGCGAGAAAGTGAAAAGGAGGGAAAAAAGAGAAAGAATGAAATACAGAAAGAGACAGTTGCCATCGTAACGTGATATTTCATGGTTTCATGTCACTTGAGCATACACTTTGGTTGAAATTCTTGAGTCGGAAATAAAGTTCGTTTATGTGCACAATTTTTTCGGCAGGTTTTTGGTATGCTTTGATGCTTGGTCCATTCCATTGTCAATAAGAAATTGTGTGTGTGTGTGTCTGTTGACACACTCTCCCAGCGGACAACACAAATGTTTAGTTTTGAATGGTCAATGCGGTGAAATGTTCCAGAATACTCTTCATTTTCGATTCAGTTGATCGATTTTCATTTGAAAAGTGCACACAGTCGATGCATTCACCATTACAAAATGCTAAAAGAGTTTTCGGAGCATTTTCCGAATGTTGAATGCATCCAGTGAATTATTGGATATAGTTTATCTCGTTTCGGATGTTTTTTTTTTTCTTCTTTTTTTTTTTAGTTTGTTCTTACGTTCGTATTCGTTGTGGGTGCACTGTTCAATTCATTCGATTTATTCGAGCGTGTGCAAAAACGGTGACGCAAAGTGTTAAAGCAAAACACAGATGTGTTGTCATAGTACACAAATAACATGATTTAACCTCACTTTGATGAGGTTCAAATCGAACAAAACGATGTGAATTCCAAAATACAGCAAACATTATCTAAATTACACAGCCAATTTATGCCGTGTAAAGGAACAAAACAAAGGAAAAAATTAAACTGAAAGAAAGAAAGAAAGAAAGAAAGAATGAAATCAATCGCATCGATCCGAATCCAGTCAAATTTGAAGAAAAAACGGTAATCTACGGCATACGCTTTAGCTTGACGATATCAATGCCATGACACAAACAATTTTGAATGAATTCATTCCCAAAACTTTCAGCTTAAATGTGAACAATGCAAATTACAAAATCGCTATATATTCCAATTGAATACAAAAACTTTTTCATCTGTTCACTTATTTAATCAATTCGTGTGCACTTTTCCAATTGATTCGTGAAGTTTTTTTCCCACAATTTGATTTCTTTTCTCATCATTTTTTATGTTTATTTTGTTTTTGCTCTTTTTGACTACAAAATCATTGGCAAATGTGCCAAAAGTATAATGCAAAAATGAAAGAAAAAAAAAAACAATTGTAAGAAAGGAGTATGGTAAAAGTAAGAAAGTAAGCAAGAGAAGAGAGATGGTAAGAGTGAAAAAAATGGCGAATATTTGTTTCTATTCAATGCCACTCATTGTCGCCACCCAGTAAATACAAAAAGTGCTCATGAATTGTATAAGAAAATTTCTATTTATGCATGGATTTTCTTGAATAAAAGAAAACCACAGAAAAAAAGCTCAAGAGAAAAAGGAAACAATAATGAGAGAAGAAAACGAAAAAAGAAAATAAAAATTGGCGGCAAGCGCACCGCATGAACACACAGATCCATGAACCAAGTACTCAGAGAAGAGGAAAAAGAAACAACAACAACGACAAAATGAGAACAAACTACGCGCATGATAACAACTTCTGGAATGAGCTACGTTGCAAAATTATGGATTCTGTTCTTCATACAATTTTATGTGCAGTACACCTAATACAGACATTTTTGTATGAGCGTTTTTCTCTCTCTCTCTCTCTCTCTCACTCTCTCTCTCTCTCTCTCTCTCTCTCTCTCTCTCTCTCTCTCTCTCTCTCTCTCTCTCTCTCTCTCTCTCTCTCTCTCTCTCTCTCTCTCTCTCTCTTTCAGGGGTATTATTGAATAGCTGTGGTTGGATCCGTCGTCGATGGTTTTTTTGTATGTGTTCGTGGTGATGGTATTATTTCTGCTTGTAATAGCAGTAAATTATCTAAATATGCGGTAACTCTGAATGACAACCGTCTTCGCAACATTTCGACAATTTATCTATTTCTCGATGGGCTGACTCAGTCCAATGGTGTGACTTGGTGCTTCTTCTTTATCAAAATATCCACTATTTGACATAAACATAACATTTTATGCTATTGATATTGTTTCTATGTTGAATGTTGAATTCATTTTCAGCAGTTTTGTGTTCGATTTCGCGTGTGCGTGATTTTCTAATTTGTTTGTTCTTTATCCTGTTTCTATGCCAATAATAAGATGAAAAATTCTTTTTTGTTGTCTGTCCGCCTCTTTGGCTTTTTATTTAGTTGACGACAATCTTCCATGTATTCTTTGTTTCAAATCGCTGGTAATTCGCTCCGAAATATACTATCACACACTCTTCCTCCTCTTTTTTTTTCACTTTTTCTTTCTCTCACCATCTCACTATTTCAATTCCCCGCACAAACATATTAACTTCTTGCCGTTCTGTGTGTTTTTTAATTCTAGCTCGCAAAAATTTCCGCATTTTCAAACAAGAAAATCTAGTGCTATTATTCTTGATCAAACAATAATTTATTGCTATGCTACTTATGTAATGTATATCTGACTTTTCTCTCAATGGAATGGAGCATTATTTGCACGATGTAAAGCTTATGTGTGTGTAGCATACATAAAACAAAACAACATAAAAAAAAAACAAGCAAACAAATAAGCCAAACTAAGTAACCAAACCATTCATATTCAAAACTCTCATCCATTAAGATATGTGTACGCGATTGTGTCTGCGAATGATATGGATTTTGGATAGAGTTTGGAAAATATTGAATACATTTATGATCGAATTTTATATATTATTGAATGTTTATTTGTTTGACAAAAACATCTCATCTTTGCTATCATAGTACAACTAATTCCAAATGTAATTATTTTGAGGGACATTCCTATTGTAAAGGATCAGCACTTTACAAAAAATCGCAACACACTTTGCATGTTATCGAATTGAAAGAAGAGAATGCATGTTATCGAATCAACTGAAAAAAGAATCTGTCAAATTACCTATATATGTCACTTTCTTTCTCACTTTAAATATTTTTCATTCTCTTTATGTATCTTTTTTCATAATATTTTTATGAAATTTTCCCCACATTTTTTTTTTTTTTTTTTTTTTTTTTTCGTTCAAACACATAATTTTGTTTTTCATTTGGCATACAGTAGTCCATTACTCTTTCAAAATTGAATCCATTGAAAATTAAATTGAAATTGAAATCGGCAATGCAATTATTTCGTTTCTTTTTTCTTATTGATAATGGGATATTCCGGTGGCTTTGGAAAGCTATTAGATTGAAAAATATACGAACAACATAAAATCACTATATTGATTTATATAGATTTGCTATTGGTGCTTGTGACTTTAAGTAAATCATAGCGAATAAACCACTCCAATAACGAACAAACAAACAAGAATGGATGAACGAAAAAAAAAAAAAAAAATAATAATAAAAAGAAATAAATAAAGAACGAGAAGAAATATAAAAAAAAACGAATAGACAAAATGGCAGCAACAATAAAACAGTTTATTAACTTGTGACTGGCGTGATTGCAAAAAAAAGCATGAGAGAATATATAGGTTGGTAGTTTGTGGGCTGAGGTCAAGTGTATTGTTTTTGTTGTATAGCTGTAGCCGTAGCTGTTGTTGACGTTGTGCAAGGTATTTGATTCTTGTTGCGAATGCCATGTTTTTAACACGAACTTTTTTTTTTGTATAAATGTTTGGTTGGTTCGGTTCGATTCGGTTCGGTTCGAATCAAAACAATGTGCGAAACGACACTTAAAAACTTTTATCTATTCGTATGAAGGTGAAAAGAATGTATTATACTATATACAGAAGCCATTTGATTCCGATATTTTATATCGAACAATTGCAATATTCGTTATCATTGTTCGTCGGTTCGAATGCAGCCCAAATCGATATCCGGTCCGAAATTGTTTTATGCATTATTGAACGATGACTTCAAAATCGTTCGCAACAAAGTTTCCAAATTCGGTCATTTCATATGTTTAAGGGAATTGAATATGTGATAAAGACGAACTCTACATACACACACACACACACACACACACACACACACACACACACACAAACAGCACATCGAATACCACAAAACCACGCGATTCAATCGTTCGATTTCCCCTGTTTCTGCCGGCTGAATCACGTCGTTTTACGTATATTGTTGTTATTGATTCGAAAGCCAAGATACAAAAACTTGACGAAGTGGAAAGAAAAGAGGTTTAGATGATGATGATGATGATGACGATGGTGGAAAATGGAAAAGTTGAATCGTACCAATTTAACATACAAATAAATTGAAGGCGCGCGCGAAAGTGCAAAATACAAACAAGAAAAAAGAGACAAAAACAAAACACATAAAAATGAAAGTTTTTCTCCTTGCGATTCGAATTGAGGAGCGTTTTCATTTTATTTGAAAGTTTTGTGGCTTTTATTGAAGCAGCTACATTTCATCGTTTACATTTGACGGTGATGTGCGAGCAATTCAACTTGAAACGACCGGTTAGTTCTGATATTTATCACAAATGGGGTTTGGGGTTGCTAGTAGGCAGATAGGCAGCGATATTTGACTATGAATACAAATGCGATTGAATGACTGCAGAAAAAAAGGGAAAAGAGAAAGAGTCTGAGAAGTGTGTGTGTGTGAATGTGAGATAGTGACTGCAAGTTATTTCAATGATCAATGCCATTTCGAGATCTTATTGATTCCATTTTCATCTTATGTACAAGCTATAAAAATAAAATAAAATAAAAAAACATAACCAATGTATACCCAGGATAAGACGAATATATGCATTTTGGGCTACGAAACTACAACATTTTTACATCTTTTTTATCCAACGTTTCCATTAATGTGTATATATTATCAAAATTGATTTCTCTATATCTTTTTTACAATACGATTTTGTGCTTCCTTTTCTTTTCATATTTGTTTCCGTCATCGGTATCGGGATGTGTGCCTGATATCGCTCAACAATAACAACAACAATGCGACGATGGCAACAAATGATGTGCAGTTCAAGCAGCAACAAAAATTCAAGCAGTTTTTCGTGGACATAAAGTACGAGCAAGCATGAAGCAAGGAGATTCATCTGCGAACAGCAATAATACAAAGAGCGCAACATCAGCAACTGCCACAAGTGATGCAAGCAATGACCAGCCATCACAAGAAGAATTAAAAGCTGAGTTTCGGGAAGACGATAAAGGTAAAGAACATCCACTTAATCGCCTTATTCTTAGTTGTTTTTCTCCCTCTTAATTTTTTTTATTTTTTTTTTTTTGCCCCTTTCTTAATCGTTTTTCTTTTGATTCGGGTTGTGTGTTGTTCAACATTTATTTTTCCCACATTTGTCCATCACATCGTTTGAACCGTCTTCTCCGTAAATTTTTCATCACATTTATCCGTGTCGGGTCTCTAAGTCGATTTATTATCGCCGTAAATACAGTTAAGCAAGAAAAACACAAAAACCATGAGCACGAAAGATCAACAATTCTGGATAGCCTGAGCATACTGTTTTTACATGCTAATGTTGGTTTACCATTCCTGTCTCTTTTTCACTAACTCTCTACATATATCTATCTATCTATCTGTCTGTCTCTCTTTGATTCCTTTTTTATATATCTCTCTCTCACTCTCTATCTCTCTCTCTCTCTCTTTTTTTTTTTTCTCCTTTTTTACTCACATTTCCTTTTATCATTCCATCTTAACGTGTATTCTTCAAACAAATGGCTTACACTTGATGCTTCATATTTATAAGAGTAACGTGCAATCCAGTCAAATCTAATGCATATCTCCCTGGGCCATAGGACTAGAACTACAGCTAAAAATATACATTCATACTAAACTAAGCCATATTCGAAAATGTTTGCTTTTTTGACATAGTTTCCGGGGCTTTTGCATAAATTACCACGTATATTTCTCCGTTCAATTCGTCCTTTTCTTTATATGTATATATAAATATATAGCAATTTTAGTTATATTTTTTTGCTGTTATTGTTGTTGTTACTGAAGATAATATATTGCAATTACTTTTGCCGCCTCGATCACATACTATAATAAAATTCGTCATCTTGGTATGGACTATACAATTGTTATGGAATGGAATGAATGTTTCTCTCTTTCTATCTTTATCTCTTGCTTTCTATCTCAATCTCTCTCTCTCTTTCTCTCTCTCTATCTCTCTCTCTCTCTCTCTCTCTCTCTCTCTCTCTCTCTCTCTCTCTCTCTCTCTCTCTCTCTCGTGTGTGCGTGCACTAAAATATTTGGCTACTGCTGCATACGATATACATGTTTTGTTTCTGTACAACGCGTTATAATGAACGTGAAAGTAAATTGTCTAATCATGCTGTGCACATTAGAATGACAACGACGACGAAATAACGGCGACACCGAAACTGAACATTGATTTCAAGCACATTTGAGAACTAGAGCAGTCTGCCAAGGTGAAAAAAGCGTCACATTTGAATTCCAAATTAGGTTTGTTTGCCAAAATTGTTGCCCTTACAAATAAGCACAAAACGCCCGAATGTGAACTAACATAGACGGAAATAGACAGAGAGAACGATACAGAACAGAGAGAGGGGGAGAGAGAGAAGAAGAAGAAGAAGAAGAAGAAGAAGAAGAAGAAGAAGAAGAAGAAGAAGAAGAAGAAGAAGAAGAAGAAGAAGAAGAAGAAGAATATGAAATTGCAAAGGAAGAAAACATTGCAAATGAGAAAAAAAAATACTGTACAAATACATGGCAGTTGAGTACATTCACAAAAATTCATATCGTAATGTTAACATTTACATTTTCAATGTTGGCCCGCATTTTTGCAGATGAAATTTTGTCGATTCGAAAGTCCTTCAAAAAGGTTTTTCGTTTATTGGCACATCACATGCATATGAGCACTTTATATCAGTAGATAGAAAATGAATAAAGTGAGTTACTCATTGAAATTACATTGCAAAGCAGTAATATATGAGAAAATGATAAGAAAGAATATATAGTTGTATAAACATATACGGGCTGCTTTTGGTCTCTCCATCACTGTTTATTACATTTCACAATTACTCTATGTAGAAGTATATTTTCCTTCTACATCTAATTAGAACATGTGTTAAAATGTATCTACCGCATCGTTGTTTCCTTGCAAGTAGAGACGACACACAGAAAAAAAAAAGAAAACCGTGATATCACACCTTTCACACGATGGTTGGCATAGGTTTGATGAAAAAAAACCATCCTTAATCAAATTATTCGGTTCAAAATGGAGTCAAAATAACCGAAACAAATGTCATGCTCATATGAAAAGTAGAAAACACTGAATCCGATTAGTTTAAGTATGCACATGACTAGTATGAGATTTGTAAATCGTACGTTAAAAGTAGTGTAATGTTGGAGGAGAGTAAAAAGAGTTCAAAAAAAAAAACTGATTGTGAGAGAGAAAAAAGATTACCGCATCGAGGAAATTTGCATATTTCATATGGCAAAATGCTGCTCGTCAATGAGCAAAATGGGAAAAATAACATGAAAAACGAGAAACGAGAATGACGAATACAGGTGCATCTGGGTAAATAAAAGGAAATTGGAACACGGAACAACATTATGTGTCACGAAGAGGTTCTCAATATGGTTGACTTCTATGCCATTTTTTCTCTATCCAAATTGATTTTCAGTTGATGTTCTCATCATCGTCACATCATTTGTATCACCAATGACTAAGTGGGTGGGTGTATTCGTTCATGTTCATTTCTATGTATGATGTTATTGCACTCGACCTGATCGACAAAGTTGCAATTCGATTACGGTCGCGAAATGGAACTTATGAACTCTAAAACTGAATTTAGGTTGCATGTCTCATGATAAAATAAATAACAATGCCCGTTGTCAGACACTAACAATTTAATTAGTTTTCATGTATAGAAGAAGGTCGACCGACTTTTCATTTTCATACATATTTTGTAATTAATTTTCTCATTTCGAAAACTAATCCATCGAAATGCCAGAAGAATACCAAACCAATTAATTCAAACTTATTGCCGAATTATCTGTCATTCAAAAAAAAAAAAAAATTAAAATAAACACTCTCTGTCCCTCTTCCTTCTCTCGCTCTTTTTCTTTTAAAGGATAGGAGATAGGGAAGAATAATAGAAAACCATAAATATATAGATAAATGGAAAGTGGACAAGAAAAATAAAGAGAGGTAGACAGATAGAGAGAAAAAGGGGCCGAGGTAATTTTTACCATTTTCTCCGAAGCCAAATAATCGTATTTGAATTTTTTATTTGATTTATGGTGACAATCCGAATGAATACACATCACATTAGTCTTGTAGATTCATTCAAAGCATTATTTTCTGTTGCAACTGACATATGTGCATTTATCATCAGGTTCAAAAAAAGAAAATATGTGTAGCGGCATTGTGTACTTTATATGATTGCTGTGGTTACTGACAATAATCGGGTAGTTGCATGCTAAACAATCGCTCCGGTGAAATACACCGGTAACAACAGCCACAAACGTACGCTCCACATCAATTGGTTGACTTGGTGCCTTCCTTGCCGCTGCCTTACTCACACTCACATTCGCATCGTCACCACCACATACACCACCTACACCACCTACACTACCTACACCACCACCACCACAATTTGCTTCACTCTATTTTCCGAGCACAATTCAAAAAGCAATAAACAAAAGCAATGGCCGTATTTTGTTGGCTTAATCACATTAGAATTATCTGTCGATCAAACCGTACAGCAGAATCGTAAACATCGTACACCGGAAGCGCTTTTATGTCGTACCATTTATTCAAGTGAATTCGCAATTAAAATACTGGCGAGAATTGTAAACTTGACTTGATGTCGGTCATGTAACGAATTTGTCTGACAAACAGAAAAAAAAAAGGAAAAAAAACATAACGAATTATAGTTGATGATGTATTCTCACGGCTAAAATCGCCATTTCACTCCTAGTGCTATTGAATAAAACGATTTGTGTGGCTTGAATAGTGATTGACAATCCAGAATAACCAGATACACAATTTATTTTTATTTTGTCACAAAAAATTATTAAAATCAGATAAAACAGCATAGAAATTATTGCGTTGGCCTTTAATTAAATGGCGGATCACGGCTGGTGATAGCATACAAATTCACTTCATTTAGATCGGTCATATTGGACAAACTTTGAAAATAGCCCATTCGAATGATTTGGTTATGTGGTAAATTAATTGCATCTCGTTCATTAATCGGTTGACGGCATGTTGTGTCCTTTTTCACGGCAGCAAATATATTATCAAATGCGCTTAGATAAAATACGGGGCACAAACCATGGTTACCTAACGGAAATGGTCTAACCAATGTTTATAACATAAATTAAATATTAATGATTTTGATTTTCAAAGCACTGACAAGCAGTGAATAAAGAAAAAAAAACATTCAAAATGTAAAAAGAAGGAGAGAGGTAATGAGAAGAACAGGAACTAGGCCAGAGTTTATTAAACAAAATAACTCAATTAAAAAACGCATGTTCTTGTTCTTCA
Source organism: Resseliella maxima (assembly GCA_029041755.1). Taxonomy (NCBI): domain Eukaryota; kingdom Metazoa; phylum Arthropoda; class Insecta; order Diptera; family Cecidomyiidae; genus Resseliella; species Resseliella maxima. The sequence continues at coordinate 813,264 of JAQOWM010000768.1, read as the reverse complement.
TGTTCTTCATGTTATTGTTGTTGTTGTTATTGTTATTGTTGCTTTTTCTTCCATACCTTTGACCAATTTGTGATTCGCCACAATTGCCCATAAGCCAATTTTGATGACAAATTCGTTCACGTGTACCATACGCTCCAGAGGCTGTGTGTATACATTGCGATTGAATGGCTGCCTGTTTTGGGTCAGCATTTTTCGAACCATCAAATCCGGGTCCTGCTGGCTCGCACACTGCAAACACATTTGATCAAAACAATTATATTTCTTATTCAAGCACATTGAATATGATGCACATGCTTCATTGATTCGTTCAAATTGGAAAATAAAAACGTTTAACGAATTGGAAAAGAAATTATTATATACTCTACGTTCAATTCGGCTATGTTGCAATATGTAATATTATTAATTTTGTTTACATAAATCCAATTGCTTAGTTACTGATGTAAAATCAAATTTACTAATGTGATTGTCGAAGTCCTGTTTTATTTCAAAAATACTGAATAAAACTTTGCGACAAACAAAATGCCCCAAAATACAATCAATGTGATTTTGTCATTTACAATTGAACAGATGTTCAAGCATACTTAATTAATGTTTTCAAATTAAATTTATGAAATTCTCTTACAATGAATGGTACCAATTTGTTTAGGTCCAAAATCGATTGCAGCTTGTGATATTAAACGGGCACCATAACTGAAACCAAATAAATAAGCCGATGATGAATCGAATGATAGATCTCTCAGCACTTGTAATTTGTCCGTTAAAATCTTTGCGATCGCCTTAAAATGTATCAACAAAAATCCGTAATCTTCGTTCTAACGTATCAAGAAAATAGAAAAAGAAATAGAAATAGAATAAGAAAATAGAAGAAAAAATGTTTTCAATTTGGAATTTCACAGGAAATGGAATTTAGTAATTTGTGTTTTGAATTTTTGAGAAAGTGAAATGCTGCCATTTTGTGTCATATTATAAAATCGCCTTAAGTGGAGTGTTCTATTTAGGCATTTTCTCTGCATCAACACACAAACGCACACAAACAATAATGTTCCGTATAAAATGTGTATGTATGTGTGTGTGTCTATTTGTATGTGCGTTGGTGCAACAAATTCAACCAAACTTACATAGTCACGATAATCCATGCATATGATGCATCCGCCTCTATTCGCTATCAACTCTGCAAATGCATAAAACAGCATAAATTAGTTCGATCCTCACGGATATTGTTCTAAGTGCCTTGTGTGCTAAGTTGTGTGTTGCAATGCATTTTATGTGCATTTTAAACGACCCAATTTTGCGTATATAAAATACGGAACACAATAAATCGTATAAAAGAATGCATTTTCACACAAAACACAAAACACAAAAACTCAAAAAACGAAACGCCCAACAATTTATGAATTATTTAAAGCTATCATTTAGTAAGTGCATAGTGCATACTTTCTCGCAATTCTTTTGCCCACGATGTATTACAGCTCTCTCTCCATCCATGAATCTAATGAATTACATTTTATAAAATTCAATTTAATTACTGCATTGTTAAAATTAATTTGAACATGAACTGTTTTTTTTTTTTTTTTTTTTCATCATAAAGGCATAATTAAAATATAAAAAAAGTTAAAAATTGAAAATCGCAAAAATAAATATGAAAATGTTAATTATTAAAGAAGAAAAAAATTAAAAATTGAATCGAACAATTATTGCGTATTTTTTCGTTGGCCAACATTGGGCAAGTGCATCCTCCAACACGTCATCTCTCGATGTGGATACCATCAGTTCGGTGTTGCTGATAAAATGGATTTTAAAAATAAATTTAACATGAATGCCAGTTTAAAATGGATGGAAACGAATCGACGAAGAATAGAAGAAGAAGAAGAAAGTGAAAAATCCCAGAGTAAAAGAAAATAAATACTCAATTAAAAGCAATAAAAACAGCAATTACAAAGATGAAATGTGAGTTTGTTGCGTGTATAATTTTGTGATAATAGTGGCTTTTGCGCTACTTTTTTATTTCATCGTGTTGTTGTTTGAAATGAACAAGTTTGGGTTAAAAAATTGAGAGCAAAGCAAAGTAAAGAAAAGCAAAGCAAACAGGGAAGAACAAGAAAAAAATGAAGAAGAAAAAAACGATTGGCATTTAAAATTTGCTCTCCCATCTATTTTGTGTATCCGGTCGTTTTCGGGGGCCGATTGGCCACACCAGCCCAAGTTACAACATTTAGATTTTCTCATTAAAAGTTATTACTACACATTTGACAAACAAAACACGCGGCCAAACTTCCTCTTTTCATCTTGTTTTCTCTTTTTTTCGCTTTTATTGGCATCATTTGCAATGTTAATGTTGAATATTTTCCTCTTTCTCACTATGTTTTCCTCTTCTCTCTTGTTCTTGTTCTTCTTATTTTTCTTCTTATTCTTTTTGTTCTTCTTCTTCTTCTTCGGTTTCCATCTTTTGTATTATTTCTGTTTTCGTTCTGTACGCGTTGATAATTTCATACTTATTATCATAAATAATAAATTTGGTACGTCGTTCCAGAGCGATATTTCGTTCAGCAGCAAATGTTGTTGGAAATATTGTAAAAAATGCACCGATCGTTGTTGTTATAATGAGAATGTACGTTGTTTTATTCATTTTTGAAATTAGCCCAAAAGATGAGAGAATATTTTTGCAAAATATACAGAAAAAAAAAAATAAAATACACAACGTGAAAGAGGAAAAAAAAAACTTCAATGTGCCACTGACTCGTCACTTAAAATGAGTTTAGATTGTCAAGAGATTGGAATTGTTAAATAAAAATTGCGATGCAAAACAAAAAAACTTTTTCCCAAATGAAATAGACACACGACCACCGCAATTCAAAAAAAAAAAAAAAAAAAAAAACACACGGTAAAACACAAATATGAACTAAACTAAATTGAACTGAAGTAGAAATGAAAACGGGAGGACGGAATTTTGAGCTCACTCTCACACACAGTATGTATACGTATATGTATGTGTCACAGAAACCAAACGGTAATCTGATTAAAAAAATACTGGTGAAAAATGTCGAAAATTCTAGTGAAACGTTTTCATGCCGTGTTACCGTGCAAACTCGACAGACTAATTGATTTTGAATTTTGTGTGACACAAAGTTTCTCTATTTAAAGTCTTTTCTTCGTTTATTTCTCTCTATCATCCAAACACAGAGCAAAAATGGGTTTCGACCATCATTTTTAATTTTAATTCGGCATTGTACTTATTCATTTACACTTGAGAAATTCGAACAATAAATTCAAACAATAATGATAAGAATGGAAAGTTCTTTTAATGACATACACCAAAGAAACAAAAAAAAAAAAAAAAAAAAAAATATTAAAATGAATAACGTTATCAGCAATGCTTTATGAGGACAAAGCATTTCGGATGAGCTCATTTCGATTTTAGTGAAATTGGTAAATGGAGGCACTTAGGAACCACCAGGTGAAATACATAATTCAAGATAACACCAAAACAAGAAGACGATACTAGCGAAAAAAATTGCATAACGGGAAATTAAAATTAAACAGTTGAACGAATTTTATTTGAATAAAAAAAAAATTAACCAGATTCTTTGTGCTATTGAATATTTGTCCCGCGTTAAATTTTCTGAAATGACAACATAGATAAGCAAAGTGTTGCATACGAAATAATTCCGCATGTGAATGTATGGCCTGGTTTTAAAGGGAGAGCAAGAGAGAGAGAGAGAGAAACAAATTTTTAATTGCAGCTATGCAAACGGTTTACAAAACTGTTCATTTTCTCTTATCATAAATTCTGTGTTGAAAAGTTTCGGGCGGCTTTTTTTTTGGTTCTATTCATGTTAAAAGTGTATGTCGTCATGTTTCTACTCTCTTTTCTGGGATAATTAAATAAATGTGTTATAGAGTATATTGAACGCAAAATACTGCAATGTTCGAAGGTACTTTTTTCAAGTTTTATTTCTTATTTGCTTTGTTTTAATGGGTTTTTTTTTGTTATTGTTTGCTCAATTGTATGATATGTAACCATGACCAAGGTTACATATTTCATTCTCAATGAGCAATTTTGTTTGCTGCTCAAAACTTCTAATTGAACCGAACACATATGCTTAAAATCTTTTACTGTAAAGTTATGTGATGACTCTTTTTGCGTTGTTGTGCATGAGAAAAAGGGGAATTTGCTCTTGCCAGAACTGAACAGAGAAAGAAGCGAACACATACACACATACACACACAACGAGAGAGAGAGAGAGAGAGAGAGAGAGAGAGAGAGAGAGATGGAGAGAGATGGAGAGAGAGATAGCTGAGAGCAGTGTTGTTGTGATGATGAATTATTGCTGATACATAATAAACTTATCATTGCCACATACACATCTGAATTGCTGTTGATTTGCATTACATTTGAGAATTGCACCCAAAATGTTTATCACAAATGCTCACTAACACACACACACACACACACCCTACAAGCACATGACATGAATCATTTCATGAGCGAAATATGTCGAAACAGTTGCCTTCTTATGGTAATCTAGCACCTACAAGTTTTTTGATTATGCGGAAGTTTAAATCGCCGCTTATTCGCGCATTGCATCGTCAACGAATCGGTGGTATCATGGGAATGGGAATGGGATACAGGAATTGCGTACCATGAACATTTTAATATCTAAATTTTGTTAATATTTTATTGTCGAATTTTAGACGGAGAACTGAAATTTTGTCAGTTTGAAAAGAATAATGCATGCACATTTTCGCTTATTCGTTGGCATTTGTTTTCAAAAAAGTTGTTTCATTTTATTGCCAGTTGGAATACACAGTACTTTGCCTTCCGTTTTAAGGGAATGGTGATGTAGAGGAAATTGGCAGCAACACATCCCAGCAACCTGAATTTTCAATGCCAAAAGCAATCATAACATGTGCTCGGCACTGGTTCAAAATTAAAGCAAGTCATGCGTACAAAAATCATTGTTTGATTCAAACGTCAGTCTAGATTAACTTCTCTAGACACATCCGACGTGAACATCAGCAATAGCGCAAAAAAACATGATAGACATGAAAGAATGAAAAATTGCCCATTTTAAATGGGAAATTGCTTAATAGGCAGAATTGTATACCAGTTTTTCTTTTTTTTTACTTGATTGATATTGAAAACTGGAAAAAAGAAAACGAAGAGGAAGAAGAGCCAGGTGGAGAAGAATGAAGAAGCAAAAGAATAGATGAACTCGACGATTCTAAGCTAATCTGCAACATTGTGTGCTCATTCATATGCTTTGTGCGCTGCTTTTGTGCGCCATTGTTGATTATTGCCATAAAATCAAGAGATCAATATCGGTTCAAAATATATCCATTTTTCATTGCATCACTTCATGTTCATAATATATAGACGGGTAATCGAACCACCAAACGATTGAGATTAATGTAGGCTTGCGTAACATTCCCGCCAAATCATCAATTTAATTGACGCTACCAAATCGAACCGATATCAAAACATTGGATAACATGTTCCAAGCCTATAAATACCTCACTATCACAAATCCACAATTTCCATTTCATTTTCACACTCAAGGAGACAGAGACTGACTGACAAATGAGATAGAGAGAGAGAGAGAGAGAGAGAGAGAGAGAGAGAGAGAGAGAGAGAGAGAGAGAGAAGAGAGAGAAAGAAAGAGAGTAAAAGTCAGAGTGAGTGAGTGTGAGAAAATTTTCTCTTCATCATTCTCATTGCATCAGTGGTTTTTAAGAAAAAATTTTCGAAACGTATTTGCGTGAATGAGCGTAAGTGTGTGATTTATCCAGCATTTGTTAATAAATGACATTTCAAATCTATCTGCTAATAAATGATGTGCCATTTTTTAACCAACACTTGGAACAACTTTCTTTCGATTGCACCACTGTTCAATACAACTCGACCGTAACCGTATCATTGTTCCAAAGCACGCAGTTTGTTCAGATAATAAATGTGAAAATTGGCCAATAGCCAACCATTAGTACGATGTGTTAATATTTCAACAATAGAGAGTAAAGCATTACTACTCATATCCGTTACAAAATGTTGTTTAATTAAAACAATGGACTGGTTTTTACTCAGTGGGACGTTCTGAAAAATATTTACAAGAGATCTATCAAAATATCTATTTAAAATTAAGCCCAGTTCTGACATATAAGCTAGCAATTTCAATGTCATCAACATATATTTCGCACATTTCTCATCGCCTTTTTTCCCTTAACTGAATGTCATCGAATTTTCCATTTACTTCACTCTTTGCAAAATGATGCTGTAATACACGAACCCACGAATTGTCGGCAGTGAGCTGTGATTAATGATGTTCAACATCTAAAGTTATAGAGCGCTTTTTACTCTCCCATTCCCCAACATTCCAATTACTCTTTTCATTTCTTCCTCTCTTCCATTCTTTCGCAATCTCTCTCTCTCTCTTTCTTTCTTTCTTTCTCTTACTCTGTATTCCTACCTCTTCGCCGTTCTCCTTCTCGTTCGTGGAATCGCTTCATTTATGCCGTTTACTTGTTGGACCAAGTCAAGTTGTACAATGTACATTGTAGAAAATAGTAAAACGACAATAAAGCACACAAAAACTGTTACATAACGATGAAAAGAAAGTAAAGGGCCGATGTCACAAGGCATAGAAAAATGAGGAACAAGAACTCAAAGAAGCATTAAACATTAAAAACAAATGAAATTTTTCACCATCATTATTATTCATAAATGTGAGGCTTGATGTCTGCACGGAAATATTCGCATGTTGCAAAATCCAAAATCTCACACTCCCCCCCCCCCCCCTCTCTCTCTCTTTCTCTCGCAAATTATGACATTTTAGTATCATCTCATGTTTAATGTTCTTTTAATAACACTCAACGTTTGAGGTGAATGCCATTGTCGTACTTCAAGCAAAATGTTTTCATTTCATTCTTGTCACGGTTTCACATGATTTATCTTCTCTTAACTTTTTAATGCCATTACTTTGAACACCTGTGTTAACGTTTTTTTCGTCAATTTTCTCCCTCTCTTCCTTGCTTAAATTTTATTATTCATTTGAATATTTTTATAATTTTATTCTATTTACATAAATGATAATGTCTCTTGTTATATAAATATTTTTTTTTTCTGTCAAATGTTGTTTTTCAGAGCTATGCGATGCCGCCGTACGTATTCAGGCTGCGTTCCGTGGTCATTTAGCTCGAAAAGTGAAGGAAGGTACTGAACTGAAAGATGATAAAGATTTACAGGAAATCACCAAAAAAGTAGCCGAAGAATTAGATATCGATATGAACGATCCGGAATTGAATCGTGCTGCCACGAAAATTCAAGCTTCATTCAGAGGTCATAAAGTTCGCAAGGATACCACCGCTTAAATTCCCTAAATGCAACTAACGCTTAATTTAAGCAAACACACACAAACACACAATTTCAAAAGTGTATTTCGATACCTTATTTATTTTGCGAGTAATACTCGCAACAATTTCTGCAGAAAAAAAAAAAAAAAAAACAAAACAAAACGAAAAAGAAAAATGAAAAAGAAAACAGAGTAATAATAATAATACTAATAACAAACAACCACACAAATTTTTGAACTGCTGCACGACAAATTGCACCTCTTTTCTTTATGTGGTTCTTTTCTAATTAATTAATGTCTAGAATGTTCGTATCAATTAACAAAAGAAAAAATTAGCTTGTTTTTCATCTGGAAGAAGACACACAATGACAGAATAAATGAAATCTATTTTTAATACCGGTTTTCTTCACATAGAAATCGACACACACACACACACACACACAAACACACAAATATAAAAACCAAAACACTCACACACAAATGTACACAAAAACGGCAATCCGAAATATTTTTCATATTCACATCTGACGTTCAGATTCAGATACAAATGCTAAAATAAAACCGAGAGCAAAAAAAAAAAAACTGAACAAAAGCCCACATTGTTCACAAATGACCCAGTGGAATTGCAGACAAACGAAGCGGTAGAGACTCATTTACTAATGAAAATGCATTGGAATTTGATCACATTTCTGTCGCCATTGACTAGTATATTTTCTTTTCAATTTTTAATCAAATCAATTTGATCAAAACAGTTTCTCAATTCACTTATCAAATTAAAACAAAAAAAAAAAAAAAAAAGAAGAAGAAAAAACAAACAAATTGCGTCTATTTTTTCAAAACAACAATTAAAAGAAGAAGACGAAATGTTTCTGTTTTCTTAACTTGGAATTGCAGTCTAGCAAATGCTCTAAAAAGTTTGTATCACAAACATAGATTTCGATTTACTATTTCTGTCTACAATCCAAACCAATAATAGAAATTGCAATCCATTCCAATAGGATTTCAATAAATACAGTAAAAGCGAGAATGGTATCAGCCCAGCCCCCATCATCGCCATGATACCAATTGCCATTTAATTTCATTTTAATTTAAGCTAATATTTTGAAACTGCAAATATTTCTAGTCAATATAAAAACAAATGGTTCAGAATTTGCAGACAGTCTACATTTTAAGAGCATCTTTGCAAGTCTCTTTGAAAACCGTTTAACTAAGAAAACAGTTTAAAATACCGACTAGTGTCATTGAAATGTTGAATTGTATTTGACAATTGTGAGTGAATTGTAATTTCACATTTAAAAAATGAGCAATGAAATCCATAAAGAACATTTCGGAAATCTTCAAAGAAAGAAAAACAAAATCGAATTTCATGGTGGCATTTGTCAAAGTTTATTTTCAATTTTGTTTTCGTTTCAAAAAAAAAAAGAAAAAAAAATTTAAACAAACCAGTTTTGGCCGTTCCATTTTCAATGTATTCGTAGAGCATATCGCAAAAAAAAAGAAAACATTAAAACTTATAATTGAGATTGATTTTATTCTTATGTCTCTAAATGACAATTTTCTGTTGTTCCATTTACTTGTTCATTGAAAACAACGCATTGAATCATAATCAGTCAATTATCGATTGAAATATTTGTTGACTTTGCCTCATATTCAATGACATTCAAATTCCATTAAACAGATCCAGAAAAATGGTGCATTTGTATTGGAATGATGAAAGGGAATGTTTTATCTTATGGCCAATTTTATTTTACATGGAAATCTAAATCTCAACACAATTATCGCATTGAAAATAATTTATCCACTGCAATTTGACTGATACACATTTTTTTTTCGTATATATAAACTTTGATTTTTACCAATATGATTGAATATTTCGCTCGCACGCTCGTTCATGCCCGTTTATTTTTTGGCCTTTCGTCATTTCATTACGAAAACCAAACTGTAATAACATCCATTTATGAGTTGTTATTTGATAATAGTGGGAAAAAAGTGTCTTGATTTTATATCCATGATATTGTATCGATATTTATACTCTGAATCATCGACTATTTCTCTTTATTCAACATTTTTTTTTTTCTTTTGATAAAAGAATAATGAATGAAAAAGGCAAAAAAAAAAGAAAAAAATAGAAATCAGTTACAAAAATAACAAATAATATCATAAAGCAATGACTTCGTAATACATATTTTTATTAGTCGTAAATGTATTTTTCCCATTTTTATCATAAAACATGAAATGAACTACTATTGAAGTTTTTTTCTTCTCTTCTCTCTCTCTCTCTCTCTCTCTCTCTGGCTCCTCTTCTCTTTGGATCATTCAGTTTTCTTTTCGGGGTAAACTCTATGCACAAAACATTATTTTTTGGATAAACAACGAGTATGAGCAACGCAAATATGTTTTCGATGTAACAATATGCTTTGTTTATTTTGCATATACGCATATTTTCATATTAAAAGTAAACCGATGAAAGCATGTAATGTCATGTTGTGTATTCAAAGCACAGCGGTTACTGAAAGCAACACGCGTCACCCACTGTTAACAGTGAAAAAAATTAAGAGAGAGAGAGAGAGAGAGAGAGAGAGAGAGAAAGATTGAGAGAAAGAGAGAGAGAGAGAGAGAGAAAGTGAGAGAGAGAGGGGAACGGTGCAAGAAGGAGATAGAAAGAAAAAGAGAACGAGAGAGAAATTTCTCTCTTCAAAGAGACAAAAAAGAATGAAAGAGAGAGCAAAGAGATAGAATCGAGTGATAGATAAATTTACTTGGTTGAGCTTATTGCATGTGTGAGAGCGAGAATAATAATCTGGGCCAATCTGTTGTGTGGTAAAACATGTATATTGTTTAGTTTCGTTGCGTGTCTATTCATGCCATATTACTACAATCAATGCAATGTATATAGCATCACAGTTAGCACGTGACGCAGAAAAATATGGTTCAAAAGACCAAACATGAAATTCTATATTTTCTTTTCATCTCTATCTTTCCCTTATTAAATTCCTGCTCTCTCTCTCTCTCTCGCTCTCTCGTTCTCTCTCTACCGCTTTCAAATACTTTCTCACTCCTGTTTTCATCTCCTTCTCTCTCAGCCCCTCTCTATCTCACCCACTTACACTTTATTTTAGTTCATCATTCACTCCTACTCAAAAAGTCCTCTCAATGTTTTGACCGCATTGAGATGTTGCCGAAGGGCAAAATACATGCTAAACCTATATTTCACAGAAAAGCAATTCAAACACAAATCTAAATGAGCATAGAATTGCCATACATTTAAATTTATAGGAATTTCATTTGCAAAAGAAAAAAAAAAAAAGCTTTGTACATTTCTTAATTTCAATTTGGTCGTTTTGTGTTTCGTACATTCTCATTTTCCATAGATTAGATTAAGCCTGGGATTGTAGTATGATTATAAATCGTAGAGAAAATGGCACAATACATTCATGCAAGCAAATAATATGGTTGTGTTTCATCAACTTGATAATATTATCGACAACAGTAACAAACGAAGAAAATAAAGAAATAAACAAACTTTATAAAATCAATGTCAACATTGATGAGCATGGCCAATTTTTGATTGTCGAATGTGTTTGTGTGTATGCTAAAAAGATAATATTTGATTTATTATTAACGTGTGTCTAAGTTAAGAGAAGAAGAAGAAGGAGGACGATAACAGTCACCTTTATGTGTAAAATCATTTGCAAAAATATATTTAGATATTAGCGATTAGCAGCAAAATACAGCAAGGAATTTAATTTCATTCAAAACTCAATTCATGAGTCAAATTTTCAATTTATTAATTTATTTATTATAAAATATTGCGAGAATTTCGGGCGGTTTTGACTTTGATATTTTTTTCAAACACGAACGCAAACCTTATCTCACCAACACTATAAATAAATGTTTATCATTTCCTCCTTCATCCATCCACCATCTTACTCTATTTTTCTCTCACTTTCTAAATCTTAAATTTGACATTTCAAACGAAACCATTTGATTTCAAAGATCCCTTTCATCATTGGATTGGCGATTCTCCGGGGCACGAAAAAAAAAAAAAATAAAAAATAAAAAACAATCAACGATGCTAGCTATCATAATCATTTGACTTTTCTCTGGACACTTTTTGTGTAAAATTTCTTTTCATTTTAAACGATGAAACATCAATGTTTGAGTCACCAATTTGAGTAACAAGTTTTTTTTTTCTCAATGAAATTCAATTTCAAAATGCACTCTCTTACTCTCACTTTCCCTCTTTCCTTTCATAATGTTATGTACATATTTTCTTAATAAAGAAAACATTTCATTTCGTAAAATTTTCTTTGCTTTTACTCTTATTTCCAAAATTTAAAAAAAAAAAAACGTCAAATTCAAAGGAAATAATCCAAACACAAGCCCTCCGCAATTATCGCAATATCACAAAACAAATACAAGTGAAGATTTAAAAAGAAAATTTAAAAAAATTCAAACGAAAACAAAAAGAAAAAAAAAAAAAAAAAAAATATTTTAAATTTTAAATGATGAATTTCAAATGAAATAGAAATTGATGCTTTTAACTTAAAAGAAAAATTTAGAGCCCAATTCAGATATTATTAATAAATTTGATGATTTATGTATAAATAAATAGTGATATAAAACAACAACAAACAAAAATGGAACGGTTTAAAACCAATAAATTTATCTGAAAAATGTAACATCCTCACTGTCAAAAATCCGAATGATTTTTTTTCTTTTCATTTTGTTTTTCGAGCGATTGAAAGCTATTTTTTGTTGCTGTTTTTTGTGGTAAGTATTGATAACAGAATAAAACAAGATATTAAAATGTACAATTTCTGCTTAAATTTGATTGTATCACGTAAGTAAAATATGAACTTAAAAGAAATCATAATTTGAACAATGCTTATGTTCAAAATACTAAATTGCAGATTATGTTTTTTTCCCAGAGTATTTCCAGTTGTAAACAAAATATCAACAAAATAAGTTCTCTAAACCGAAATCCATTTTCCGCAAAACCTGCAGATTATATCTTCCACAAATGAGTGTTTACATGAACAACCAAGAACTATTTTTGCTATCCAAGCACACAGAAGGAATCAACAAAAAAAAAAAAAGAAGGAATTGATTAATATTACAACATGAGTAAAATAAAAGTCATAATTTGCACCATAGACGTAAGTCACCGCATTTGTATAAGAGTGCAAAAATCTTTACTCAATTATACATTCAACTTTATGCTCAATTTATATTGATTCGATTTGTTTTGTTAATCATTTTCAACACGAAACAATTAATTAATGAATGTAAACTTTCTATTGTAGTTGTTCAAATATTGGTCAATTTACCGTTTCATTTGTTTTTGCATTTAAATTGAACTAAGAGTTGTCGATTACTTATGGAAGGATTTTTGAAGGATTTGCTACATTAATGACCGGAGATATTTAACATCATATTTAAATATCCTCACTCATTTGAAAGTTTGTAACTAATAGCATTTCAAGGTAGAATTTGTTTGCATTTCCGTAACAAGCAGAGTCAGAGAGAAAGGCAGAAATTGAGAGAGAGAGAGAGAGAGAGAGAGAGAGAGAGAGAATGACGGAAAAAAACGATGAAGAGCAGGTCAGTTCAGTTGGCATTTAGAATGATATTAAAAACGGATGTTATCTATTTACCCTTTAAAAACTGTGTACAAAAGCTGCTTGCATAAATTCTCGACAAAACTGAATACATAATTATTGAAAACGAACGAATATATACACGATTTTTTTTCTTTCTATTTATTAAACTCTCAAGCCCTCTGCAATGACTCATGAATATTGAATTGAAATTGTGAAAAGCAAGTGTGGTGAATTTTAAATCAACACACACACACACACACACACACACACACACACACACACACACACACACACACACACACACACACAGACAGACACACAAAGATAGATAGTTGTAGAAAGGGAAAGAGAGAGAAAGTCAAAGAGAGATAGAGAAAATCCAGCTAGTCATTCGAAATGCATTGTATGAAATTCAATCTCGTTGAAATCAAACAAATTAAGTTTGGATCGATACTCACCAGAAACCTTTCATCTGAAATTGTTGGTATTTGGATATGTCATCAGTTTGTTTTCTTCCAAATGCGAATCAAACGAAGTGTACCCGAAAAAAAGAAGCAAGAAGAAGAAGAAGAAGCAGCAGCAACATCAGCAGCAGATTGCTAGTGAATTTCGAAGCATCTGTAGCGATGCATCTAAATGAGCATATATTACATTTTCAGAAATAAGAAATGAAGTGAATGGAAAAAAGAACAAACAAAAAACAACCTAGAATCAAATGAAATGAAATGAAATGAAAGACAAATGCAATTTACAGTAAATGTATTTTTATTACGAAATAAAAACGTACACGTAAAATTTTATTATGGGAATTTGCTAGTGTCGTTATTATTCCTATCCCCCGAATTTTATTTTCTATTGTAATGTCTGCAAATCTCATTAAAAATGTCATTACATTTTTCGCCTTCATTCAGTGCATGCAATAATTTTTTTTTTTTATCAAATATTCATTTGCCATTCATTGTCTGTCTATCTTTATTTTTATTATATCGTTTGTATACAAAGATAGTCATGAGAACTGGTCTCTTTTTTTCTTTGCTTTGCGAAAAGATTTTTGCCTTGATTGAAATTTCGCTATTTTTTTTTTTTTTTTTCTTTCTGTTTGCACTATTAAAATCTTTTGCTGAATTACTTTTTAAATCTTGGTATGCAGTCAGCATTGATTCATGTACTATGCTTCTAAAAGTGCACGTTTTTTTCTTTCTTTCGAATCAGTTGGCAACATTTATTTTACAAGATAGATATAATAATGACACTTGCAATTTCTTTAATTTAATTTGTTTTTAATCGTAAACTAGTATTCTGTAGTTTTCAACGCGTAAATGTAATTTATGTCATTTCGGGCTTCTGTTTTTGTTGATGTTATTCTTGTTGTTGTTTATTATGTTTGTTGTTTTTGTTTTTGTTTTTTTATTTCTCAATCTGTCATTGTTTATGTGAGTGTATATGAAATGTGTATGTGTTGGTGTATGTCAATGTCTATGCATATTGGCTGTATTTATTTAATAATAATATCAATAATGCAAATGTTTATTTTATGCATAAATAGCCGATAGTGAATATCTATATCATATACAATATTCTATTCATAATATTTTGTATTTTTATGCTATTTCTTTATATGCGTTTAAAAGAGTTGTGAACGTGTTTTTTTCCTTTTTTTTTTTTCTATTTCTTGTTATGGGGGGAGAATGGTGAAGAATTCAATATTTTCTGTTTTTTTTTTTTTTTTTTTTTTTTTTTTGCAAGAAATTTCATATTAAATCATTCGATTTCCCTTCACTGGTATTAAAAATCATGGTCATTTCAAACAAGACGAACATTTGGACATCTTTCTTCAATTGAAGTCGAAAAGCCGCATCGAGCTTTTCCGATTTTACTTTTTCTCAATTCATTTGAACTCTTTCGAATTTAAACAATTTTAAAAGTGTTATTATCATTGTGTGTCCTTCGTCGTCTTTGCCGTCGTGGTCGTTGTTGTTTGTGTCGTCATTATATAAATGGGGCATTCATATTTGTTCGTTTAAAAAGCCAAACTGAAACAACTACTTAATAAATACAATTTTGCTATGATTTTGATAACTTGATTATGTCTGAACTGGATCATTAAGCGAGATTAACGGTTCTATGCTATATAGGTTTGTATTGAAAGCGCCTCATTGTTTTTATATATATTTATATATATTTCATGTATATTGTGTTTATAAATATATTTCAATAGAAAAAAAAAAAAAAAACAAAAAAACAAAAATCTAAATATCAAAGGAAAATGGATTATTTGTCGTGTTTGGATATTGAACACACAGTTGGATTTTTCATTGTGCTTGCGATGATTTGACGGTATTTTTATTTTTAAAACGATTTTATTCGATTTTTGCGAATTATTATCTTTATAATCTATAGAAATGTCCTGTTTATATAATACGTTGTTGCATTTAGAAACCGTATTTCATGAGAAAAAAATCTTTGCTCGTTTTTTGTGTGTTTTTATTTTCATTTAATTCATTTGGAAGTTGAGTCCGAAAACGGAAACATTTCTCACAAACGGAATAAAATCATTGTCGAAAATAAATAAATTTTTGTTTTTTCTCTTGTTTTTATTATTTCTTTTTGGAAGTTATTGGTTGATGCAACTGTATTGGTGTTTATTTCAATATTCATTCTATAAAACACACAATAAAAATAATAATCATATCGAAACTTATTAAAATTCAAATCCGCTCATTTAATTTTTGTTTTTTAGTTGTTATTATTTCATATTTGATTGGAAGGTTTATTGGCAGTATGTTTTCGATCGCTATCGATTATTTTGTTTGTTTATATACGCAAACATTCAATGATATTCATTTCGTTTGATTCGATTCTGTAAATGTGGACACAATGCAATCGATATTTTTTTTTTTCTTTTTGCAAAGAGAATAGGAAATGTTTCTTTGTTTATGATGGAAAATCAACATTTTCCACATTATTCTGAGGACATGAATTCAATGCCGTCGAAATAATGAAAAAATGCAAATAGTACTTGATAACTTATCAATGATAAGTAAGATGTCACAAAAGTACGTATATTATCAGAGAATTTCTCTCTGGAAGAAAATAGCAGAATGTATGAAGTCAATAGCTATGGTGATCATAAGTTGTTTTGGATTGTATGTTTTCACATAAATTTTATTGAAATTCACTATCATTTTACTGTCATTGATTTTCTATAATTTACAAAGACCAATTCAAATTTGTCACACAAAATCGAATCATATTTGCTGCCCCATAATGTTGATGGTATCGAGTTATTTGATTCTGTGTATTTACTTATTATTATTTAATATATAAAAAAAATTGGAATAGTCCGCTTTCGTGTCGATATCATTAATTTGTAAATATGAATGGATAATTGGTTACGGTTGCGTCTGTGTTTGTGTCTGTTTATGTCCGTGTATGTAAAGTGTATTGTTTGTTGTTGTTGTTGTTGTTGTTGTTGTTTTTTTGTTGTTGTTGCTTGTTTTAGTTGGTTACATTCAAACGCTATATAATTTATGAAAATGTCTCTATGCTTAATGATTAATTTGTAAATAGTTGTTTTGTCCTTGACCATTTTGGATTGAAATGTGGTAAAACGAAGATTAAATTTTGAAATTTTGGTTTGGCGCGTATATCATATATTGATTTATATTCTTCTTCTTTTTTGTTTCTCTCGCATTATTCTTGTATCTTCCTTTTTCACATCATAATCATTTTTCTGTTTATTTTTGTTTCACTAATAATTATTCATAATAATCAATTAATTTAATAATTGTGAATATAGAATGCCATTATCATTATTCATAGTATTAATTTAATTTTTTTTTTTTTTTTTTTTTGGTTTAGTTTAGGTATTTTTGTTAGTTTGTGTATATGTGTGTTTGGTGTGAGTGTGTATGTGTTTCTGAAATTGGTTTACGTTCAATATAAAGTTTTTTTTTTTTTTTGTTTTAAATGTGGATTAAATTTATACGCATTAATTTTCTTTTTATATATATAATCAAACCATTTAAGCATTGTTGTCGACTGTTGCTCATTATACATACGAGAGAGAGATGCATTTTATAATTTTGTCTTTTTACTTATTCAACAAAATGTATGTAGATAGGTAAAATTGTGTTTATTCTTCTAATATAATCGTAATTTTGTCATGATCTACAAATATAAGTGTTAAATTTTGTTCGAAAGGATTGTATGTGTGCTTTCACTTCTTACACAACGTTTAATCATTGAGAATTAAGTATCATTTTTTAAAAATTACAATTAAAATTAATTGCGTGCATATAGCATATCGCATAAACAATAATATTACAAACGGGTAATGGATTGTAAAAAAGAATTATGAAAATCGCATTTTATTTTATTTTATTTTATTTTTTTTTATTTCTTCTTTCTTTCTCTTTTTCAATTATGAACGTTTTCATTTCCTTTCCTTTCATTCTTTCTTTCTCTTTTTCTAGCCCATAAATTACACATTCGCCTGCAATGACGTAACATAACATAAAACGATAGTCAATTATTATGTTTCTCTTTTTTATTTTTGGTAAATAAACTTATTATTTGAGTAAGAAAAATTGTTGCGATATGACGTCGGGTAGTGATAAACGATTTTTATTTTGCTTTTGTTTTTGGTTGGAAAAATTAAACATTCATAATGAATGTTATTTTTCAATTATTTTGGCAACATATCAATAAAACGAACAATTTCCGTTTTGTCTTTTTCTTTGCAATTTTTTTTTTCACCGTTATTTTCTATCGAATTTAAGCAAATAATCGGTAAGCTAACTAAAATCTTGAATAGAATCGAAAATGTTGAAAATGTTTATCCATGTTTCATTTGTAAAAGCAATCAATAATTCATTCGCACACTCATCTCGCTAATCAAATTCTATGAGCAATTCCAAATTGAGCGGCGCATCATTCCATCTTATTTGTTATTTTATTTTCATTCATTTCATCTTTTAATTTCAAATGTGTGTGGACGTATGTTTGAATGAATAAAATAAAAAGTCAAAAAAAAAAAGTAATAAAACTGAAGCGAAAATATCACACAAACTGTGTATGGTACTCATGTATTTTGGTGCATTCCCATCAGCATAAATTCACAAGTGTGTCGACATTTAAATTCGAATATTTTCCACAAGTTTTCTTTTTCTATTTCGATATTCTGCTTCTCAATTTCCTTCTCCTTCGTCTCCATCTCCTTCTTCTTTATAATCTTCTTCTCCACCTTCATCTTTATCTTCTGTTTTTCGTGTTTGTTAAAAGGATGTTCGAAAAATTGACTATGAAATGGGTGGGAAATGAATCACATTGATTCCGAAATTTATTGGAATTTATATAATTGTCTTTGTATCTCTTTCTCTATCACTACACAACCTAGATCCACAACCTTTTCAAATTTAAACTATTACACATAGCTAATTCTATGTATAAATGTTTAAACATTTATTTTGTCGATATTTCTTTAGGGGTTTTGTTCATTAGAACGGAATTGACATGGATTCAAACAAACAAAAACTTGGACTTTCAATGAAGGAAGAGTTTAAATATTCGAAACTCTCGATAAATCGAATGCGATAAGATTTGCTGTTACAAAACAAAAGCTTTTGCGACATACTTAAAACAAATCTTTCCATTGAATGGATTCTTCGCAATGACACTGCTGATTGATACTTCAAATGGGTAAATCCATTTATATGACCTCAACAATTCATGAGCCATCAAAACACAGTTTTACTTACAAAAAAAAAAAAAAAAAAAAAACTGAACTGTTTCGCCTAAAACTGTGATCAAAATAAAGTAAAGTTAGAAAAAGAAAGAATAAAAAAATCAATTGGTTTAAATAAAATAAAAACAACGTAAAAAATCAAATTAAATGAATAATATTTTATTTCTTATTGTTCAAACTGGTATCGTTTTATAGTGTGACTTTTCATCGAAATACCAAATTGTGTTTCATCTTATTGTTATGACAACTTGAAATATTAGCTGGCGAGACATAGTACACAAACACGAATAAAATTAATTACCTAATTTCTGGATTATTTATAAGTTCCATCATTCTATATATATATAAATGTTTATGTTTATATACTATTCTGCATTTCATTCACACGATCTAAATTTCAAAACACATTCATTTGTATACAAATTAGACGGTATGCAATGATGATGAAAAAAGTGTTGAAATTTATGCAAATTAAATGAAATGAAATGAAAAGGAAAAAAAAAAAAACTTAAATCAATAAATTTCGAACTAAATTAAAATCTCTTAAATATGATCGACTTTTCAATTTGCCAGTAAATTTGATGGCATGTTCCGATCTGATCGTTGAGCATCGAT
This sequence comes from Resseliella maxima, assembly GCA_029041755.1. Classification (NCBI taxonomy): domain Eukaryota; kingdom Metazoa; phylum Arthropoda; class Insecta; order Diptera; family Cecidomyiidae; genus Resseliella; species Resseliella maxima. The sequence goes on along the minus strand of JAQOWM010000768.1, from coordinate 793,957 downwards.
CAGTCAGTCACTGGTAACAATTTCTCTATTGAATTGAACGATAATTTATCTCTCTTTCTCTCTCTCTCTCTATTCATTGATGATCGTTTTAGAAGTAATTACATATTGGAACTGTGCGATTTATTCATTTCTGTGTTATTTTGGCAAGAAAATTTCGATTAGAAATACTGAATAATCCATAAAGTTTTTCTTATGTTATTTCTATACATTCAGTTTTTCCGTCCATTTTTTTGTAGATTTCAATAGAATATTTTCAAATGCAATCAAAGAACCAATCATGTTGTGATTATCTTACCGATCCATCATTTCTAGAGAAGTATATTCCGACTAGTTCAATTGTTTATTTGATCGAATGGTCAAATAAATTAGGAAACATACCATCATTCATGCTGGCAACTTGCTCCAAATACCAAATAAAATCATATAGCGTTTTTTTTTTTGTTTTTTTGTAAATGTAATACACAAAATTACTTAATAAAATCTTAAAATAAAAATAATTCAACTATGACATGTGACAGCCATAGCACTTGAAATTCGATATAGGATCCACGATCGGATATTTGTGAGATGCTCCTCATGTGTATGAATCGCATGCAATCGATTTTATCACTTTTAGTAAAAAAAAAAAAATAATAATAATCATATGATAATATCTCTATAAAAATAAATGAAAATCAAATTAAAAATAATGCGTTGACAAGTCACAACACTGATTTAATGTAAATACTTCGACAATATATCGTCGAATAATTTGTTTGCTATTTTTTTTTTTCATTCGTTTTGCTCACTAATTGGGATAAATGAAATTAAACGTGTAAAAATTAAAAGTTAAAATCACTGAATGCACATTGATAGTATGCCAATTACCAATGTAAATTTCTTTTTGTTCGACATTAAATCGAATCGTTCAAAATATAGATATTGTTTGAAGACAAAAAAAAAAAAAAAATATAAATCGCATAAATCAGTACAAAAATGTGTCATCATATATTTGTATTAATATAAACTCATAAAAAACGTCAATCAATATTTTCATATTGACAAAAAAAGAAGCAGTGATGAATCAAATTCATGAAGATGTGCGTCTGCGTGTTTTGGTGTGAAATGAAACGAGATTTGTAAAATGCATTATTTTGTTCGATATTAATTACAGTTAGACTAAAAAATATCAAAGAGTTTATTCGACGGTAATACAAATTGTGCGATTTTTTTTTTCATAAAATATATTGTAATTAAAAAAAAAAACAAAAGATGGCACAGCGCGCGCATAAAAACCAATGAAAAATACAAAAACAATCAGAATGATCGATTTAACTGAAACCAGGTTGATTGAATTGAATGTGTGAGGCGGTTTTGCTTTGCGATAAAAATTCAAGATTGACATTCTTGTCAGAAAGATTCATTTCAATTTCTAGAACGATTTTGATTGGTAGAGTGCGAATAGAAGCAACTGGTCATCGATCCAAAAAAAAAAGAAAAAAAACTTGCATCTAAAACTCACATTTTAACGCAAAACCTGCAATATGAACAGTTTACTATGGTTTATTACCCATCATCAATAATTTTCGGTAGATTGATGACATGATGAATTGTAATCATTCACCAGCAAAATAAATAAAATGAAAATTTTTTTTCAACACAATCACAAACTTCACACAATCATTCAAAAATTGAATTGGAAAATTCATTCATTGTTCGCATTTCATTAAAATCATTCATTCTCTTTGTCTCTTTCTCTCTCTCTCTGTGTCTGTTTGTTTTTGTTCTGATGAAATGAACGAGAAATTTCAAATTATATATAGCTGGTAAATAAGATTAGATAAGTTGTTTAATTAATAATCGTCCTTTATGTAGTTTCACATTGTTTTACTTTTTTCGCTCTCGCTCATTCTCTCTCTCTCTCTCTCTCTCTCTCTTCTATCCCTCTCTATTTTTTCATTTTCGTTAGCCGCATTTCTTTGTTTTTCCATCCAGATAATCAATTAGTATAACTTTTAGATGACGGTATATTTGTTCACTATTTAATTCAATTTACTTGTATTAGATTCTATCGATTATCGGGGGCACAATTAATTCATAGCAATAATAATAATAATAATAATAATCATCGTAATATAATTATAATAATAATTTTCATTCTGTCTGTTTGTCTCTCTTTTCAACTCTTTTTCATTTCACATTTCTAGTATGTTTTGCTGCCTATAAATCGTACGTATGCGTAAATTTTCTCATCTACTACATCACACTAATAGAATTTTGGTTTATTTCATTACTTATACGTTTCATAATCATCATCTTTCTTTACTTCTTCTTTTTCTTCTTCTTCGTCTACTTTTACTTCACATACATTTTTTATTCTCATTTAATTATTTTACTTGAATTCATCAGCTAATTTTCACGTAATTTATAAATCTCTTTGCCTCCATAACAGTTATTCGGAGCTTTCTTATATGGTCGTGATTGTTTTTGGGTTGATTTCATTTCTTTTTTCAATAATTCATTTTGTTGAAACGACTTCAGAAATTGTTATGTGTTCTCTATTGCTTGAGAATTACATTTTTGTCTGTGTTTTTTTTATGTGTATTTGGTGTTTGAATGTATGTATTATCCTGTGTGTGTGTGTGTGTGTGATGTGTTTGGATGTTGTTTACGCGTGTTTCTCATTGGTATTCATTTGGTTATTTATTCTTATTTTTTCTTTTTCAATTTTTGATCGTGTTGTTGGATTCACTTTCTTTGCTTCATTTCAATGTTTAGTCGTAGAAAGCTCTTACAAATTATACTGCCATAGTATCGTAGGCTGTGAGTCCTGTGCAGCCGCCTTGTTGTTGGAATTTTGTTGCTGGGATTTCGTTTCTAAAAAATTGCGTTTTTTTGTGTGTTTCATTGATCAATCAAATGTTTCAGTGAAAAAATCAATGATTACATAGAAAAACCAAAAAGAAAATAGAACATTGACACATAAGTTACAGAGCTTAAAAATTCACAAAAAAGAAAATTGAGCTAAAAATTGAAACTAAATTTATAAATATTGAATTGAGGGATGGGAATATATTTGTTGCCGCTCAAAGGAATAAATGCTTATTTTTCGACAAATTTCAATAGAAATTTAACAAAACTTTTGAAGTTTACATTGAAACTATCCAAATTCTTCAAAATAAATTAAAATTTTCTACTAAGCAAATAAAAGTTCTTTCTTTTAATAAATGTTAATAACTTAAATGCATCTATTCCTTTAAAACGTCTGGTGGAAATTGACACACGTCTCTCCCCAAACATGGATGTTTGTGAGGAAATCAGTGTGAATTGATTTTCTAGGAAAATTTTTCCATTTAAATTTACACTTGGGGAATTGTTCATGTATAATTGAATATGAGGATGGTGGAGAGGGGTAATGTGTGTTCGAAAATTGCATTTTTGAAAATCAATAATTTGTTAAAAAAAGCGCATATAGCCTAAGTTCATGCAAATTAAACTACTCTAGCGAATGTGAATAATGTACAAAAATGCATGCAAGAGTATGATGATGCATATTGTGAATGGTTGTTAGTGTTAATATGTACTGTTAATATGTTATGTACTTTTGATTGACGTAATTATACTTCTTTTTTCTCAGTCTTTTGGTTTAAACAATCTTTTCATGCATTTTACCCACTTATTGTTCACTAATTAGGTTAGCACTGGTGTTAAGTTCTCAAATCCTTAGATAATTATTATGTGTTTATTGTTAAAGAAACAGCTCTATGTTGTTATTATTATTGTTGTTGTTGATGTTGTTGTTGTTGTAAATCCTACAGTTAAACTAAAAATTGCTGCTTTTCGAAAGAACCGTTTCTTCTTGGTGAAAATGGTTCTCAGAGGGAGTTAAACTTTTATTGGAAAATCGTAATTTTTCGTCTTATTCTCTCTGTTTGAAAAAAAAAATCAGGTACCTAGAGCATGACTAAAAAATGTATATGCTTCTGAATGAATATATGCGTTGAAGAAGCGGTTGGAACCACGAAATGATGATGATTGAATATAGAAAGCTCGGTACAAAAGGTATTTATGATGTAACTAAATCTAACCGGCGATAGTCCATAAAACATCTTCATGCCAATGTAAATTGAAATGACATTGAAACAAAAGCGAGTTTTATTTTGGGGGAGGGAGAAATGAGCAAATGAATTGTGCATTTGTTTTTTTGTACAAGAGTCGACAAATGAATGAAATATGATATGTTTTTATTTATTTATTTTTTATTTTTTGTTTTTTTTTTTTCATTTTTTTTGGTCTGTATTTTCAGCATTTAATGAAATGGATGTTTTTGTTTTGGATGAACAGAATTTGAATAAATAAATGGAAGAGACGAAAATAAAAAGAAAACAAATTCTATTTTCTGAAAATGACTCTACAAAACAGCAATAAAAAGTAATCAACAACATAATTATTATGTTAATCTAATGCAATAAAAAACGCGCATTGCGTTTATTTTGACTGGCATTCAATGAAGAATTATACGGAAATTATGTGAATTGTGTTTGTAAGTGTATTTTTGTTTGTTTTGATTTTGTTTAGATTTTTTCTCAATCTAATTGTGAGGAGCGATTCATTACCTGTCAATTAATTTACGAATTTCTTCGGGAGTGCGACCATCTTTTGCATTTGGCGACCTTTTGGCTGTATAAAAATAATTTGTTGGTTGTTTGGATTTTACTTATGTTTACAATTTACATTACAAAATTTAACACAGAAAAAAAGAAAAAATAAATAGAATTTCAGTTGATCCATATACATTTAAAGCAATTTAAAAGAAAATATCTCCGAGCAGGATAAATCAATGACTGAGTGACTTTCTTTCTTATTGTTGTGACATTAGAATATTCAAAATGTAACAGTATGAAATTGAAGAAAAAAAAAATATTTTGCCATACTAAAGCAGTGCTCAAAGAATACCACTCATCATGTTCATGCGAAGGTTATTTTTTTTGGTGTTTGTTAAGATTTTAAATACATATTTTCCGGGTTTTTCAAAGAAATTTTTTGGAAACTGCAAAAAATGATGTGCATTGGACTAATTTTGATATAAATTGATGCGCGTTTTACCTCATTTCTGGCGAATAAATTATGGAATGGAAATTATGTAAATTCGTTTCATAATTTCATTTCACCAGAATGATCTTTTACTGAGTTCAGTATGGCGCTATAATATAGTAATATTATATAATAGTATATTACATAGTATTTCCATAATTTGATTTATGGCCAATAATTTGATAGCCAATGTTTAGTTCGATATAAATACACCAAATTACATTTGAATGATATTCTTCAATTTATTAAGCTTTTCATATGTTTTCCGCACACAAATTGCATGGGAAAAAGAGCATAGCATTCATCTAAAAAAAAAAAAGTATCCGAGCGAAGCTTTGTTCAAATCATGCATATTTATCGACATTTTCATTCCATAGAGAATTAAAAGATTTAAACGTATAACAAAAAATCTTCATAAAAGAAATAATAATTTAACGGCTGATTGAACTCGAACCTTTGGACATTTTAAATTTAATTTTTATGATTTAATTGTTTCATGAGTTAAAAGTAGTTTTCCAATTTAAAAAAAATGTTTAACTTTGAGAATTATATGTAAAACCAAACCCACAAAAAATAAAATTAAATTAAACACAGAAAGCACACAAAAATATTTAAATTTGGTTAAAATCCAGATATATATATATATGTATATCACTCAAACATGGACAATGAAAACATGCTTATTCATCTTAAAATTCTGTTTAATTTCACGCAACACATGCTATAAAAGTTAAATAAACTCTTATATCAGACATTTGTTTGATGTAAATTAATAGTTTGAATAGGCAAAAAGCTCAAATCGAGTATGGAAGAAAATTTGTGAATTTTAACCAACTTTTTAATTTTGTTTCATAGTTTCAATGAAATTTGATAAATAAAAAAAAAATGTTTTGAAAATTTTCTTTAATTTTAAATCATTTATGTTACTTTCATTCTATACACGATGAGCTTTTTGTACGAATCTTGTGCACAAATGCAAACAAATAAATGTGAAATGTAAATAAATTCTCCGAAATGAACACCAAAAAAAAAAAGAAGAAGAAGAAGAAAAAAAAAAGAAAAATCGATGATAAAATTCTGGCGAAATCAAAACAATGAAGGTCAAACAATAATTTGGTAGTTATGAATGTTTCAAAACTAAAGAAATGAGAAGAAAACTAGTGATTCTTTCCAAATAATATTGTATCTCAATTTATTTGGCATTTTTTGAATAAGTGTCTTTATGCGGTTTTGTCAATATGACTGGGAAATGGGTGAAAATGAAAATTTTTTATTCAACATATTGATTAGGATTTTGTTATTTGGATGATATTGTCAAAAAATCATACATAAAAACCTATTTGATTAACAGCTTTCACTTAAAAAAAAAAAAAGAAAGTTAACACGAATGTTTCAATAAAAACACATCCTGCATAAATTTTCACGAAAATAGACAAAGAGAAAACTATTTACAAAGAGACAAAAAAGCAAATTGGAAATCAGCGTAGATAAAACATTTAACACTGTTTTTTGTATTTTTTTTTTCTTTTTTTGTTTAAATATTATTGAAATAAGGCGTCGTTGCTATACAATGAATACGAGAAAATATTTGTAACGACATAGGATTTAAGAAAAGGAAACACAAAATCTGTGAAAATTAAATAGTTTTTTTTTTTTGGAAATTTATTTGTAGAAGAAAATAAATGAAAGATGTAAAACAAACAGCAAACGTGTTGTAAAACGAACTAAAAGAACTATTGATAGAGAACAAAAAAGGAAAACGCACACGGAAAACAGTTCACTCAGAAATGAATGATGGAATGGGCAAACTGGAATGCATCCAATTTAAAGAAAACAGAATTTTTTTTTCAAATAAAATACATAATAATGTTAGGCGCTATTTCAAATCACAAAATGAACTCGAACCATTCCAACTAATTAAATTTCAATACGTCACTAAATGACGTTTCAAATACATTCCACTCAACAAAATTTGAAATGTTAAACCTAATTATTCGTTTCAATTGTCTGACTCACCATCAGGATTCTCTTTTTCTAAATTTTTCGATTGCCAATCGCAATAGAATTTCGTTAAATTTGTGGTTTTTTTTTAGTTTGTTTGTTTGTTTGTTTGTGTTATGTTTTAATCAAAATTTTGTTCAATACATCGACGATATATTTGAAGGAGGAAAGAAAAACAGAATGAATTTTATATTAATTAAAATTATTCAATATCAAAGTGTATCAATGAATGAAAAGAAATTATTACGACGATTTATTTGCATGATTTGTAAAATTTTAAATCGCAAATCACAAAATCGATTTGAACAGAGTGAAAGAAATCGATCTGAAGAAGGAAGTGTTTGTTGGAAAAATATTTCGTGCGATGGAAAATGATTAAATGAAAATGGTCTTACCTCCATAATTTCCGCGTGGATGATCGCGATCACATTCCGCTTCAGAGATTTCGTTACTTTCTTTAGAATCGTTGAGATCATGATTACGTGGTGGCGGTGCTGGTGGTTCTGGTGATCCATTCATCGGCAGATTTCGGGTGGAACCTATTTATATAGAAATATTCATTGCATTAACCATTTGATTTTCAATGAATTGTCGTCCATTCAAGCTACTTTTATCCAAATGCAACATTTACCGACACTACGACGACCGACTGAACCACGCGAGCCATAATGATCATATGGCGCACCATAGTTTCCACCGTATTGAGATCCATATTGATCATCTTCAGGTGCGCAATTTGCTGGATCATCATATTCTGGACCACCGCCGTACAATGAACCACCTTGTGAGTTGACACGAGTGTATCGACGCTGAAACAATTTTAAAATTCAAATCGTAATTCATTTTACTTGAAAAAATGATTTGCAATGTGTTGCCCAAATTGTATTATAAATCGCAATGATTTTCTTTAAAGAAAAAAGTTCAAAAAAAAATTGCTTAGAAACTTACATATTGATCTTCTTCAGCGCAATTAGCTGGATCATCATATTCGGGAGCCGGTGAGTAAATTGAACTTTGACCACCTTGGCTATTTTTACGTGCATATCGATTCTGGCGTGGCTAAACCAAAGGTTCGTGTTAAGATTGTGTTTGAAATGAAAATGATAGGTCGACATGTGTCGACATATCGCCTGAAACGAAATGAACTCACCATTGATTGTGACCCAGATCGAGAATGCATGTGTGCATTTGATGGGCCAGTTCCCATGGTTCCTGTATGTCCTGGTGTTGCAGTGCCATTCTGATGCGGGAATGTTTGGAAGTTCATCGCCTTAGTTGGGTCCATTTCTTCACGGAATCCAAGCAAATGGAATGTTGCATACGGGCAAATTTCATCTTCCATGCCTTTTATTGATTCAAAACAGAAAAGAACAAAAAAAACACACACACACAAATTGGAATAAATTAGTCAAATTCGTCTACGTTCGAAATGAAATTATCCTTTGTTGTTAACGTAAATTTATCAGCATTTTTATTGACGCGATAATATTCTTTGCAGTAATATACTTTCCATAGTCATTCAATCAAACTATCATTTTGCGCAGATTTGCGTTTTTTTTCTTCTTTTCAATTCAATACTGATTGATTTGTATTTGGTTCGCATGCAATGTTCGTATCCATTCGATGTCATTTATTTACATTTAAAATACAGATGCAGAAGTAATAAAAACATCACAATATAGATATAACCTAGGGGATGGACACCCATGAGTCCAAATAACAAAAAAAAATGTGCACTTTATGAATCCTGTGCATGTTTTGAATGCCACCATGCATGCGACAAATTAAACTATTCATTGAATTCTGTGAAATTTTAAGAGCACGAATTCATGTGTCTCCCCCCTAGGATATAATGAGAGAGAAAGACGAGAGCAAGCAAAATGGTCAAAATGGATGAATTGTAATGAATTTGTATTTGAAATGTGGTGTTTTTTGTTTAATGTGAGTGTGATGAGAGATAATATTGGATGTTGGATGTTTGATATTAAAATACAAACGAAAACAGACAGAAAAAAATTGCAAACAAAACGAAATACATTTTAATGATGAATAATGAATGATTGATGTGTGAAAACAAAACCGAAAACAAAAAATACGTTGATTCGTTAACCTCTATTTGGTTTTTGCCCACGAGACTCATCCGAGACTCGAGGACGTTTCAAATGACTGACAACACGTACAATATCCGTTTCATTTTAACGAAGAATTCCTTACCGTTTTTACCATTTTAATTATTTTCTTTATTTGCTATTTCTTTCATTTCAGCGTTTCTCATTTCAAATGATTTTGTTTACTGTATTTCGTGAATAAAATTTATACGATGTGTCCCATGACAAAAACAAAAACAAAAGAAAAATCAATAAATTCCATTTTCAAACCATAATCCAAAAACGAATGAAAAACGAAAATTAAGACTCAAACTCACACACACACACAAAGCTCACACAATCCATAAATCAAATGAAATGAAATTGAATCAAATGAAAAAGAGAATGGAGAACAAGAATGATAGAAATGATATATTAAATTGAAAACATTGAAAAATGCACACTAAATGAAACTCAAATACAATACGAATGAAAATTCGAATTAAAATGAAGTGTATCGCTTTCAACTGATGATAACACATTCAATTAAAAAAAAAATATATTGGAAATGATAATATTACGCTAATAACTAAAGATATAAACGAAAGATAAAAATCATAGAAATAAAAACAAAACAAAACAAAACAAAACGAAATGATAACGTACGGAACACAGGTCTACCTGGCGGATGAGCATGGTAGCAGTCATCGGAGCCGCCATGATAATGTCTTCGTGGAACTGGTGGTGCTTTCAATTCTTCATATAATGGTCGTCGTGGATCCCATGTCGAATGATTTGATCTCATGCTACGGCCTACATTATTTTCACAAGGGGTTTTAATATCAAATGATTCGTAGATGATTGTTCAATGTTCATAAAAATGAGGAAAAAAATAAAAATAAAAAACAATGTGCACCAAGCACAAAAACAAATGGATAAAATAAAAATCAAAACTAAATGACAAATATTTGAAAATAAATTCTAAACATATAACATTTTAAATAAATACACATTTGAATAATAACGATAATAGAGTGTATGATTATGATAAATATGATACGAGAAATGATTTTGGAGCAACAACTTAACAGAAGGGAATGCAATTTTTTTTTTTTTTTTGTTCAGTAAAACACTTTAGAATTTTCATAACTCTAATCCCTCTTAATGAAATTATAAACCAAAATAATGTTTTGCCAAACGTCAATTTAAATTTCGAAATTCACATGAATCTGAGCTAAATATTTATGATAATGAATAGATTGTTTGTCATTTAAAATAGAATTTTGATGATTTTGCTGGAAAATTGTTCTACTGAACTGATAGAATGATTTATAACACAATGAAGACAAACAGGCAAGTATCAATGTTTCACATGCAATGTAAAAAATCTACGTACATTGGGACCTAAAGTCAACGTTTATTTAAAAGAAAGAAAAAAAAAGCATCTAAAATCAAAGAATCGTTCTGATGCATTCAATGTGATATATGTTTGTTTAATCAGTTTTGCTTCACAATTAATCGTTGACAAAATTGATATCATCGTTTATGTTACATCTTCTTAACTGTAAATTCCGGATTGGAATATCCTGAAAATTTTCTAAATTATGACAATTTAAATTTATGATTTGATTATGATCGATACTTACTTATGACAGTTCCTCGTTTGATGCGATCACATGTATTATAGTTGGATCCGGGCACGGGAGGTAATTTACGATTTGGTGGTGCAATATAACCCAATTCATCGCGTAAATCTGGTCGTCGTTTATCTAATGTGGCGCCTGGTCCCATTGACTGATTGTAAACTACATCGTCTATAATTAATTAATTATCCCAGCAAGAGAATTTTCGTTATTAAGATGCTTTTGTTACCAATTCACTCGAAGTATTTTAGTTTTCACATTTCGAGCTTTCGAATTCGACTTGTTTTGTTTAACATTTTTTTTTGTTTTTCTCATTTCCTTTTTCGAAATTTTTATTGCTTGTTTTGTTAAAGACTTTGCTTTGTTTTTCTCCAAAGCCTGTATATTTGTTTCGTCAATTGTCTATGTTTTGTTTTTCATTTTCTTTTTTAAAGGCAGTGTGTTAACAAATGTTTACACAGTGAAAATAAATAAATAAAATTTCTTACAAAATCAAAAGAATTTTCATTCTATTTAGTGACTAAACTATAAAAAGTTAATAATACAGAAAAACCCAAACCAATTATTTATTAATTCAAACCAAAATGCTAGACAAACTCAAAATAATTGATCCAAATTGAAACACATATCAATAAATGATTAAAATACCTTCAAAACTGTGACTTCGGTCGATGTTGATGTTAAGCATTTGGCGTTCAATAATGTCCAAAGAACAAGAAAGTTGTTTCTTATTTTTGTGTCAAATATGTATTTGTGTAAGGGTGTAAGGGTGTATGGGTGTGAAGGTCTGTATGTGTTTTCTTTCCAAACAGAAACTTTTCATGTTTTTGTAGAAATTACGAACCAAAACTTAACTTGATTACATCGATTTGTGTAGCGCATTCACAAGCAAAAAAGTTTATTTTTTTTTGCAACAATCGTGTAAGTGCAAAGAAAAACAGAAACTATTTTATTTATAAATATACAAAATGAAAGAATAAATGAAATGTGCTGGTGTATTTAGAAGAAAATTGTGTAAAAATTTTAATGGAAATAATGAAGTCTTTTCTAAAGCGCCAAAAAAAAAAAAAAAAAAAAAAAATAGTGATTTTTGACACATACGGGGAGGTGATGATGGGTGAAGTGTGTGACAATTGTGGGGCTGAGCGTGGCTGAAGATGTGTTTTACAAGTGAAGAAAATCAAAACAAAGCTTAAAATGTCATGTAAATGAAGAAAAGGCAACGATAACACCGTATGATAATCAAATTGTGTTTCCGTTGCTCTTTTTCCCATAACAAATGGCCAATGTTAATAGCTGCGAAATGACACGTGCATGTAAAAAATATCAACAATAAACAACAAACGTGATATGATATTCAAAGGTTATGACTTCGGCCAAATTCGTGATTTGTTGCACATATCCCGGGTGATATATATTAATGTCATTGTGAGAGCATGTGAGTTGGTTTTTTTTTTTTTTTTTTAAAAAAATGGTGATAATGAAAAGCATCTTACTTTAAATATACAATTCTTAAATTATTATTTAATCTAGTGGAATAAAGAAATACACTAACTACAAAATGGAAAGACAAACCAAAGAAATGAAAGTCAACCAAATAAAAAAGAAAACAAATTTGTATATAAAATGAACTGCAAAGGATGAAAAATTTGAGGTAAAATGATTATACTCATTGTTCATCCACTGTCCATTTTGTAAACAAAATTAAAATCGTTTGATGAAAAAGTTTAAGGAAATAAAACTACCAAATACAAAACGCAAACAATTCATCTAAATTATATATGTTAAATGAGTGAAACTAAAATAAAAAATCGAAAATTAAGGCTGATTTCGAATGAAATTTTCTTTTTTTTTTTTTTTTTTTTGCAAAAAGCCATATTTAAGCAGCTTAAATCAAGCTAAGTGCATTTAAATCATTTAATGCGCAATCGCATTCAGAACGGCCAAACTACGGTGTGTAATTCATTGCAAAAAATCAGCCATGGCAAATTTTAAAATAAATTAAATTAAACAAATTAAATTCAAACAACTCATTCCATTGTTAAATTACAAAAATGAAACACTCGATTGGTAAAAAACAAACGATTCATCAAAGAAAAACATAATACAATGACAAATCAAATATTGAATGAGGTAAAAGTCAGACGTATGAATGTACTGAGCTAAAGTAATTGAATTTTTCTTGTATCAATCAAGTGAAAATGTTCAAAAACACTTCAGCTCAGTTCCTCATTTAACAAAAGAAAACAAAAATTTGTTTTTAAAGAAAACAAGAAATAAAATACGTCAGTCAACGATACTCTGTGCCCCAAAAAACGGGTGAAAAACCGCGAAAATTTGTTTCGAATTAATCGTGATTGGGTAAAAATCGAATTTCAGCTTTCAAAATTGTCCGGAAGATCGATATGCATATATAAATGATTGTGATGATTTTGCATCATCGGATTCGAAAATTTATTTCAACCTACAGTAAACATCTTTTGGTCCATTTCGCATGTCAACACGACGACGAGTTAGCGCAATACAAATGACTAGAATGCCAACAATTATCACAATCATTGCAATCATTGGAACCATGACGTTAAGATTGAGCCAATCGCTCATCCATGGTGGCAAATAAATTGGATGGCCGTTGCTGTCAAAACGATGAATGCTATTCAATGGGGGAGCCAATGTACCTATTTTACCATTTTTATTACAATTTACACATTTCACGATACATTCGAAACAAACATCAATTCAACAGGGTTTTATTTTATTGTTTATTTGAAATTTCAAACAGACGCACGATAACGTTCATTTCAAAAAATGTTCAAATGTTTGATCATTAAAAAAATATTCGAATTTTAAATAAGGCACAGAGAACGTTCATTGTTTTTTTTTTTTTTTTTTTTTTTGTTTTTTTTTTTTTGGTTTTTGGTAAACACAAATAAATACATAATATACACAGAAGAATAGAGAAAAAAGGGGAGAGAAAGAGAGAGAGAGAGAAGAAAAAAAACGACGGCAGTTAGTAAAAATGATTTTTTGAAAGTACCTTTGTGATGATTGCCCTTGCTACGCAGTATGCAGATAACAACAATCGCAATAATAATTACTACGATGGCGCATATAACTGGTACCACAAGATTCATATTTGACAGAATGATGCGTATGGTTTCCTCAGCAGTGAGATCAGGAATATCGCGTGAGGGTGCAATCGTCCCTGTAACAACCACAATTTACAAAGAACGAACCAAAAAGCCATTTGTTTTTTGTTTAATTTTTTTTTTTGTTTTTGTTTTTGTTTTTCATTTGAAATTTTTCATTCATCTACGAAAACGAATAAAATTTGTTGGAAGATACATAAAAAAAATTGTTTTCTTTTTCTGTTAAAATTCTGAATTTGAATGACAATAATCATTTTTATTTGTTTTTTATATTTAAAACGAGAATTTGATTTCGTATGTAAAAAATAGATTTTTGCTATAAATTGCGCAAAAAATATGTTTTATTAACAAAATAAATAGACAGAGAGATATAAAGAGAGAGAGGGAGAGAGAGAAAGAGAGATGAAAACAAAATCATCAAAGAGAAAGACAGAAATTTGGAAAAAAAATTAACAAAGTTGATTCATTTGTGTATTTGATTTGTTATCATTATAGAAAATAGAAATTAGAACGCAAAAACGAAACAAGGAAGAATGAAAATATGTCAACAAAAATGTGTTTGCAAGTTGAAGAACGGGATTTCATGGAAATGACAAAAATGCAAAAAAAAAAAAAAAAATTTATTAAAAATGTTAAAAAATTGAAAAAAAATTTTATTGCTTTTTTTCTGTTGTTGTTTTGGTTGATATTTTTGAGATGGGATATTTCATAGAGTGTGATTGAGAAAAGGTGTGGTATAGTGTATTTGAGGTTTTAATTTTTTTTATAAAAATTTCAACAAAAATTTTGCCAAAAATCAATGAAATTACAAAATGAATTAATGAATGAATGAATGAATGAATGATTGAAGTGATTTGATGATTTCAAATTAAAAATTTCAGATGGAAAACTAAATAATAACGTATACTTTGCGTTATTATAAAAAAAACAAATTGAAACATAAGAGAAAAACAACTCAATTCAGCTATGAATAATGAATAATGAATGATATAGTAGAATGTTTAGAGTGGAATAATGATAACACAAGAGCAATTAATGAAGATTTGAACGTAAAGAAATCTGCTAATAAATTGACATTGGGGGCAGCGATCAATATTTTTTACCAACGAAAATTGTATTGAAATCTTGTTTGAATGCAAGATCATAGAAATTTTGTCGATTTTTTTCATCTAAATAAAAATGATTTGTTTCAGTTAAATGAGCCAATTTTTGATAAATAAACAGAAATAGAATATCAATTAACCGATTCGAAAAAAATGAGTATATTTGTAAATAAATCTAATTCAAAACTTAACGAGAAAAAAAAATGTTGAGCTTGTTGATTCATTGTCGGATAAAAATTGTCGGTTGTTTCAGGGACTCAGACTCACTGTCCGAGTGTGATATATCAATTTTTTTTTTTTCAAATTTAGCTCCCGCTTAAATTAAATGCTTTACATTCATTTAGTTTAACCATTTTTTTTTTGTTTTTGTTATTGTTCATTACAAACATAACTAACAGAACAAATAAATAATTTTTGAGTAATTTTAAATTAAAAGAGAAAGTAATTTTTTTTTGTTGAATAACATACACATTTCGTAAATATCGACAAGTTGTTTAAATTTTTATACATTTTTTGTCGTTTTTTTTTTTTTTTTTTTTTTTTTTTTTTGTAAAATTACGAAGATACTATTCGAAACAAAAGGAGAGTGATGCTACTTAGTGGCTATAAAATTGTGGACTTTTAATTGTTCGGCCTAGTGTAAATTATTGTTTTAAATATAAACAACGACAACAATAATAAAAAATACTACGGATTTTGTTCGTGGAAAAAGGTGCCATTAAACTACAATTCCGTTTTATATTCAGAATCTGTACTCTACTACAGTTGCCATTTGATTTGAATTTGATTTGAAGTAGTAAATGATTGTGTGTATGTGATTCAACTTGATTTGCTCGAAATGAAACGAAAGAGAGAAAAAACTAAAACGCAAATGCAGTTCGATTAATGGGTTTTATGAGATTTGATACAATTCAACTAAAAATGTATAATATGGCTTGAAATATAAAAAAGAAAACTTGGCAAAAATGAAGGGGAAAAAATGCCTAACCAAACTGTATTAACACAAAGGCGTCGATACGATAAACAAAAAAAATAATTGATTAAAAATGGGTCGTGTTTAGTGTATGTTTTGTATATGCGTGTAGTGTATGTGTGTGTATGTAATTTATTCTATTGTGTGTAAATGTGGAGATGGTGTTGATTCTCGATATCTGACTGAGGAAACATAATGGGGATAAAAATGTTTGACGAGTAACATGAACGCCATAATAGCAGAACTATCAATTCTTGCATCTTGAAATATTCAAGAACAATATTTCAGTTGGCCATTGAAAAGCGATCAAATTAATTATACAATTTTATTGGAAAATATACAAAATTACCGTCAAACATTTGGGACGAAACCGATTTTGGACATTTTGGAAATAACATAAATTGTTTCTAAAAAGGCAAATTAGATTTTAACACTCAACCGGTCTGGAAAACAAAAACATCAAAAGAAAGAAAAACATTTCAAAACTACAAAATGAATCAACTGAAGAATAAAACTGAATAGAAATAAATCGGAGACCGGTTGTTCAATTGCATGAATTATTTACATAACGAAAAATCAAATCAAACAAATAAAAATGATCGTTTTTTTTTTTTTTTGTAAATATCGTGAATCTGTGAAGAAGCGCACAGTTTCTAAATTACTCAGGATATTAAATGAATAAATGTCTACAATAAAAATGGCATCCAATGGGGCGGCATTGCATTTTGGACTGTATTGTATTGTGTTTTTATGCCAACTGATTCATTGGAAGCCATTTCATTTTGCATTCATATTTAGTCGAGCTCAGTTTGAATGTTTCATCTCGAGCCGATACTCAATATCTCACTTGTAATACGAATGCAATTTTAACAGTGATTTGTACAATTTCTTTTTTCTTTTTTTTTTTTTTTTTGAAAACGTGGTACCAATGCATAATTATTTTTCTGCATACGTTTGCTTTGAGCAATTTAATAAAAAATGTACGATGAACAGAATTTTCTTTTTTTACTATTAAAATAGAATTTCGAATTTATTTTCGAAACATATTAACAATTTGTAATTTCATTTCTTCAACAAACGACAATTTTCATGTTCCCGGAAAATTCATAAAAATGGACAATTTCAATTTGAAAAAATTCATCGATAAAATGAGAAATGATAGAAAATAAATTTCAAATAAATGTTTTTTGAATCTTTATAAATTTAGATATTAACGTGATTGAGACCGACATAGGTTCTGACACAAAGTGTCCGATATTCTAAGAGTTTGTACTATTAAATAGATAAAATGGACTTCAGGATCCCTTTGTATATATGATCAGGACTCCTAAGCTCAATAGACCTATGGAGATCGATATTGTTTCTTTAAAATCGACGTCAGCTTTCATTAAAAATGCAATGGTTTTCACTTAAATTGGATGAGAAACACAATGAAATCTGTTTGAGTTTTGGATTTGTTTTTCCATGTTGAAATAATAATTTATAATGGTAACAATATTAATAATTTAAAACGAATCCTTAAGAAATTAGTATTTGTTTGTGTCTTTTCATTTCGACTGGTCTTGAAATAGTCCAAAATATGAAATATTTACAGAAAGGCAGGCATCATATGAACATTTACAATTTGTTTTTTATTTACATATCTAAAAACGAAGCTAGAAAATGATGTCGACGTTATGTATTCATGATATCCTTTTGAATGATTATGAATTTTATATCAGTGGTATGACAATAGCCTTATTTATCAAACAGCCTTTGCGATGCAAAAAAAAAGTTCAATGAAAGCATAATTGAAAATGAACTTGTGATGAGTTTGAGAATCTCATTCTTGGTTCAGAAATAAAAAAAAAAAACGATCGATGCTCAGGAGAATGTTGAAATTGCCTTTGGAAATTTATTTTTCAATCGAATTACAAATTGTATAAATTGTATCGCGATTCGCAATCCTGTTCTCCGTACATTTTTCCATTTCTCTTTCAAATACAAAAACATATTTTTGTTCTTTCCGTTTGTATTGAATGAGAAATTGGAGTGAATATTTTTGGTGCTACAGTACCTCCAGTCACGGTCAATGTGGCAAATTCATACTCAGCTACAGTGAAACCGGCGCTATTGTGTGCCGTAATTCGTACATTATACCAAGTGGCTGGTTCCAAATCAAGCACCACAAAATTACCGCCTGGTTTCACATTATTCGATATTTGATTCCATTCAATATGATCCCTGAAATGAACACAAATGATTAGATAATATAGTGAGAGGAAAAATAGAATTAAAAAAGATTTGCGGAAAATATACTTTTTCTTGTGTTCAACAACAAAATGTGACATTCGGCAGCTGCCATCCTTCCATGTTGGTAGATGCAATGTAACCGAATTTGATGATGGTTCAATGAATTTGGAATTCTCTGGCATAATTGGTTTTGATCCCTTGGTTCTTGTATTCAAAATATCGGATGCTTCACCGGCACCAATGCTGTGTGATTCAAAATCAAATGATTTAAATTTGCATGTTTCAAAAAATTTTCCTCAAATTTCATTCAAATTGTTGATCTTGAATAAGGAAATAGAATTTGGAAAGAAATTATGTGATAATTTCAAACCTATTGTATCCAGTAGCATAAACTTGATAACGTGATCCACAGAATAAATTTTCAATTGTGTATTTTTGTGCATCAACAGCTACTTCAACGGTTTCCCAATCACCGAATTCAGGCTTATAATGCAATGTATATCCATGAATAGGTGCTGAATCCATTTCATGTGGTTTTAATTTTAATGTAAGCGAATCGGTTGTTGTTGCGGTAAGAGTGACTTGTGGTGATTGTGGTGGAGCTAAACAAAAATTGTGTTTATTTGATTAGTATATTTTTCAATTTGATTGTTGATTAAAACCGCAAATTCAATGTTGCTACATATTAATTTTGTAATTGCAATTACCTAAAACGGTCAATTTGTGTGTGATTGAGTCTTTAGCAATTGAATTTTCAGCAATACAAGTATAATCGCCAGCATCTTGTCGAATAACATCTTTGATGAATAGTGTTCCTTGGGCAAGAATACGCATCCGTTCATTTGGAACGAAATCGGCACCTTTCACCTTATATTCGAAAGGAAAGAATGGTTGTCATTTGGGTTCGAATATTCGATATTGTTTTTTTCTTATTGAGTACAAATTGTCATTACAAACCTTCCATGTAATATTTGGTGTTGGTGAACCAACAGCAAGACATGGTAATTTAGCATCTTCTTTGAATGTAGCAGTGAATGTGTCATCGAATGAGGCAATCTTAGCAGGTACTTTGTCGCTTGGAATTGCAATAACACTCTTTGATTGTTGACCTTCGCCAATGTTTGTGTTTGCTGTCACCCAGAATTCGTATGGTTTATTTGATTCCAAACCGGATGCTTCGAAACTCATTTGATATGCGGGCACTTTTTCCTTCTTTGGTTCAGCTTCACTGCCTTCTTCGCGTGAATAAACCGTGTATTGTGAAATTATACCATTTGGTTGAGATGGTGGACGCCATGAAACTAAAATGGCTTGAGCACCATAAACTAAAGCCTTGACAGCGGTTGGAGGTTCCGGTACTGTTACATAAGAAAGAAAGAATATTTTGTTTTTTTTTTTTTTTTTAGTATTTTTTTTAGTTATTCATTTTGATTTCATCAACAGTTTACCATCTTGTTCAGTTTCACAATGAATTGGAGCGCTTCGTACACCATCACCGCCAGATGTTGTGGCCAAAACTTGCATTGTGTAATTCGTAAACTTTTTCAAACCATGCAAAACGGTGTCACTCGATGCAGTTTTCTTATAATTTTTATTCTTGTCATCATACCATAATTCGCTTGGTGCATAAACAACTTTGTACCCTTTGATAACACCATTGGCTGATTCAAGTGGTGGACTAACCCATGATACGCGAATTGTTTGTGATGTGAGTGTGGTGCACATTGTATCGCTTGGTGGTTGATCTGGTGTACCTTCAGCCGTATATTGTTTTTCTTCATCGCTCATTGGACCGGCACCAACTTTATTGTATGCCTGAATTATTACCGAATATTGTGTATATGTTTTTAAACTTGTCAATTCTAAACTGTATTCTTTGCCTTCTTCCATTGAATATTTCACTTCTTCAAAATAATATGAACCATTTGAACTGGACAATTTATAACCAACATAATAGCCTAAAATTTCACCATTCCAATCGGAACGGGGTGGTGCTTTCCATGTAACACGTAACGATGTTTGTGATGTTGGTTCAACTTTTATATTTTGTGGTTTACCAGATGGTGCTTCTTCGGCCGTAATAATTGGAACAACTTCCGATGAATCAGAGACGCCAATTTCATTTTCAGCAACAATACGGAAATTATATGTGGTGGCCGGACTCAATTGTTGAACTTGAGCTTCATTTGTATGACCTGGAACAATAACACGATCAACATCATGCTCCCATGAACCGCGCGATGTTTTAAATTCAATAATATATCGTTTCAATGGTGAATTTCCATCATATGGTTTAGCCCAACTCAATTGAACCGTTCGTCCGGATTTATCTAATACTTTTAAAGCGTATGGCATTTCTGGTACTTCTTGAATTATCATATTAATGCTTGCATCATCACTACCAAATGCATTTGTTGCTACACATGTAAACAATGCCGAATCGGTACGTTCAGTTCGTTTAATTGACAATGATGACATTACACCAGTTGCTAAAATCTCTTCACGAATTGTATATCGATTATCGGTTTTTGGATCTAAACGCATATTATTCATATTCCATAAAATTCCAATTGGTTTTTCGCCTTTTGCTTCGCATTGTAATACAGCTGGCTCTCCACGACGTGATGTTTGATTACGTAATTTCTCAGCAAATTCCGGTGGAGCCTGTACACTAATCAAAATAACTGCACTCAAACCAGATCCAATACCATTAATTGCTTCACACAAATAGTATCCTTCATTATTCTTTTGAATATTGTCAATATACAAAGTGCCTTCATCCACTCGAATGTTATCATTTTGTTTCATATCCTTGTACTCGCCGGGCGTATCACCTAGAATTTAAAAAAAAAAATTCATTTTAATCTTCTGTATCTTATGATATGATAAGGATGAAGGTGATTTTCTTGTGCTAATCTTTACTTACCAACAGCTTTTTTCCAGACAATTTGTGGTTTTGGGAATCCATCAGATTTACATTCAACTTTGGCATTTGATCCTTGTGCAAATGCTTTGTCGGTTGGTTCCAAAATCCATCTTGGTGGTACTATTCAAATAAATTGAATTGGAAAGAAAATTCGAAATTAATCATCATATTCAATTTACAAACATTCAACATTTATATTTAATGAGAATTTGAACTTCGTTTTTGTTTTGGATTTTTTTCTTATCAAATTTCAATTTAAATGAAATTTCAATTAAAAAAAAGATCCAATCGGAAGCTATGAAATAGAATTTGAGATTTTCTAAAACTTTTCACTTTTTTCAAATTCAAACAATTTAAAATTGTTTAATAAATTTGAATTTTATTAAATGTTTCGTCATATTTGAAAGATTCAAGTCATTTCTTCTATTTTCTTTTTATTCTTAATAAATTCACGACTATTTTTGTTACTTTAATCAATCTTTATTTTTTTTTTTTTATTTCTTCTCAAATTCTTTTTCAATAGTTAGAGAGTGAGATTGCAAAAAAAATTTGTTTTCTCCCAGTCAGAGATATTATTTTACAAAAGTCTTATATTGTTATAACAAAAAAAAAAATTACTTATTAACTCCGCAATATTTATTTAATAAATTATCTTGCAATATCTCTCAAGAAGTTCATCTCTGAATTACATTATTAAAAGTGAATAATTTGGATTAATTTTTGGACATTATTTTATAGTTTTTTTTTTTTTGTGCATTTTGAATGTGAATTTCATTTTGTGCATTTTAATTTTGATTGTTAGTTTCTGAAATTATTTTTATATTATCCAAATCATTTCCTTTTATCCACAAACTAAGAAAGCCATGCAATTTCTACAAAAAAAAAAAAAAAAAAAAAATTATAAGAAAAATACAAACAAAATATGAAATGGATTAGGAGAAATGAAAAGAAATTTGTTAAAAAACCAAAGCAAAAATGAAAAGCCACATCAGTATCGAGTTTAAAAATGCAATATTTCTGTTAATTCATTTGAATAAATCACTCTGAAACTCGATATGATGTGTTTTAGCATGCAAATAAAAGTAAAAAGAAATCATAAAGATCCAACTGAAATTAGTAACTAAATGAAAATCAGATCATAGGATGAAGGAAAGAGAATAGGATAGGATTTGGTGTAAATGATGGTAGGATGGTTCTTCTGGACGATTTATTTGGTGTGAGCGTGTTTAGCGTTACGATTGTTATGGATTTTTTTAATTGTCAAAATGGCTTTGATCACTTGAATCGGCAAGCAACTGTGCCGTGTTTCATTTCACAATGCAATTCAATCTCGAATGCATTCAATGTTATGAAGTGTGAAAACAAAACAGTAAATTTATTATTGTGCGGCAGTTACAGTTTATCGGCTGATTTGGTTAAAAGACAAAATGTGTGTCTGTGTGCGTATGTATATATGTATGTATGTGTTTGTGTGGCATTCAAACGAGCTTGAATTATATTTTGTATGGATAGACTGTATATCTGTATATATGAGAGAATATGACTGTCGGCGTGCAATGATTTTATCGATGATATTGAATGTGTGTTATAAATTTTTTTTTAAAAAATAAAACGCATTAAAGCAATCTGATGAAATTCGAACACAAATAAAACAAAAATTCGAAAGGAAATTAAATTTTTTTTATTTTTTTTTCAATGGATTGATCAATCGTGGAACCTCGAGAGAAAACAATGAAAAAACAACATCAGTTCTGGTGGCTCTTCAAATTAACTATTACAACTGATATGGTTTCAAATCAATATTTGCCCCATTGGCCTCAAATGAGAGACAATATCCCTGTTCGGCAGAGTTTTCATTTGAAAAAGTGTTGAAAAGATGAAATTATTTCATTTCAACAAATTCGCTTCACAAAATTAATGTCAGAATGAACATTGCTTTTATTTTTCATGACAATACACAAACAGAAATAGAATTAAGTGAATTTTAATATTTTGAAAAAGATCAATAAAAATTGATTTCCGACTATTTTTGGTCTCATTTCAACAATACATTTCCGTCTTATTGGCTCATGTTTTACAATGAAAATTCAAAATACAATTTAAACTTTTTGTCAACAAAATTGATTACCGTTTATTCATTGCGGAATATTTTAACGGAGAATTGCACGCGTGAAAAACATTTCAAATGGTCAAAAGGAAAAGGGATGAATCTAAAATCCAGTGAATAAATCCAACAAATTCCTTCAAAAACGATGAAAAGTTGAAATTTCAATAATATTTGAATTGATAAAAAAATTTTAACAAAATTGGATGATCCGAAACATGGTTTTACAATTCAACTTCTCTACGTTATTAAGTAAACATAAAAACAAACAAAAAAAATGAATTGAAGAAAAAGAAAGAGTTAAAGAGAAAAAAAAACAAAAAGAATAAAAAAAAAAAACAAATAAATGATGACCGATCTTATTTTGTCTAGCACATTTGAGGCGCATATTTGTGAGAAAAATTGAACACAAACCCTGAATGGAAAGTGTTGTAGTAATGCTTGCGCGGCCACCGGCATTTTCGCCAAAACAACTGTAATTTCCAGAATGTACACCGGACACGGAGTCTATGTTGAGCGAACTGCTTCGTTTCGTATACAATATTTGAACACCATCAATATATGTGATCGGTTCATCGTTGAAATACCATGTGATGTTGTATGGAAAGTCACCGTGCACAACAGCACAATTCAATTGAAAATAATCACCCAAATTCAATGGTTCATCGGATACACCGAATGGTGCTAATTTCGGTGGAACTGTGAAACAAATGGAAAATACATCGTTGTCAAATTCGTTTTTGTTTTTTTCTCTTCAATTTTTCTCAACAAATATTTTATATTTGAACATTGTCAGCCCGTCCATTATAGTGGCAAATTTTATGATTTGCTTCGAACAAATGATGAAAAATGTATTTGTATTGAAATGTGTATGTGTGTATGTATTTCGATGTGTAGAATTTGATTGGTACATGTGTGACACTTTGTCACACCAGAAATGTCAGGAGTGAATGACTGTCTCACTGACACACACTGAATCGATCAGAATTATTCGATGGAAACGAAGGAGAAATCTGGGATTCAATTAAACTAACATAAAAGCAAAAATGATAAAGCAAAGCAAAACAAAGCTATGCATAAAATACCAAAAAAATATTCTTAAAAAAAAAAACCAAAAAGAAACCACAAAATTAAAATCAAATTATGCAAAAGTTTCGAACCGTTGACCACGAGTGCCACACTATGATTTGCAATTCCGGCCGCATTTTTACCAAAACACGAATAATCACCAGCATGATAATCGCGAATTGTTTCAATTGTTAAAACGCTGCTTCTAGAGCCCATTTTTGAGATTAATATCTCATTGTTACCTTCAAGGATGCGATCATTGAATTTCCAGTAAATTGACAATGGCAAATCACCGTGCATTATTGAACATTGCACTGAGAAATAATCACCAGGTGAGAATGCATCCGAACCAGGAGTGAATGGTGTTATTTTTGGCAAAACTGCAATTTTTCGTGAATGAACATGAATTAATTAAAAAATTCGAAAGCGATGAATTCAATTTTTGATCAGAGAATAGGATTTTGTTTTCACATTTAAAACTTTTTACCATAAAAGAAGCTTTATTTCCATGGAAAACGCACTTCTTTCATTAGAAGCATAAGAATTAGAAACGACGAAGATTAAAAGATTCTATTCAATCGAAAAATATATTGTCGGAGACCATTTCAAGTGTTTGCATGTCAATTTTTTTAATTTTGTGTCCATAACAACAGAAGAATAACGGAAAAAGGAATTGTTGGAACGTTAAAAGTATAATTAAACAAAAATGGCACATTAAAAATTTTGTGAAAAAAAAACACACACACACCGATCACTTTCAATTCAGTTGTATAGTTTGTGCTTCCAGCATTGTTTGATCCATGACATGAATAAAAACCGGCATGATGACCGCTAACGCTATCAATGGTTAAAACGCTTGTGCGTTTTCCCAATTTTGAAATACTTACATCCATGTCAGGAGTGATTGGTTGATTATTAAATGTCCAGAAAATGTTCAATGGTAAATCACCATCAGAAATTGCACAAGTTATTGTAAGAAATTGATCCATATGAGCCGGTTTCTCGCCCAATGAAAATGGTACTATAACTGGCATAACTGATTCAAAGTGAAAAAAAATATAATTGAATATTTCGAGCGATGAATATGAGGTATAATGAAATTTAATTCAAGGAATCAGTTTTTTTTCGTATTTGAAGTATTTTTCCCACCATGAAGCTTTTGTTCAGAACAGATATGACCATTTTTCCTTTAGAGCAGGATAATTCAAAGAAATAAAATGGAAGTTTCGAATGAAAATCGAAATAAAAATGTCGGAGATCATTTCAAGTAACTGCATGTCAAAGTTTTTTTTTTATCCATAACATTACAAGAATAATGAAAAAAGGAGTTTTTGGAACGTTTAAAACATAATCTAATCGACATAATGTCAACAAATTGATGCATTGTATATATTTTTAGAAAACACACCAATAACTTTTAGTTCAGCTGTAAAGTTTGCGCTTCCAGCATTGTTTGATCCATGACATGAGTAGAAACCGGCATGATGACCACTAACGCTATCAATGGTTAAAACACTTGTGCGTTTTCCCAATTTTGAAATACTTACATCCATGTCAGGAGTGATTGGTTGATTATTAAATGTCCAGAAAATGTTCAATGGTAAATCGCCATCGGAAATTGCACAATTTATCGATAGAAATTGATCCATGTGAGCTGGTTTATCGCCCAGCGAAAATGGTACTATAACTGGCATAACTGATTCAAAGCGAAAAAAAAATATAATTGAATATTCAAAAGAGCGTTGAATTCAATTTATGTTCAGGGATTTTTTTTTCATAGTTGAAGATTATTCGTACAAAAAATTATAATCGTACAAATATTTTGTTTAGAGATAACGAACTTCTTTTGTTTTGAGGAGGGAAGTTCAAAAAGACGAAGATGAAAATCAACTTTGTATCGTTAAAAGCATCGTTTGAGACCATTTCAAGTGATTGCATATCAATTTATTTCATTTTTTGTCCATAACAATAGAAGAATAACGAAAAAAGGAGTTTTTGGAAAGTTAAAAATACAATTAAACCATATAATATCAACAAAATGACGAATTGTAAATTTTGTGATTATACACACACCGATCACTTTCAATTCAACTGTATAGTTTGCGCTTCCGGCACTGTTTGATCCATGACATGAATAAAAACCGGCATGATGACCGCTAACGCTATCAATGGTTAAAAGGCTTGTGCGTTTTCCCATTTTTGAAATACTTATATCCATGTCAGGAGTAATTGGTTGATTGTTAAATGTCCAGAAAATGTTCAATGGTAAATCGCCATCGGAAATTGCACAATTTATCGATAAAAATTGATCCATGTGAGCTGGTTTATCGCCCAAAGAAAACGGAACTATAACTGGCATAACTGATGAAATGTGGAAAGGAAATAATTCATGAAAATCGTAACGAAACGCTCATGTTTTTATATGTTTTTGCAAATGATTTTCTGAACAACATAACACTTCTGCGTTTTTTTTTGTTTTTTTTTTTTAATTTTCGAAAGGAGAAACTTGCAGAATAAATTACGACTCAACGATGTCTTGAGACCAGACGAATGGGATAGAAGCATCATAAAGGAAACAAATGGAAATTGGGAAGACATGAAATAGTTTTTTTTTTTTTTTTTTTTTTTTCAATTTAAAACCTATGCTTAACAAATACATAAATAATTCCTAAATTGCCGTATTGTTCAAATACCATTGACAATTAATTCAGCAGAGAAATTAACGGTTGTCGCGCTGTTGGATGCACGGCATGTAAAATTTCCAACGTGTTTCTCAGTTACAGAGTCTATTGTGAGGACGGAATTTCTTTTGCCCATTTTGGCTGTTGTTATGCCAGCTACTTCACTGACTGGCCGCCCATTGAATAACCATCGAAATTCAATTGGTAGATCGCCAGAAGTGACCAAACATTGCACGCTGGCCGAATCACCGAAATTTGATGGCTCGTCTCCAAAATCAAATGGAGCTATTTTTGCTGGTACTAATTGTACAATTTATTTTTGGAAATAGACAAAATTTGGAATGGTTAACAAAAAAATGGTACAAAAAACAATAAATGATTCAACAGAAACATTGAAATTTATTGAAAAAAAAAAAAAAAAAAAAAAAAATAACAGAAAAAGTTCGTTGAATACGACACAATTTACATATATTTCAGTTTTATTTGATTTCTTCGTAATTGTATACCATTAACAATGAGTTGTGACGTATAATTAATGGACGCAGCTTGATTAGACGCTTCACAAGTGTACAGACCAGCATGATTGCCTGTCACAGAATCAATATTCAATACCGAATTTCGATTGCCTAATTTCACCGTTGTAATGCCAGCAAATTCTTTGACCGGCCGATCATTGAAAAACCATTTGAAAGTGATCGGTAGATCGCCAGTTGTAACAAGGCAAGCTACACTAGCCGAATCACCGAAATTTGATGGTTCCTCACCCAAAAGGTGGAAAAAAAATGGTGCGATCTTTGGTTGTACTAATTTTTGTAAATGTTTTTGGAAATAGACAAGATTTGGAATGGTTAACAAAAGAAAAATACATAAAAAGCAATAAATGATTTAGTTTTTTCCAACAAAAAAAAAAAAAAAAAATAAAAAAAATTTTCGTTGATGCCGAATCACCGAAATTTGATTCAGAGATTTTTCTATGTATTTTCGTTTAATTTTATTTTCTATTTGTGTACCATTAACAATAAGTTCTGATGTGTAATTCACAGAAGCAGCTTGATTGGACGCTTCACAAGTGTAAAGACCTGCATGTTTCCCAGTTACTGAATCGATATTCAGTACCGAATTTCGATTGCCTAATTTCACCGTTGTAATGCCGGCCAATTCCTTGACCGGTCGATCATTGAAAAACCATTTGAATGCGATCGGCAGATCACCAGTTGTAACAAGACAAGCTACACTAGCCGAATCACCGAAATTTGATGGCTCATCCCCAAAATCGAAATTAGCGATCTTTGGTTGTACTAAAATTATGCCATTTAGTTATGGAGACAAACAAAATTTGGAATGGTTAACAAAAAATTAAAAAGCACGAAAATAAATGATTCAAATGAAACAATGGAATTTTCCAAATAAATAACCGAAAAAATTTGTTTGAATGCTACAGATTTTACAAAAAAATTCTGTTTTTTCCCCCCTCATATTTGTGTACCATTAACAATAAGTTGTGATGTATAATTAACGGACGCAGCTTGATTGGACGCTTCACAAGTGTATTGACCAGCATGTTTTCCTGTTACTGAATCGATATTCAAGACCGAATTTCGATTGCCCAATTTTACTGTTGTAATACCAGCAAAATCTTTGACTGGCCGATCATTGAAAAACCATTTAAAAGCGATTGGTAGATCGCCAGATGTGACCAAACATTGTACGCTTGCCGAATCACCGAAATTTGATGGATCCTCCCCGAAACTATCGGCGATTATCTTGGGCGGTACTACAAAATTTCGATTTTTTTTTTTTTTCAAAAAAAATTTTTATCTATCAGTTTCTCGAAAAGACAAACGAAATTGTCAATTGTGCCAACTCAGCCCAATGAATATAAAACATCAAAACCAATGAGTAAAAATTCAATGTCAATTATACACGAATTCCCACCTTAAATAGACCATGCATCATTATACCAAAACAGATTGAAAGAGCCACAGAAAATGATGAAATTTTAAGCTCACATTTTGAACACACTTCACATCCTTCATATGATTGCAATAAAGAACGTTTTTATTCAAGACCAAACACCGAAAATCGAAAAAAAATGTCTTGTTTTGATTGTCAAACATATATGGATAGCATCGAATTGAAACCAAAAAAAAAAAAAAGAAAAAATCGCGTAACTTGTTGTACATTCCATAATATATTTTGTACATGGGATGGGATTTTTGGACAAAAAAAAAAATAATCAGGAAATTAAATAGTCAGAAATATGTAACAAGCAAACTATTCACAATCAGTAATTCTAACCATTGACTATCAATTCTGAGGTATATTCAACGATGCCGGCTGAATTTTCAGCCAAACATGTGTAGTTTGCCATGTGCGAGGCTTTTAATGCGTCAATCATCAATACGCTAATTCGTCTGCCTCGTTTTTCCATTAAAATATCTTGATTTGGTTCGATTGGTACACGATTTTTCAGCCAAATAAAGTTGATTGGTAAATCACCACCTGATACGGTGCACGTTGCTGACACTGTTTCATCATAATTTAATGCTTCGTCGCTGAACGAAAATGGAATTATCTTTGGACGTACTGCACAAACAGAGAAAACATGAAAAAAAAAATATTGAATTGACTTTTGCAAACAGTCTTCGTACCATAACATTCAATTTGCCAGTCCATCTTTACATTGTGAAATGGGAATTAGAGGATTTTTGGATATTTTTTTTTCAATAAATGTGAAACTAAAATAAAATTTCTATCAAAACAATTCAATCAATTGACCATTCTAACCATTGACATTCAATTCTGATGTGTATTCAACCGATCCAGCCGCATTTTCGGCTAAACACGAATAATTTCCTCTGTGTGATGCTTTCAATGCATCAATAGTTAAAGCGCTAATGCGTTTTCCACGTTTCTCAATTAAAATATCTTGATTTGGTTCAATTGGTACACGATTCAATAGCCAAATTATATTTATAGGCAAATCACCGCCAGAAACTGTACATGTTACTGATACAGTTTCATCATAATTCATTGGTTCATTTCCAAATGAAAAAGGATTTACTTTTGGTGGAACTATATATTTGAAAAAAGAATGATTTGCATAAACACATAGAAATTAAATCAAATCCATTTGGTGGAAAATGAAAGAAAAAGCTAAACAAAACATAAAATGAGGTAAAGGATCTGCTTGAAAATGATTAAATTTCAAATAAAACACTAATTTATAAACTTTAAACAACAACTTTTGATGTCAATCACATTCGTTGTATCGTAATATCGATTTACAAACCATTGACAGTAAGAACAGCAGAATGTTCAGATAAGCCAGCAATATTTTTTGCACGACATGAATAAACGCCAGCATGATGGCCGGCCACCGATTCAATTGATAATACATGAATACGTTTACCAATTTTTGACAATGAAATATCTTGCAATTGTTCAATTGATTGATTATTTAACAGCCATGTTACAGTCATTGGTGTATCGCCACCCAATATTGTGCATTGAACCGATGCCGGTTCGCCAAAATTTAATGGCTCATCTCCAAATTCGAAATTTGCAATTTTTGGCGGGACTATTTACAATGAAATGACAATAAATTGAAGATTGAAGTTTAGGTTAAAATTGGAAAATAATATAGATAAATGTAAGTGAATAAAAATAATAATAAATCGACAATATTATCTCCTATTGCCAAACAACAAAACATTTCCCAAACTATCTAAAGCATCGAAATATAATAAATCCATTCCAATTCATTCAATAACAACACGAACCAATCACAATTAGTGGTGCTGTAAACTCAGCTGTGCCACCCTTGTTTGTTGCAATACACGAATAATTGCCACGATGATCAGCTTTAACCGATTCAATTGATAGAAAATTAATTCGTTTGCCAACTTTTGATGTGGATACTTCCAAATGTGGTGGTATTTCGGCACCATTTAACAACCAGTGAACAGTCATTGGTAAATCACCGCCTGATATTGTACATTGTACTGATGCTGATTCACCAAATTTCAGTGGCTCCTCTCCGAACGAAAAAGTCGCTATTTTTGGTATTTCTATTTGAATAATTTTGAATCATAGTGAGTATTGTGTCCTGTTTTTTCATCACGATGAGAATTTTTTTTTGGAACAAAACTGTAAAAATTTTCCAAAATATATCACGTCTCGTGATAAGTTAAAGCAAGTAGTTTGCCTCAATTCTTTGTGCTTCTGCGATGAGGAAATTTTTCAGTTCAATCCAAAAAAGCCGAATTCACGAAGACATATTTAAATAAAATGCCACTTTTGAAACAAAAATTAAGTTCATTTTCGAGGTACTATTGGCAAGGAAATTACGTAGATTGGTTGAAGTCCAGGTATAAAATTAAAAATAATGTGGAAATGTCAGAAAGTAAATCTAAATTATGACAAATAAATTAAACAATCACATCGATGATATTAAATCTCTTCAGTTAGCATCTAAGCATTTGAAATACAATAAATTTAATCAGTTGCTGAATCAATAGCACAAACCGATCACAATAAGTGGTGCTGTGAACTCAGCCGTGCCACCTTTATTTGTTGCAATACACGAATAATTGCCACGATGATCAGCTTTAACTGATTCAATTGTTAGAACGTTAACGCGTTTTCCTATTTTTGACGTTGTTACTTCCAAATAAGGTGGTATTTCAGCACCATTTAATAACCAGTGAACAGTCATTGGTAAATCACCGCCTGATATTGTGCATTGTACTGATGCCGATTCACCAAATTTCAATGGTTCCTCTCCGAATGTAAATGTTGCTATTTTTGGTATTTCTATTTGAATAATTTTAAATAAAATTTTAATTTTAATTTAAATGAGTATTGAGTTCTCTTTTTATCATCACGATGACGATTTTTTTTTTTTTTTTGTGAAATAAAACTTTAAAAATGTTCACGTCTCATGATTACATGGGTCATGTAATTGCAAACATTATTTGTACTTCAATGCATTTTCAAGCGTTGAAGATATTTATTAGTTCAAACAAAAGAAACTGAATATTTTCTTGTTTAATACGAAGATCTATATTTAAATAAAATTCCATTTTTGATCCATTTATGGGATAGATATTTGATGTGCTTTGGACAATGAAATTATATCGATTGGATGAATTTCGGGTATAAAATTAAAAATAATGTGGAAATGTCAGAAAGTAAACGTAAATTATGATATATAACAATTCGATGACATCTAAGCATTTGAAATACAATAAATTTATTCAATTGCTGAATCAATAGCACAAACCGATCACAATAAGTGGTGCTGTAAATTCAGCCGTGCCACCTTTATTTGTTGCAATACACGAATAATTGCCACGATGATCAGCTTTAACCGATTCAATTGATAGTAAATTAATTCGTTTGCCAACTTTTGATGTGGATACTTCTAAATAGGGTGGAATTTCAGCACCATTTAACAACCAGTGCACATTCATTGGCAAATCACCGCCTGATATTGTACATTGTACTGATGCTGATTCACCAAATTTCAACGGTTCCTCTCCAAATGTAAAAGTTGCTATTTTCGGTATTTCTATTTGAATAATTTTAAAGTTTCATTGATTATGCAAATTTTTTACAAAGTAAAACTGTAACAAATTCCCAAAATATGTCGCATTCTAAACTGGACGATTCACACTGAAGTTAAAATCTTATGTTTCATGATAATATGAAATGTGTAATTTTATTTGGTTCATTCAAAAGAAACCGAATATTTTTATTAATTATTTCAACGATGTAAATTTAGACAAAGTACCATTTTTTCAATCAATTACTGTAGGATATGTAGATTGGATGAAATTCGGGCATGAAAAATAAAAATAATGTGGAAACGTCAGAAAGTAAATGTAAATTATGATAAATAAATCAAACAATCAATTCGATGACATTAATTTTCATCAAATAATATCTAAGCATTTGAAATACAATAAATTTATTCAGTTGCTGAATCAATAGCACAAACCGATCACAATAAGTGGTGCTGTAAACTCAGCCGTGCCACCTTTATTTGTTGCAATACACGAATAATTGCCACGATGATCAGCTTTAACTGATTCAATTGATAAAACGTTAATGCGTTTGCCAATTTTTGATGTGGATACTTCCAAATAGGGTGGAATTTCGGCACCATTTAACAACCAGTGAACAGTCATTGGTAAATCACCGCCAGATATTGTGCATTGTACTGATGCTGATTCTCCAAACTTTAATGGCTCCTCGCCAAACGAAAAAGTTGCTATTTTTGGTATTTCTATTTGAATAATTTTAAATTATAATGAGTTCTCTTTTTTCTTTACCATGTGAATTTGTTTTTGAAAAAACAACAGTAAAAGTATGCCCAAAAATATATTTTATAGCCGAAAATTTCTTCATTTTATTCGAAAGTATAAAATTGGATAATGTGTTTTTTTTACTCAATTTATCAACAATTTTTCTTCAAATGCTATGCCAAAATTGGGACCATGTAACTAACACGAGCTCTCAGGGATAAAAATGTTTAACAAAAGGAAAACGTGATTTTTTTGAAAAAAAAAAAAAAATTATGTAAAGCTTTAACTAATTGCATTTATTAACTATTGAATCCACACAATTTTGCAGACGATATTCGTTGTTCAATATCGATTTACAAACCATTGACAGAGAGAACAGCAGACTGTTCAATTGAGCCAGCAACATTTTTGGCGCGACAAGAATATAAACCGGCATGATGGCCGGATACCGCTTCAATTGATAACACATGAATACGTTTACCAATTTTTGACAATGAAATATCTTGCAATTGTTCAATTGATTGATTATTTAACAGCCATGTTACAGTCATTGGTGTATCGCCGCCCAATATTGTGCAATGAACCATTGCTGGTTCGCCAAAATTCAAAGGCTCACTACCAAAATCGAATGGAGCAATTTTTGGCGGAACTATTTTTGAATGAAATGACATAAATTGGATGAAATTCAGGTTAAAATTGAAAACTTTAAATGGAATGAATCTTGAAATCAGTACAATGTTCACGCTGTTTGAACAGTAATTTGGCTGAATTTAATTGTTATTTATCAAACTTATTGATTATGAATTCTTTATCGAAAAAAAAAAATAAATTTTGACAGCCAATGTTCATACAGAGTTAACGATGCTCTGATAAATGCAGATTGAAAAAACCAAATTGATATCGCCTTTCAGAGTAACCACTAAACATATCCTATTCATATTCAAAATAAAAACAAAAAAATTCTAAGTAGTAAGCGAAAGACATAAGAAAAGACAAAATATTATTCAGTTGCTTCATTAACAAAACGAACCAATCACAGTAAGCGGTGCTGTGAATTCATCGACGCCAGCTATGTTTGTAGCAATACATGAATAATTGCCACGATGATCGGCTCTAACCGATTCAATTGATAGAACATTAATTCGTTTGCCAATCTTTGATGTGGATACTTCCAAATGTGGTGGTATTTCGTTACCATCTAACATCCAATGAACAGTTATTGGTAAATCACCACCGGCTACACATTGTACTGATGCCGATTCACCAAATTTTAATGGCTCATCGCCAAATGCAAAGCTCGAAATTTTCGGTGATTCTAAACAAAATAATTCCATTGAGTATAAATTTTTTCAAATATTTCTCCATAAAAGGAGAATTCTTGTTAAAATGTTAATTTCATTGAATAAACGATATCCCTGCAAAAAAGAAATAACATTAAATTCCAAACTAAATGGATTAGTTGCAGCTCATTTAAAATGAGCCCTATTTCAATAAAGTTGCGAACCAGTGATATGAATACAGAGTAGTGGTTTTTCATGAGTTTTCACATCATTACATGCATTTGAATTGATATGCGAGAGAAATTGATTAGTTGAGTGTCGATGAAGTGCTTGTGTGTGTGCCAATTTTCCATTTTAATCGATTGTTGCATTAGTAAATTGAAGGTAGTAAATAGGCGTGTTCAGGTAAAAGTGAAAAATGATGAAGTTTTTCGTTTAGTCGACGCAAAATGTTCATACAATTTTTTAATTTCCCTTCGTCCATGTATTATTGAATTTCAATAACATATGCTTCGATGCAAAGTAGAATAGATCTGGTGATTTTAGTCAACTACAAGTAAATGTGAGTCCTAATGCTCATTGACTGCAAACTCAATTTAAACCTATTTACGTGCGTCGACGTATCAACTCTTTCTTTTTACCATTTACTGTAATATTTGTTGAATAACTGGATATGCCACCGGAATTTTCAGCGGTACATGTGTATGTACCGCTATATGCAGCTGTCGCATTCGTTATGGAAAGTAAACTAGATTTCTCCGATACGCGATTTGTAATGATTTGAATGCCATGCGAATCATCAAAACCGCGAAAACTCCATTTAATGACAATTGGTATATCACCCTTATGAATTTGACAATAAAGATTGAGCGAATCGCCAACATTTACAATCTCATCGTACGAAAATGGTATAATTGAAGGAATCACTATATGTTAAAATGGAAAAGGAAAATTTAAACGACGTTCTCACTATATTCAAACAATTGGGATATAAAAATTAAAAACTAAAAAAAAAAAATAAAATAAAATAAAATGAACGAAAATGAGATGGAAAATTAAACGAAATGAATGCAATGAGAAAAAATATTCATCATTTGTATTTTGTCTGTTGTTCTCTTCTTTTTTTTTTTTTTTATTCACCATTTACAAAAAGTCGTGCCGTGTAATTGACTTTTCCACCTTTATTTTCGGCAACACATGTATAGTTGCCAGCATTTTGATCACTAACCGATGGTATTGTTAACAAACTGATTCGATCGCCGATTTTATTTGTTATCACACCCAAATGTGAGAACATTGGACGTTCATTATGTAACCATTTAATCGTTAATGGTAAATCACCTTTTGATGCATGACACGTTAACTGTACACTATCACCTGAATTGGCTTCCTCTTCAAATTCAAATGGATGAATGTGAGGAAGGACTGTGTGCATAAAACAATCGTTGGTTTATTAAGTTTTCTTAAGATTTTATCGAAATTTTTATTTTTTTATTTTTTTTTTTTTCAAATTTTGTTTGGATTTTAGGAATAGAAAACCGAAGAAAATATTGTAAAATTAAAAGTTTTGATTTAAAACTCGAAAAAAAAAATGAAAGAAAGAAAAAAAAACCCCAAAGCGACAACAAAATTTATCAATATTAGCTGAATCATTCAATGGGTACATTCATACCCAACACATTTATAGTTGCTGTATAATTATATTGGCCGCCCGAATTTTCCGCGGCACATGTATAACGACCAGAATTATCGGCGGTTACAGATGGAATGGTTAAGAAACTCGATCGATCTCCCAATTTTGATGTTAAAATATTCAAATGAGCAAATAATGGTTTCTCATTGAATAGCCACTTAATTTTTAATGGTAAATCACCTTTGGCAACATGACAAGTTAATTGAACGCTATCACCGAAATTTACATTACCATCAGCAAATGGATTAATGTAAGGCAAAACTACAATTTAAATTGGG
Organism: Resseliella maxima; assembly: GCA_029041755.1. Lineage (NCBI taxonomy): Eukaryota > Metazoa > Arthropoda > Insecta > Diptera > Cecidomyiidae > Resseliella > Resseliella maxima. Next base: position 757,358 of record JAQOWM010000768.1, on the reverse strand, counting down.
GTAGAAAAAGATGAAGAAATAAAATAAAATATTTTCGAGGATAAGGTGACCAACTTAAGAATTTTACAATTAATCTTATTTCTAATTGAAAATCACGAAAGCGAACAAATTAGAGCTTTGCTGGTTGATTGATTGATTGGATGGTAATTAAACAAACCGTTCACTTGTAATTCAGCCGAATGTTCAGCTGTTCCGGCCAAATTTGATGCAATGCATTTGAATACACCACGATGAATCCCTTCTACGCTATTTATATTCAATGAACTGGTTCTTTGATTTAATTTTATAATTGTAATACCATTCTCGCCAGAAACAATCGGAGATGAACCCAATACCCAACGAATATCAATTGGTAAATCACCTTTATTTGCCATACATTGAATGCCAATACTGTCACCAGTATTCGTTGGCTCATTGCCAAGATTAAATTCCATAATTTGTGGAGGCACTAAAATTATCAGAAATTATTATGTCTACACTATTTTGAAGATGTCAAACGAAGACATTTGAATAAAAATTCAAAATGTTAAATGAAAATATTTTTTTGATAATTTCTGTAGAGCTGTACTCTGTGTGCCGCACAATTTTTTATGCATTATTTCGAATAAAATGGAATTCATTTTAATGGTTTAAATGGTGAATCAGAGAAATCATGTGAAAGAACCATCGCTACGTTTGACGATTTCGTATGGATGAAAGAAACATCTATTGAGAAGGTTCAAGGGAAAATTTTCATAGAAAAATCATAGGAAAAAAAAGAGAAAATGAATTTGATTCAACAGAAAATTGACTACAAAGTATGACACAATTTTCATAACAATGTTTGTGCAATGTGCATAAGATGAAATTGTACCGTTAACGCTTAGTTCAGATGCATATGTATCGGAACCAGCCATATTTGTTGCAATGCATTTTATGATTCCACGATGCTCTTTCTCCACCGATGCAATATTCAAAACGCTTGATTTTGCTGTGAACTTGTTAATTGAAATGCCATTCTCTCCCGATACAATGGGTTCGTTATTTAGTGTCCATTTAATTTGAATTGGTAAATCTCCTTTCACTATCATACATGAAACACCAGTGCTATCACCAGTATTGAATGATTCATTGCCAAAATTAAACGGCATTATCTGTGGCTTCACTGCATTTGGAATGAAAGGCGAATATTTCAATATGAAAAAAGATATTTGTACTTCATTTTAGAGAATTTTCAACGGAAATGTTTATTTTGCTTTTGGAATTTCACTGCTTTCTTTTTACTGATAGTTTTTTTTTTTCGATGTTGGAAATGATGTGTAAGTGATACAAAACAAATGAGATGAAATGTTACAAAAGATTGGAATTGTCGATTAAGATTGCATTCGAACAAATAAAATCAAGCGATAGAGCCATCGGTTTTGAAATGTCCAGGCAAAGTTGTTCATTAAAGAAAAAAAAAAAATAAGGAAACAATGGTTTTCAAGAGAAAATAAATCGATTCAATAGAAAATTGACTACAAAGTATGGCACTATTTTTAATAGCAACGTAGATGGAGGAGAAACTTTAATTGTACCGTTAACACTAAGTTCGGATGAATATGCATCAGAACCAGCCATATTTGTTGCAATGCATTTTATGATTCCACGATGCTCTTTCTCCACCGATGCAATATTCAAAACGCTAGATTTCGCTGTTAGTTTGTTAATTGAAATGCCATTCTCTCCGGATATGATGGGTTCGTTATTTAGTGTCCATTTAATTTGAATTGGTAAATCTCCTTTCACTATCATACATGAGACACCAGTGCTATCACCAGTATTGAATGATTCATTTCCAAAATTAAACGGCATTATCTGTGGCTTCACTGTATTCGGAATGGAAAGGGAACATTTCGATATTGAAAGGACGTTTTTTTTTTTGTTGAAATTAGATTCTTTTTTTTTTTTTTTGTTGCAAAAACGTTTTTTACTTCCTTTTCAATTTCAACGGTTTGGGATTTTGAATCATTTTTTTTTTTTTTTTTTTTTGACACACGATTTTTTTTTCTCTCGTATAAATGAATGATTCAAAACAATCGAGACGAAATAATGGATGAATTGGATAGTAAAGAAAGGGAGTCAAAAATGGTCAATGTTTTAAAAATAATGAAATAAATGGTGATGATCCAATTGAAAGCTCTATTTGCAGCATTTTCTATAGACTAAAAAAAAAAAAACGCAAGCGATCAAAAATGACGAAATGGTTATAGTACCATTAACGCGTAGTTCAGCCGAATATTCAGTACGACCGGCCTTATTTTCAGCCACACACTGATAGTGACCACGATGATATGCGGTTACCGCTTCAATAGTCAATTGACTAATACGAGGCGATGTCATCACCACATGCATTCCATTCTCAATTGTTGTAATTGGTGATTCATTAAAGTACCATGTGATTTTCATTGGTAAGTCTCCTTTCAATGCCATACATTGTACGGCAGCCACATCATCCGTATTCAATGGTTCGTCACCAAATGTAAATGGCAACAGTTGTGGTAACACTTCAATAATTAAACCGAATTGAAACGAAATGAAATGAGAAAAACAGAACGATTTAATTCCCGAATGTGATGATGGCACAGCACATAATGCACGAGGACAAGAAAAATAACAGAACGAAATGTGAGAAAAAAAAAAACAACTAAATAATTGCAAACTCAAATGAAGTCAGGCTATTTCACATCTTTCGTTTCGTTGAATAAATACCATTAACCCATAGCGATGTTGTGTAATTTACAGAGCCTGCTGAATTTTCTGCGACACATGAATAATTTCCACTGTGACGATCTCGTACGGATTCGATGCTTAAAATGCTAATACGTTGATTTGTACGACTTATTGATACGCCATCATTTGAATAAATCAATTGATTATTGCGCATCCATGTGATTTTCAATGGTAAATCACCTTTGTTAACGGTACACGAAGCTGATACCATATCCATGGCATTGATTTCATCCGTTCCAAAATCGAATGGAACAATTTGCGGCAATACTACAAAATGCATTTCGTTTTTTTTTTTTTTTTGGTTTGTTGTTTTCAAAGAGAATTAATCAACGAACTTACTCACTACTTCAGATCTCAATAACAAAAAGAACAATATTCATGTAATAACAGCGAAAATGAATGTTTTCCAATAATAAACCTCAAAACAACTTTCGACCACACTTTAGTCGAATTTCACAACGAACCCTATACGAAAACCTCTGAAATATCTCGCGAAGACATCTTTTCCCCTTTTCAATCAAGTTTTTTGATTGTGTCAAAATTTTTATATTTTTTTTTATTTTTCGTCGTTCGCATCACTGAAAAGAGGGTGCAATTTTAATTTCTTCATAAAACGGATTTCAATTTTACTTTTTTTATTGAAACTTTTATTGGAAAAATTGAGTGTTTTTGAAGAAAAAAAAAAATCTGATTCCCTTCTTATTGTAAATTGAAATTTGTAAACATTTTGAAAATTTTGCACAATAATGCTAAGATTTGAATAACTAGAAGTGATAAAAGCTCTGAAATTTTCCTTGTTTCTAATCGTTTAGGAATATTTCATGACTTTTTTTTTTTGATTTAAAAAACATTTTGAATGATAGAGCATGAAAAAATCTCATTTTAAAATTGCATAAAAAACCTCTTTTCAGTGTCGATGACGACGTAGAAATGAATAAATGATGGCATCGATAAACTTACCCATGACTTGAACTTCGAGAGCACCACGAGCACTATATCCTTCAGCATTTTTGGCAACACAGGTGTAAGTGGCTTGATCAGAGTTCCGTTCAACATTTTCAATGATAAGTGTTCCATTGGGAAAGACTTTTTGTTTTCTATTGATTGGCAAAGCTCGGTTGTCTGAAAATAATAAAATTATAAAGCATTTTGGTTAATTTTCAGATCTCAAAAATAAAAAAAAAAATCGCTTAAGCCAAATTAAATGAAATCGTATTCTTTCATTGTTTCCTGTCAAAAATAAAATATTTTGTTTATTAAAATGAATTGTGATTAAATTACCGCGTTCCCAGACGATCGATTTAATAGGATAGCCAGCAACTGGGCATGTTACAATTAATGTTTCACCAGCAACGATAGCTTTCTTTTCCATTTGTCGAATATATGGTAGGCCATAAACATTGATTTTGGCTGAATGTTCAGCAGTACCAACTTTGCTACTTGCGAAACATTTATACAAACCACCATCATTTCCTTGGATCGATGTTATGTTTAAATATGAAACAACATCACCGTTGACTGTAACATATTGACCAACTTGATAGCGTTCATTGTTTGTAATCTTTTTTCCATCCAATTCCCATGAGATTTCTGGTGTTGGATTACCGCCGGCAACACATTTCAAAAATACTGGTGGTCCTGGTCGAAGAGTTTCCTCAGCAAATGCATGTCGAATAACAGGTGGATCGACTGAAAAAAATGGAAAATTACCATTAGAAATGTATACGTTTAGAAAGGATTTTGAAAAAATGAAAACAAAAAAATAAAAAAAATGATAAAATGTTTCTATTTGTACTTACATCGTCCGCCCAATTTGAGTTCAGCGCTGGCTTGTGCACTTTCTTGATCGTTACGTATAAAACATTGATACATGCCATTGTCTTCCTTTTTAACCGATTCAATGCGTAGAATGGCATCATTGTGTCCAACCATTGGTTTGCCATCTTTCATCCATGAAACAGTTTTAATTGGATTACCTGAATAATGGCATGTGAATACGGCCGGTCGTCCAAAATCAACAGTTTGTGTTGGTGGATCAATTTTTGCTGATAATGGTGCAGTTACAGTAAGTACAGTTTCAACACTTTCACCACCAACTGAATTGTTTACAACGCACAAATATTTGCCCGAATCTTCAATAACAGCATCTTTAATAATCAATGTTCCCGATACTTGTTTCACGCGATCATTCAAAACGACAGCCTGTTTACGTGTTGTTCCCTCGATAAATTTATACCATCTACACACATTCATTTGATTGAGTAGAAATTTACGAAAACAGAAGAAGAAGAAGAAGAAAAAAAAGAATATTAGTTTTTGTCAAACTTAAAATACTTGTGATATCACACATTTCAAGTCAAAGACACATTTCTGAAGTATTAAAAGTTTTGAAAATATTGATTGAAATGTAAATGGAAATAAATAGACAAGAAATTAAAATTGCATTTAGTTATTGACGACGGCAAACATTGATTTAATTAAAATTGAATTTGATTGAATTTGATTAAATTTTAATTTAGAATTGAATGAATAAATAAATAATTGAATATAATCAGCTTGCATATAAACAATAAAGTTGATTGACAAACACTGGAAAATTAATGAATTAAAAAATTGCATATCAATCAAGTAATAAGAACTTTGACTTAGAATGTTGTGTTCACAAGTTTTTTTTTTTCGCATCAAAATTTAATGAAGAAGGCTGTTTCTGTTGTTTTTGTTTCCATATCCGCACTTTCTCGACGTAATTTATCGAATCGTCCTTGTAGTTATCAATAATTTGTGAATAAAACATTTGATGCGGCTAAACGGAAAGCATATTATTTTAGTGATAATACCTATAAGCCGGTGGAGGACTGCTTTGTGCCTCGCAAAGTATCGAAAATGTCGTTGAAATGGCATGTCTGAATGTCTGACTTTGAGCAGTATTTGCAAACGATGGTGGTTTATAACCAATTGGATCTGTGCAATTAACATAATTTCATTTGTTTTCAGTTTTTTTTTTTTTTTTTGCTTGTTTCTGTCTCGTGCAGAGTAAATTTCACTTTCTCTTAATATCATGGCTAATTTATAATGTATGGAATGGGGAAAAAACTTTGCTTGTCGTCACACATTATATCGTTCATATTTGATTTTGTTTTTTGCCAAAACGCTTAACGTGTTGCAAATTTCATTCGTTCACTCACTTGCCAATACGTAATAATAACGAAAATGTAATTTAAACTAACCGTATTAGCGGAGTTGGGAATGCTTGCACATATGGTATAAGCGATAAACTTTGTCCCATTGGTCGTTCGAATGTGAAACTTTTTGATTCCGTAGAAAAAGTCGGTGGTTTTGATCCGACTGGCTCTTTATAATTAAAAATTTCATGAAACGTAAAATTTATATTATTAAAACCAATGCATATAAATGCTTTTATACAAAACTATGTCCTGAAGTCGATTTAAGTAATTTGTACGTGCATTTTGACACAGAAATCCACAAAACGTGCATCGAAATTTCGTTTTTTTTTTTTCTTTTAATAATTTTTAGATTGGAAATATGTCACCGTAAAAAAAACTTGCCGTATAATCGGAATCGGCGACCCTTGTGCTTGGCATAGTAAACAAAAACTTTGGCCTTGATGCTTCTGAAAACTAATGCTTGTTGATTCCGTGGAAAATGTTGGTTTCTTCGAACCAATTGGCTCTACAGGAGAACATGTGAAAATGTAAATTCGAATTAATGTTTAAATCAGCATTTTCAATGAAAAATCATATGGTTTTTGTCAGTTGTGACAATAAACAACCCGAATGTTGGCTGTTGAAAAGTACACAAAATTCGAACCTTTGCCGTCGAAAAAAAAAATGGGAATTTCGTCGATATTTATTTAATAAATCAAATCCATTGACAGCAAATTCATTGATCTACTGATATTTTATTGTAAGAAAAATATATTCATTTCAATATCTGTATTTGTGTGTATCATTCATGAGCTTAATCTCAATCAGAGATCACAGCTGTCATTCGAATAATGAACTTCACTTTTGTTTCAAAAAGTGTCAATAGTTTGTCAAAAACTAAAATCTAATGTTAGTCACACGAATGAAACGTATGTCTCATTAGTTTCTATGGAAAATTCAGGCTTTAATTACGCTATGAAGAAACCGAGAAACATCTCTCCGTTCTGAGTTCGCAAAAATTTCGATGTACGTCCGTCCGTTCAGAACTCTTAAAAATTATGTTGTCCGTCCGTCCACGCTAAAAGGACGGATGGACGGGCAAAAATTACGGACAGTCCGTCCATTTAACACCTTTACGCAGTATGTTCACCCATACATTTAGACCAGTGCCAAATATAAAATTACAAATTGTATTGGTGAAAGTCCGTCTGCACACGCTAAAACCAAACAACCAAACGAAGTTGGTGACTAAATAAGGGGACTATCACACAATGATTTGACAATTATTTGATGCAAATCACTCTACAGTTCATCGTATCTTGAAGAAAAATAACATAATTTATCGAAAACGTGACACGCATTAAACTAGGAAATCTAAGTAAAATTTTGTTTTGTTATTTCCTTTCTATGCATTATAAAATGAATTGACATTGAACGTATCCATCTTATTTTATACGATACTGGTGTGTTGAAAAATATGATTTCACAAGATCACAAGTCAAAAAAAAAATCTTGTAATTGTACACATTTTCAACGATGATTTTTATATTGAATGGAAAGATGATTACATCTTAGTGGAAAGTGTAAAATGCGAAAGAAAGTGAGAGTGAGAGGATTTATTTAGGACAGTTCCTATGTTAAAACCCACCGATATTTAAAAAATGAGCCACCGAACTGTTTTGACAATTTGTTACAATACAATATTTTAGGTTATGTTCAATCGGCAAAATTTAATATGCTTGAAGTTAAACAGTAAACAGTTTCAAAAAACGGTAAACAATCTCAATTCTGCCAATTTAAAAATAAAAAAATATGAAGCAATGACGGATAAATGATAATTTAGTTCCTCCAAACTAAAGAAAAAACCAATGGGAGAATGTAATTCAAACTAACCGTATAAGAGGAACAGGATGCGCTTGTACACGTGGGACGAAGACAATATCTTGGCCCACATGCTTTTCAAACGTTCCACTTTTAAGTTCAGTTGAAAAAGTTGGTGGTTTTGATCCAACTGGTTCTTTATAATTAAAAATTTCATGAAATGCAAAATGTATATTATTAAAACCAATGCGTATAAATATTTTTATACAAAACTATGTCCTGAAGTCGATAAGAGTAATTTGTACGTGCATTTTGACACATAAATCCACAAAACGTGCATCGAAATTTCGTTATTTTTCTTCTTTTAATAATTTTTAGATTGGAAATATGTCACCGTAAGAAAAACTTGCCGTATAATCGGAATCGGCGACCCTTGTGCTTGGCATAGTAAACAAAAGCTTTGGCCTTGATGTTTTTGAAAACCAATGCTTGTTGAATCCGTGGAAAATGTTGGTTTCTTCGAACCAATTGGCTCTTCAGGAAAACATGTGAAAATGTAAATTCGAATTAATGTTTAAATCAGCATTTTCAATGAAAAATCGTATGGTTTTTATCAGTTGTGACAAAATACATTTCTCCTAAATAAGCAACCTGAATGTTGGTTGTTGGAAAGTACACAAAATTCGAACGTTTGCCGCTTAAAAAAATGGAAATTTCGACGATATTTATTTAATACAATATTTGTATTTGTGTGTATCAGTGATTTTTATATTGAATGGCAAAATGATGACATCTTAGTGAAAAGTGTAAAATGTGAATGACTCGCACTCTCATAGGCTAATATAAGAAGGCTAATATACTCAATATAATTTGACTGAATTCTAAGTTATCATTTCTCGAAAATTGTATTGGCTGCGCATGTTTTTGCAATAAAAAATTGAATTTAAAATTCAACAACTTGAATTCACATACTATTGAATCGCTGCTGGCCCTCGCGATTGAACCGGTTCTGTACAAAAACCAAATTAACAACATCGCATAATTTGCATATAAATTTTGCAACGAAACAATTTTACAATTTTAAAGCGTCTAAGTGAACGAATCGACCAAACCGGCGTATGTTGCGATTTTTGTTAACACTGAACTTGACTTTGTTCACTTGGTTTATTTCGATTTTAAATTTTTTTTTTGTCACGTACTGGTGCTAACCTATACATGCGATTGTCAAGCTAGTAGTAATTCTCAAAGGTTAAGTATGAAAATTAGCAGAAGGTAGTATTTTTTTTTAGAAATACGAAAAAAAAAAAAAATCAAAACCATTTCACGCTAGTAAAAGAAAATATGTAAAAGCACAGACGAAATCGATCCGCTGATTGTCTGTTCAGCCGGATAAAGCTGAAAATTAACGTTGTAAAGTAGTTGCAGCGCATTCGATTTCATTGCACAATGCATAATGTATACACATGCACATGCACGCAAGAAAGAAAGAAAGAGCGAGCTAACGAGCAAGCAAAGAAAAAGAAGAAAAAAAACAACCAAATGTATATAGTCAGTGAAATGTCACGTTTATTTTTGCCGGTGGTGATCATGAAAATTTGTCTGGTATTTAATACAAAACCGTACAGTATGTGTGGGAGCAATACAATCACTCTCTCTTTCAATTTTCCATTTTTTGATATTGTTTGGCTTTTCCATACGCGCAAATCAACACACACACACACACACACACACACACACACACACTCACACTTCACAATCAAACCGGATCAGCTGTTTTATTGCTGTGTATTTGTGAGAAATGAACGCGTGAGTACAAATACATTTATCCATTTTGATTTTTCTTATATACACACACACATACATTTACAAAAATATATACGCAATCGCGAGTCACAATACAAACATTTATCAGGCTCTTTTCAAATGTTTGTCATCGTTCTTATTCCCTTTGCTATATACAATTGGAACAGGAGATATGGTTGATGCATTCTGTTTGCGTTACCGCATCAATATCAACATATAAAAAAGCACATGGTACACAATGCTTCGCACATGCATTTGGTATACAGTCACGCGTAAACAATAGGAGAAATTAAGGGGAATATTTTTACTCATATCATGAGCTAAAGAGAATACGAGAATTAAATCTCTTTCTCTTTGTGTTTCTTTTTGGTGTATTCGTTGTATATATATTGAGACTGGGGTAAATAAATTTTTCGTATGTATTTCCATTTGATTCTTTTTTGCTCGAACTATGTTCGGTTGCTGTGGAGAAGGTTTTGTGTACAAAATGCAAAATGCCAGATGATATCATGTGTGTGGATAAATTGACAGAATGATAGTAGGCGAACAACTATGGCGCAAAGAAGTGCCAATTAAATAAACAACAACGAAATGACTATGATCAACATGTATTCATCGTTTTAAGAGGCATTTCGTTCTTTTTATTTTGCATTTATGAAATCACTTTTGAATTTAATTTTTGTTTGATGTAGATTTAAAACGCACAATTCTTCCATTTGCAATGCACCATTTTACGAATATAATGTCGACTCTTGAAATTTCAAGACATTTTAAAGAGAGAGTGAGAGAGAGAAATAGAGCGAGAGAGAGAGAGAGAGAGAGAAAGAAAGAATGGCAATCTAACATTCATATCGACTGATTCTGGTGTATAAACAATAAAGATTGAAGTTAGGCATCAGAGAAGAAAAGTGCTCGCATTATCAATGCTTGAAACATAAGTGTTGAACTTTAACCATAGTCTTTTCACTACTATTGAGTGGCACATTATTGGAAATACATGTTTTACAAAGTCTTCAAAATCTCCAGAATCTTTAAATTCTATTAATCGAACTCTAAAAAATGTTTTCAAACATTTTGGAACCTAAGCATTTGAATTATTTTTTTTTTTTGTCATCGAAACATTTAATCATCCATATTTTATTGAATAGATTTTACTAATAGAATTAGTCTATCGAATAAACAATTATTGAAACGTATTCTTTCAATCTAATCTTTTACCTATGCTATTAATTATGTGTGCATTCAATAATACTGCATAAAAATTAACAATTATCTTCTAAATAATTCTCTATGCAGTGAATTTAAGATTGAAAAGGATAAAGAAAGAGAAAAGAAGAGAAGAAGAAGAATGTAATAAAAATCCAGCAAAAGCAATCGATTTAAATAGTTGTCAATTGAATAAATAATTATCATGCTTGTGGTAGGCATTGTTTGCAAAATTGTGGTTGCACTTGATTGTTAGATGTGAAAAGAGGTTTTCTAAAACCAAATACCGTTATTCAAACTGTCGGCGCAATTTCGAAAACAATAAACAGCATTGGAATTTCTATTAAACAGACCTATATGCTGGTAGGGGCGAGGATTGACTATAGCAAAACATTGCCATTGGTTGATTGATGCGTCGTTCAATGCGTATGAATTTATTATCGGCTTGTATTGTTGGCGCTTTGGCGGAAAATGGCTCTGTAAATTGTATTCATTTGTTTTTTCAATAGAAATTATTATTTATGGTTTTAAATAATTTCGTTGTTTTTTTTATTTTTCTCATGAAAAATGATTAGAATATTCTACATAAATGGTTGTACAGTCGTTGCATTCGATTCATTTTAATCAATGTTTAAAATGAAATTACCTGAAGGAAGCAATAGGTTGCGTTTAATTTAAATCAATTATTATTGAATGTTTGATGATTTAATAAGAATGGAAAATCAATGAAAACGAGCTTCGATTTAAAATATGTCTACAATCATTATAATTTAAACCAAATGTCTATTTTACAGTGAAATTTTCACTTATTTTATTTTAAAATTCACACTATTTCGATGTGATAATACATGTCGGCCATCAATTAAATCTGAATAATACATTGTAGCGGTGACGCATCGTTTATAATACAAATGCTATATGTGATTTCTTACTTGAAAGAAGCAACAGGATATGCTTGAATTAAGCAGAACAAACAAAATGTTTGATTTAATTCACGTTCAATCCATGATCGCTTCAAGTCATTGGATTGCAATGCGGGCGGTTTGGCCATTATTGGTTCTGTTATTATAAAAAAATTTAATTGGATGTAAAACACCTGAGATAACAACTTTTTTTTAAGGCTTTGAAAAATGCGCTGTTGAGATAGGAATGACCCTTTGCTGTGCACATATTTTATTTTCAATTGATAACCAAACATTCTCAATGACAATTACTTGAAATTTGGCAACGGCAAACTCTGCACTGGACATAACATCGTAACGCTTTCCGTAAGATGCACATCAACAGTTCGGCTTTTATCGCCAGTCGTTATTTTTGGAACAATGCCGCCAATTGGTTCTGAAATGTGTGTATTAACAATTGTCACGAATTTTTGTTCAATCAAAAATGTTCTGAAAAATCGTTAGGAATTCTTTTCATTCTGAATGTTGGGATAGAAGCTGAACGAAATGGCGTAATTATTAAAATTGTCATGATTTCAGTGTTTCGTATGTTTTATCATTCATTCTTGTTTTCTATGTTGATGGATATTTTTTTTTTTCTTAAAAAATCAAACTTACTTGAATACAGGAGTGGGCTTGGACTGTGCATTACATTTAATTTGAATACTAGTTTGCATTTGTCCACGAACAATATTGAATTCATCGCCCTCGTTAAATTTTGGCCGAACACTTGACACCGGTTCTGTTTATGATAATCAATATTTTGCATTCATATTTAATAACTGAATCTTATATTCGATGATCTAATTTACTTTCAAATGCTTTCTAAATGTTGGTCAAGAATCACCATGTGTTCAATAAACACTCTTTATGACAATTGATTTCAATTTAATTAAAAGACACGTTTTTCCTTTCGTAAGAAAAACAAAAGCTGCTTGTGATCGCTTACCGAAAAATGCCAATCGGAAAAGATGTGATAGGACAAAGTAATGAGAGGCTATCGCCTTGCCGAACCCGGGGTATATTTAATTTATCGGCCTGACTAACTTTCGGTGGCAAACTATTGATTGGCTCTAATTAAAATGAAATTAAAATGAAAATGAACATGAAAATTACATTCGTTTTTTTTTTTTTTTTTTTTTGTCTCTTTACAATTCAGAATGCCATCCGAATATTGAGCATGAGAGGACCACTGTGCAAAAATCATATGAAATATTTCCATTTCAGACAAAAGTTTTGTTGGAATAGTCTGTGTGATAAGATGGCTTACGCCAACTGCTGTTCATTCTTAATTTGAAATTTTCGTATTTAAAAGAAAGATTTGGTCTTCATCAGCGATAAAAAAAACCATTTCGCAAATCAACACTATTTCAAAAACATTACTGTTAGTGTTTGCTTACAGATAAGCTCCCTTCGGGAAGCATTGGGCTGGACACAGTAAACTTATCGCATGAGATGCATAAGTTGTTGCTGCTTTCAATTTTTCAGCAGCTTCAAGATGTGGAGCAACCGAAAACACGGGTTCTGTAATGCGGAAATATCATTGCGATAACAGTTTGCAAATTTTAGTTATAATTATGGCAAACTCATTGTTGATAGGAATTTTATATTTTAAGTTGAATTAAGGAAACTGGCAACTCTGTGCGTTTGATTAGAATTTCCGATTTCGTAGGGAGAGAAGAAAGATATGTGTCGTTCTATTTAGTAATAGTATAATTGTTTGTTGTATACAGTTCATAAGAATGGTCAAATATGGTTTAAAATTGAGTACAAATTTATTGGGAAAAACGTCTATCGAATAAGTATCAAATCTCATCGTAAAATGAACAACAATTCTCACCGATAAAGGCTAACGGGATAGCTTTGAACCGGACACATCAGGCTCAAATCTTGACCATATCGAACACGTGCTTTGCTCAATTCATCGGCTTGTCCAACTTTTGGAGCAACCCAACCTATTGGTTCTATTGTTTGGAGAATAAAATGTTTTCTTATTGCAAAAAATCAAGCATAACTTGATATGGTATTTTATTGAATAAAAGATTCGTTTGATGCCCAAATATTGGTTGCAAGGCGCTTTGTGGATTTTCCTTTGACATTGCATTATTTCTTTGAATTTTTCTATTTCCAATTCAAGTTCATGATATGTTTTTGTTATTTCAAGTCATATTGAAACGCATTAAAAGTGTTAAAAAAGTCATAAACTTCCATCATTTTGTTGAGATTATAAAAATTTTACAATAATTTGCATAAATCATCTAATTTCAAAACTTTCATCATTTATTTTTATGTAAAATTGAACGAAGAAATGAATTTCAAATGGGTTTAACTTAGTCTCACCGGTAAATTGGTGCTGGATATGCCATTGCAGGGCATGCAATGCTAACTGTATTATTGGTTCGAACACGCACACCTCGAACACTGAATTCGTCAGCAACGCTTATTTTCGGTGGCAAGGTGTTAATTGGCTCTGTAGTATGAAAACATTGAATTTAATTACGCAATTTTTGTTTTTTTTTGTTATATTTTTAGTTGTCATTGGGCTATAAAAGCACTGAATGTTGGCAAAAGCAAGCTCTGTACCATGAATTTCAATTGAAAAACTCATCAAATTAACAACTATCACATAAAATTACGAAGGACTTGAATAGCTCAAAACTGAGCTGAGATTATTTGAATAAACACATTCCATTATTTAGAGATATTTATTTATTTATTTTTCTTTTAAAAATGAAACTTAGTTAATTGCACAGATTGAATGTAGCATCAAAATGTGTCTAATTGCAAAAGTATCAATCATTTGAAGGTTGGAAGTTTCCTAATTCAATGATAGTAATCATTGAACGTGAATCCAAATAAAAAGGTGTATTCTCCATTTGGAGTTTTTAATTAAAATAAAGAAAATCATACCGAAAAGCTCCTAGGGGAAAACTTTGGGCAGGGCATAGAAGTGAAATTTTCTGTTGAATTTTAGCAGTTGCGACTTTTACTTTGTCATCGTTATTCACATTTGGTTTGGTGCTTGAAATCGGTTCTGAGGAGCCCAAAACAAATAAAATTATATACATTTAAAATGATCAATTCGATGAAAAATTATTTGCCGATTGCTTGATATATTGCGATAGGGTTTTTACGTTCGAAGTATTCAGAGAAAAATTCAACAAAGTTCATTATTCGATAAGATTCATGTATAAAATTGAATTATAGTTAACCATCGAGATTTATTACATAAAATATGTAAGTTAGTCAATTTGAAATGTGTCTATTTTTATTTAAAATTGAAATAAACAATCTCCAATTACTTGAAGGACCCAATCGGAAAGCTTTGGGCAGGGCATAGGAGCGCAGTCGTATGTTGTCTTCTAACACTAGCTACATTTCCTTTGTCAGCATTATTCACATTTGGTTTAGTGCTCGAAATCGGTTCTAAGAAGTCCAAACAAAAAACATTTACAAACAATAAAATGATTAATTCGATGAAAAGCACTTTGACGATTGCCCGATTGTTTGAGACAGGGTTTATGCATTACGATTGATCAGATCAAAAATAATACAAAGATTTATTATTTTAATATGGTTTTAGATGAACATTTTAGCTTTGATTGAAGTTTATTCCCATTATTTTTGCAGACTCATTAGTGGTGGTGAAATTTAGTTGAAGAAACTTTATGCGTTTGATTACATAGATTCTAGTACAGGGGTCCGAGGGTGGGTCTATTAACCCCCCCCCCCCTCCCCTGACGATCGAATCAAAAAATTACCCCTTTGAAAATTCAAGAACAATATTCGAAATTCCTAGGGTTTTTTTACATAAAAATCCGAATTCTCACGGTTTTTTTTATTTTGAAAAAAAAAAAACTGTAATTCTTAAAGATTTTGAAGCAAAACCCCTATTTTCTGTGTGTCTTTTTCATTTTTAGGGAAAATATTTGCAACTCTAAGGGATTTTCAAGTAAAATTAGAATAATATTCTACATTTCTAGTGTTTTTGAAGCAAATTAAATTACCCCCCTTCGGAATTTTTGAGTTTATAACCCCCTCTTAGTAGTCATAAGACGTTTATCGTTATTTACAGATTCATCAGGAAAGCGTATACAATCAACTGAATCATCTGAATCCGAATGAATTTTAAAAAAATTGTTTTTAATCAAAATAAACAAACCTAAAGGCCCCGATTGGAAAACTTTGGGCAGGGCATAGAAGCGAAACTTTATGTTGACTTCGAACATTTACTCCATTTACTTTGTCATTGCTATTCACATTTGGTTTGGTGCTTGAAATCGGTTCTGAGAAGTCCAATTAAGTAAATTTATATACAATTAAAATGATTATTTCGATGAAAATTTATTTTTCGATTGCCCGATTGATTGAGACAGGGTTTATACATTCAAAGTATTCAGAGGAAAATCTCACAAAGTTCATTATTCTGAGATTATTAAATAATGTTATTCACATTTTGCGTTTGATTAAAATATTGTTTGAAATTTAGTTGAAGAAACTCTATGCGTTTAATTACATTGCACATTTATTGTGTGTCGATTTTATAGTATTTGACATATTAAATATACAATGCTTGTACAAATTACATTTTTTTCTAGAACAATTCCAAATTACAAAATTGCCCATTATTTTCTCTTAGATATATACCATTATGCAGCAAAATCTATTAATGATTGGATCAAAATAGGGGAATACGAATTCCAAAAATACCGACTTAAGAATTTCTGAATATATCTAAATTCATATGGCGGTGATCGAAAATACAAATTCGCACCGGAAGTTTTTTCGTACATAATTACGACGAAAGAACGACAACACAAAATGAATTCTAGCTTATATTCTATAAAAATGGGCGCGAACCAATGCCTGATATTGGATGAACTCAAGAGCACAATGTACAATGGCATAACAAATGTCTATGACAGCAGCATATTTTCCAAGATGAACCCCAAAAAGTTTCTCCGAAGCGAACTTATTAGTTTCCCCAAAGGCAATTTAAATATACCCAGCAAATGGATTACCAAAGTCCATGATAACCGGTCATTTGTATCAATTGTTCTGTACGTATTATTCGAAATAGTTCCAATGGGACGTTGTGCGATAGCATACCAAGAATGTGATGAATTGGTGATTTTCGATGACAAAAAACTAGACTAAAGATTGAAGAATTAAACATTGCAGTATCGGATGATGTAGTCTATGATCAAGCACTCTTAGAGCCTTTAGTTCCTAGGGTCGGATAACAATCGTCGCCGCTATTTCTTTTTAAAATCCACCGATTTGAAAGATCGTTGGCCGATTGTGATCACGCATAATTTCTAATTGTTAAAATTTTTGAATGAAAAAAAAACTATTCGCATTTATTGTGCGTTCTCTTTCTAAATAGACAAAACGTGTATCGGAATTCAATACAAAGTTCTCGGAAGAGAAATATATATTGAAGTCAATCGATTCGAAGAGTGTCTTTTGGTGTTGTGGGATAAGATTTGCGTTCACATCGGAGCAGCTCGTTATGTATTTTTTTATACGTTGATAATTTCAAATTGAACATGATTTTCTTATTGAAAACATTTCATTGAAATGGAGAATCTCACTCCTTCGCTACTACAATTCACTAACATACTTCCATTCAATTATATGGCACTGCACAGTGCACTTACTTGTGCAAATACGAAAATAAATTCACTGAGAAAGCGGCGGAGGTAGAAACATCGAGCATTTGTGGAGCAAAAATAAAAAAAATTTGTTAAATTGTCGCTTAACTGGAAACGAGGTGGTGGCGATGCCTGCCCGATACATTTCATCGATACATTTGATCCCGTATGACCCATTTCAACAATGATGTTCGACCCGGAGAGAATCTTTGGTTGAACCGATGCGATGGGCTCTGGAAGGAAGTTTCATATCTGTTTCGTTTTTGTTCTTTTTATTTTTATACAAATGTGTGTGTGTGTGTGCAATATATACACAAATTCAAATGTGAAAATTGAAATTTGAACATATTGAAAATTATTAATATTTGACGTCAAAAACGGTTAAACATTTCACAATATCTGTGCAAAACAGTGCCTGTATATACATGGCCGGTATCAACCCGAATATTTGGATGAAACAAATTTTCACAAGATAACATCAAATGCCAACACAACACTATCGGCAATGGCATTCACGATAAAATCTTCACATTCACTTACCTGTTCGAATAAGTTTGAAATGATAAAACAATAAAAAGTAAACCAAACACAATTTTTGCCTAAAAATCTAAACGAATATCGAATCGATTTATAATTTTGATCATATTCATTTCAGATGAGTAAAGAACAATAAAACGATTCGAATCTGCTTTAGAAAAATATTTCATAAATGTATGCAATGATAACATTGAACGCGTGCTTTAAATGCATAAACAACGATTTCATTTTAAGACGAATCTCTCCTTGGTGTTTTTGAATGTGTAATCAATTCAAGATATCTCCAATGAATTTTCCACAAGAATCACTTTTTTTAAATTGCCCAACAATAAATATTCGAGATTTCGAGAACATGATGGAATCAATACGACACGTGTATGTGTGTGCGCGATACAGCAAAGTTTTTGTTTTGGAATTTTGTGTCTTTTCATCTCAATTTCGGTATGTTCGATTTATTTATTTCTTTGTTTTTTATTTTGTCTATCGAACAAAGACATCAAATTGAACCGAGTTGAACCATTTGCAAACAATTGGCACAATTCATGGCCATCGCATTCTAATTATAAATGCCGATTCACTGTTTTTTTTTTTTTTTTTTTATTGCGAATCAGTGACAAAATTGGATTGCATTTGGATTTTTTATTTGAATTTGAATGTGTTCAAGTTGATGTGCCGAATTGAAATTTTAACGCAACGCACAGGGTACCCTATCCCAACATTCAGGCATTCAACAACAATGTTACAATTCGTTTTCTTTTGTTTAATAATTTTCATTTTGACCGATATTTTCTCTTTCGAAAAACTTGTTTATTTGTCGTGACATCTTATGCGATCGAGGAAAAAACAACATTTGGAAAATAATTTCTTGGAATTTCATAAAATAGAAAATCAATAACTTCCAATTGATTCACTCATCGAAACGTTAACAATTTTTAATTGCAGCGTGGAAACTGAAATTATTGAATCGAGGCTGTACTGCATGAGTGCATCGCCTCATGTCATACAGTCTCTTATTCGAAATTCGTGTGCCCTCGGAAAAATGTGTGACACACACACACACAATGCAGCAAAAGAAAACGCATATTGTAATATTGTTGCTTTCGGAATCGACTGTTTTCCACTTGGCTTGTTACAACCAAGCGAAAAAGAAATGAAAAAAAAAAGAAATAAAAATTAAAACCATTTAAATCAACACTTTAAATGCATGTTTGTTGAAACATTTATTATAACGTTGAAAGAAAGTTATTTGCCCTAATCGATTTAGTGCGTGCGGCTTGCCCCGATGAAATTAGTGAAAAAAAAAAAAAAATAAATAAATATGAGAATCAAAATGAATGAAGATTTTCGATAATTCAATCACTTTATGCTGCACTCTGGATTAAATTCGTCCGAGAGAGAAACATATTTTTCCAATGTGTTCTCATTTTCAAATCAATAAATAACTTTACTTCGTTCAACCTTACAATAAGTTGTATTTAAAGTATTGATTTATATATTGAACAAACATAAATTAGCTGCAGAAAACTAAATTGCTATTTACAGAACACCGAACTAGATATTTAAAAAAAAAATCACTATTCAATTGAATTCGTTTCAAAATTTCAAAAGTTTTGGTAGGCTTTGAATTTTAACAATCAAACTTTGACGAATCCAATCGCTTTTCTTTTCATTTTTTTTTTGTTTTTTTTTTTTCTTTTTGAACAATTCGTTTATTTTTCAAATAAATCTATTCGACAATTTCGATTAATACCAATCTGCAGCTAATTTATAGAAACAATCTACAATCGATAATTAATATACAATTGAAATGGAAACTTTACGATTTTTTTTTTCCAAGATCATTTATAAATTGAATTGAATATGAACAAAAGAGAGTGTTTCCAATTCAAAGGATTGTAAATTGTTTCAAATGCTTAATTTGATTATTTGCTATAAATTTGAACATAAATATTATTGTGTCTCTCTATCTGTATTAAGATCTTTATCAAAGCTGTGCAACCAAAATACTACGCGCTCTATCTACGCTATGAAAATTACATAACGTAGCCTACTACGCGCCTTATAATATTTGCATGGCATTGCACACCTCTTATCTTTATAATAGAAAAGAAACGATTCATTTGTATATTTTTTTTTCACTATTTCAAATTAATTTTAATGAAATTTCAGTCATTGAGAGATAATTATCTTGGTTCAATCAAATAATCAAATAAAACAATAAAGCGTTGGTGCTTTTATCTCTTAAATTTACTAATGTAATATTGTGAATAGCACATGAATTCATACCAGTAATTACGAGACGTCCTTTAGTTGCACTCAATCGTGCTTCGCCAGTCAAACGATGCTTTGTACGGCACTGGTAGCTCTTGTAACCATCTTCAGGTCCAACTTCACGGATATGCAATTCACCGGATGGCAATACTAAGTATTTTCCGTCTATGATTCGACGGCGAATGGGAAATAGCAAAAAAAAAATACGGTTAGACAATCTATTCCGAAAGGTTTTTAATATGAAGACATTCAACACTCTAAAACATAGTGTCAACTTGAGAAGATGTAAGCAAATTACAATAAAACATAAAAGACGAATGTATAGAATGAAAAGAACTGTAAATTGGATGAAAGATTTTGCAAGTTTAATTAATATTGTTTAGCTTACACCTTCCGTCAATAGACTCTCTCAAAGTATCATTGAGAGTGCCTATTTGGGTCAAAGCAAGGTTATTCTATTTGCAAATAATTCTAACATTCATTTCAATTTCTTCGAGTTTTTTTTTTTTATTTTTTTTTTTTCATTTAGATGTTGCGTAATTTTTCATCTCAGTCTTCATCACACAAATAAATCAATTTGATGTCAACAAATCGGAATAACTTTACTTTGAACAACTACATTTATAAATAAAATTAGAACATAACGACAAATCGGTTTGTATGATGAATGATTTTAAGAAACTTTTGAACATTCAAAATGAGTATTATTTATGCAAATTTATTCACAGCCATCATTCATTTTCATACAAATCAATTTTCGAATTTAACACATAAAAAACACATCCTCAGGGCGTTACGCATCGATCATATCATTTCTGGATTACCTTTCTTGTCGACGCAATTTCATTTAAAAATAACACGAATTCAATCATTGCTAGAAAATTTTGAATTTTATTTAAATTGATTCGTTGTGTCATAGGAAGATTCTACTTTCAGTTACGGAATAATAATCTTTTTTTCAATTATTTTTACTTATTTTTCATTAAAACTCGTCCTCGTGTGAAAAAGATTCGTTTGTCTGATCATTCGGCTAATTTGTAATGTCTAAAAATGTCCCAATTGGGACAAGAATGGCTAAAAAAAATCAACTTTAAATGGTCAAATATATAATATTCAAATAGCTTAAATTTCAGTTAATTTTATACAAATTCAGCCAAATTTATGCATTTTTAGTCAAATAAAGATGTTTTTAATTGGCATCAAATTTACCGATTCGGATTTTGACGATTTTGATCCCTTTTATTTGACTATAGTCAACATTTTTTTTGGCTGTTCATTGTAAAAAAAAACGAAAAAATTCCAAATTAATCGATTGACTATTAGCTGACTAAAATCGTATGATTTTCATAGTAAATGTAATAGCCAGCCAGCCAGCCAGCCAGCCAATAATTTTCACACATAGGTCACCATTTTCGAAAATTTTGCACTGAAGATGTGTAATTTTTGCAAGAAAAACCAGAAAAAATGTTAGTAACGTAAAAAATATTGCATGCATTAAGTCTAAATTAGAAAACACTGAAGGCGGATTTCCATTTTTGTTGGGAATTGGGTAGATCAGGAACGATCTTTGGATATTGGGAATGGGATTTTTTTTAAATACTCGGATGAAATTGTATGTGTCCGTTTTTTTATGTTGCCAACAACCTGTTGTTTGTAACTTATGTTGTTTGTTTAAGTATTGAGCCAAACAGGCGGCAATGAAATCGAAAAATTCGAATGATTTTGACACTTGGCTTATGAATGTTAATCAATCATATCATATTGAGATTAAAATGTTTCATCATATAAAGTGCTAAGTATCGTTTTGTAAACGAACACTGAACTCATTTTTATTTTGAACTTTTTGCTTGTGAGTAAAGAGAAATCAGCACAGTACTGAATGCGTCGTACTTTAGAAAAAGATTAATCCATAAAACAAAATTCACTGGCAACAGATTTTTTTTTTCGCCCAGTATTGTGAATTTAATTTGAAACACCATGAATCGTGTTAATGAATTTGAAAGTAAAGAAGTTTGAATATTTAAAAAATGATACAATTTACTTTGCAAAAAAAAAGCCGATTTATGTTTAAGAGAAACTGAAACGGAACGAAAGAATAGGAAGAAAAAACAAACAAACAAATGAAAAAATCTGTTAACTTTGTAACAAATACCGATTGTAGAAATATCGATGCCATGTTGATCGGCAAAAATTTCCGTAATTTCACCATTTTCATCCAAAATCCATGCTGATACGTAGACAAAATCGATCACAAAACTGGGAATATGGCATTTAACGATGGCAGCATTTCCGCGCAATACATGTTCATCCATAACATTAACCGAATAACTTTGCGGTACCACTGCAGCCCATGGCGAGTGAAGAGAAGAAAGAGAGGAAGAGAGAGAGAGAGAGAGAGAGAGAGGAGTTTGTGTTAAATGATGAAAATTAGATCGATTTAATGATTGAGTTTTGAATATTGAATAAAATGTTTGGATTTTTGGAAAATGATCAGAAGTCGACAAGTTTTATGGCCCGATTTTTGGCCCGATTCAAATAGCACCAAATAATGCACCAATTTCTCTCTCAGAACATAAAGGTTCAATGCGTTATTTGATTATTTGGCTGCTTACCAATATAAAAAAGAGAGAGAGAGAGAGAGAGAGAGAAAAACAAATTTAAACATTCATCTTAACATTCTCATGAGTCTTTCATTTACAACAAAACTTTTTTCTTATTTTCAATGGGAAAATTGGAATGAATTGGAAATGAATAATCCGCCAGTGCAATAAGTTTTATAGTGGCCAATAACCGAAATCATTTGTGTGTGTTTGTATATAAAACTTTCGCAAATTTACCGATGCTGTTTTCATCTCTTGTATAATGACTGCCATTGGTATCGATCCATTCAATGATTTCCACATGATCGGATACAAATGATGGAATATTACATTTTAAAATTGCAGAATTTCCTTTGATTACATAATCATCATATACTTGGGACTCATAAAATTGGCTGACCACTGAGTTGGAGCGCGGATACGAATGCAAATTTGGATATGATATAATGAAAAGAAAACAAATACATAGAATTGAGATGAAAATTAAAGAAGAAAACAATTCAGCTAAAAATCAATTGCAAAGTCCATCATGAATATTATTAAGAGTATTTGAACAACTGAATGGCTTTAAAATCTTTTTCAAATGGCCGTAAACATCAAACAAGCATTTCACGAAGATTTTCTATAAAGTTCAGAAAAGTTCAAGTTTTCGTTTCACTTAGTGTGTGAATCGAAGTGAAAATAAATTTTGTGGGTGAGTGAGAAATACATAGAAAGAGACAGACAAAGAGAGAGAGAGAGAGAGATGTTGTGGTTGAGGTTTGTGTATGTGTATTTGTGGATTTATGGAAATCTGCTTTCACGAAGTGCACTTATCAAATTAGATTTGAACGAAAATAAATGTTGACGTAAATCAAGTACCAAAATCATTATTATTTGGAAGGATTTCAGTGCCATCGTCGGCAATCCATGCTTCAACATAAACAAAATCAGCTACAAACGATGGCAAATTGCACTTGAGAATGGCAGCATTACCGCGCAGCACAAATTCATCAATAACACGAGTTTGATAAAATTGTTGAACAACTGATATATTCCGTATACAATAAACGGTTTATATATTTGTGTGTACGTGTGTGTGTATGATGCATTCATAAAGCAGAGATAAAGAGATAGAGAGAGAGAGAGAGAGAGAGAGAGAGAGAGAGAGAAAGAATTGAATCAATTTTTAATGGTATTAAATGGTATGATGAATCAATTTATCAATTAAATTTGCTGCTCTTATCAATTATTTATTTGATGCAAAACATCAAGGAACAATGATGGGAATCTGAAATAGTTTTTCAAGTAGGAGGAAACCATTTCAGTGTGAGGAGATTGAAAATGGTTACCGAAATAAACTACCGAAAAAATTAAAGCAATCAAAAACAGAGTGGAAAATGAAGAAAATAACAACGGAAAATAAAAAAGAAAAGCTGATGCCATGAATGTTACGGATACCGTATTGATCGTTATTTGGATAATAAGAACCGCCATCGGAATCTGTCCACATATCAACAACAATAAAATCGGAAACATAGGATGGAATTTCGCATTTCATTATCGCACTGTTGCCACGAATAACATACTCATTATCAGCCTCCGCTTCATACGGCTGAATGACAACTGAAATGAATAGTTTGTTTTTTTTTTTTTATTTCATTTTGCTGTTGGTTTTTTTCTCGTTTCTATCCAAAGCACAATTACATCGGGCAAAATATTTGGATAGAAATCAGCTACATTTAAAAATTTTGGGTCATAAAATGCACAGTTAATTGGTTATAGCAATATAACTTCTCAACATTTTAGCTGATTGTATTTTATTTTAATTTCATTCTTATCTTTCATAACTTCTCATTTCCTCATCTAATTTGATTAAAATTAATTGGAATGAAATATAATCAAGAATGAGTTTTTTTGACGAAAATTGTGTGATAATTTTAATTAGAAAATCGCTATGTGCGCGCAAAAACATTTCACGGAAGTTAGTTAGAATCTGATGTGAATATGATATGATATGATGTGTGTGTGTGGGACGGGAAGGAGATACAAAAATCTATGAAGCAATGGAAGTCCGCTTCAATATATGAAAATGATAAAAAGCACCTCATTACGTGTGAAAGAAGGCAAAAAAAAATAAAGTGAGAAAAGAAATTAAATTAAAAACAAAGGCGCAAAATAAGTGTCGAAACGCTAGCGAGTCGTCTTGAATTGATATTAACAACAACAACACGATGACGATGCTTTTTATCTAAACAGAGAAATGGATATACTAAAGCATAGTAGTATGAATAAAATAACGAGAGAGAGAGAGAGAGAGAGAGAGAGAGAGAGAGGAGAAAGAAATAACCATATGACGATGAATCGTTTGAATGTGTCAGCACAGTGCCATCTTCAACATTAATCCAAGCTTCAACATAAACGAAATCAGCAACAAAAGATGGGATTTTACATTTCATAACTGCAGAATTTCCAACAATAACATACTCGTTTTCAGCTTCGGTTATGTAAAATTGGGTCACCACTGCGAGTTTTTTTTTTCATATGTGACAGAGACGAGCACAACAAAAGTGCAAGCGAAAGAAGGAATAGAAGAAAAAGAAGAAGAAAATAAATCACATATAAATAGAAAAAAAAAATGAAAAATAAAATAAAAATGAAACAGTCATTTAGAACGTATGCATGAGATTTTACGTTAGGAATGTTAAGAATAAAAATGCCACAGAAATGCAGCTATATGCATTACAAAGGTGTAACTATGCAAAGTCGCACAAATTCATTTTTTTTTCCACGTGTATGTTTATGTGTGTGTCTTGATCATCAGTTTTCTCACACGCGTTTTCACATCAATAAAATAAACCCATATATGTGCAGTATGTTGCGGTGAATCGTGACAAAGTGCAACATGCACCTCCGGCCCACAAAAATCGAATCGTTTGCATTTGCTTGAAATGCATCAATTATTCAAAATGGGATCAGAAACCGAGAAATGCATTCACTGATACGGGATCACACACAAAACATATTTTAAGAAAAGCGACTCGGCTCAAAAACATTTTCCATATTTACATTTGGAAAAAACGCGCGCGCACACACACGGAGAGACACAAAAACAAAGACATAACTATACACACATTCGTGAGCTCGATAAATTTTGAGCCACAATCTTGGATCACAATCCACAGGGGGAACGAAAACGGTGAGAGAGTGAGAGAGATAGAGAGAGATAGAGAGAGCTCGAGAAAGAAACATAACTGTGTACTGAAAGAAAGTAAAAATTGCTAATAATATGTGCGCGCATATGTATTATAGATACCATTTTGGTGTCATTCACTTTTCCATTCTCTGTGCTGCACTGACGACGTGCATTGTGTCAGTTATTTTTAGATGCTTTTAGTTGTTATTGTTGTTTTTGCTGTTGTTGTCGTCATCATTTTCCACTTCGATATACTTTTTCCATTTATCTCTCTTTCCCTTCATGTCTCCTTCCTTTTCTCTCTAACTCTCTCTCTCTCTCTCTCTCTCTCTCTCTCTCTCTCTCTCTCTCTCTCTCTCTCTCTCTCTCTCTCTCTCTCTCTCTCTCTCTCTCTCTCTCTCTCTCTCTCTCTCTCTCTCTCTCTCTCTCTCTCTCTCTCTCTCTCTCTCTCTCTCTCTTGCTCTCTTCCCTTCCTATTTCTCTTGACTCAAAAGTAAATGAAAACTTTATACTGTATTGGAATTGTATAATGCCTATTGGCAAATCAGCTTTTCAAAATTCAAGAATTTCAAATGTATGAAAAGGCAAATAGTTCTGAAAATGTTTCGTTACAAATGAAAATGTAAGTAAAATGGTTTAAGAAGTGATTTTCCGGTAGAACAACGATGAAAAGCTTTATCTCATAACTTGTTATTTATTCCAAAACTGTGCTCATTTTAGTTAAGTATGATGATGACATTGTGGAAATACGATCAAAGAGACTAGACTATATTGTTCCATCGGAAGAAAATTGTTGTTTTGTATTTTCTTTGAACAAATTTTTTGTTTTTTGCTTTTGGAAAGAAAGAAAAAAAAAAATTGGATTTGTTGTGGATGATATAGTTTTTTTTTTTTTTTCTTTTTCGGGAGAAAATGAACAAAGTACACCTTCAATGTTTTCTTATTACAAGTGAAAATCGTTAAAATATTGTGTTTAATGGAAAATGCACACAACACGTGCATTTACACACACACACCATAACTATCGGAGTGTTTATAAATTGTTCCCTCCTCATCAACCCACGATTCTACATAAACAAAATCGGCTACAAACGATGGTATGGAACATTTTAGTACAGCTGCATTCCCCTTTATCACATACTCTTTGAGTATTTCGGCATCGTAAAATTGATTTACCACTATTTTTTTTTTTCATAATAACAAGAGAAAAACATATACGAAAATGAAAAAAAAAAAAAAAAAATGTTTCAATTGAAAATGTTTTGTTGAAAAAGAACATCTAAAATTGGGTTACAAATTATTACATTTTGTATTGCTTTGTCAAAGTATAGGTCAAAGTAGAAATACGAAAAATATGAAATTTTCGGATTATAGATAGAGATTGATTTTTAAATTAGTTTTGTTGTAGAACGGAAATCGAAAAATAAAATTCCGTCCATTCAATCGGTTTGAATAGTTATTTCCAACTTTTTTCCTGTAATACTTTAACAATTCTTTCGTGTATTCGTAGTTGTAAAAAGGGTGGAAAAATTGTCATTTTGTAAATGTAATTGTATGTCAAACATAAAGTACTCGCTCCAAATTGTGTATCCATTTAATGTATTGAGATTACAAAATGGAAATAATTTCGATTATTTATTCGACGATACTGGAATTCGATTTTAATTTTTCATTCAAAACTAAACGTAATTTTCACTTGATAGCAACATTCCATACATTTTTATCAAACCAATTTCTATAATGATTTACCACTGCAAACAAAGTGAAAAATTTTTCAAAACAATTTCACTTATTCTTTTCGTTTTTCTTTTCTTTTCTTTTCTTTCTGCTCTCATAACAACAAAAAAATATTTTGTGGCACATGTGAGTATAATAAATGTATAATTTGAAGGGTGACAGTAGGAAAAAAAAGTGTAATTTCAATTGGATATAAAATGGAAATCCGTTGGAAAATCCTAAATTCCATACAAAAAAAAAAAAAAAAAAAAAAAAAACAGTACGGAAAATATGAAAAATAAACAATTTTTCATTCACAAACCGTAATTGGTGTCTGGATAGAATGTTTCATCTTGATCTGTATGCCAGGACACAACACTCACAAAATCCGCAACAAATGACGGTATTTCACATTTTAAAATTCCAGAATTACCGCGAATAACATAAGCTTTATTTACATCGGTATCGTATAATTGACTGACAACTGGTGGAATGTAAATGGAGAGAAAACATAAAATGAAAAATGGTGTCGATGGATAGTTTTTACCAAAAACTTCGAGGAATTGGGATGAACAAAAATTGAAATGAAATGGAAAATCCGCCCAAAACATATTGAAAATTTTTATTCATATGCTAAAATAGCAAGGACAATGATGCCGTTGAACAAACCATAATCATTGCTTGGATAGTAAACATCGCCTTGATCTGTGTGCCAGGACACAACTTGAACAAAATCGGCCACAAATGATGGTATTAAACACTTGAGTATCGCCGAGTTTCCTCGGATACAATGCTCTTTGTTCACATCAGCCTCATAATATTGAGCAACAACTGTATTTTACAAAAAAGTAAATTGAATCAAGTCGATTAAAAGTGGATCAGATTTTGCGTTCAATGAAAACGATCTTGTTGTTCTTTTTCTTCTTTTTTTTTTTTTTTTTTTTTTTTAGTTGGTGTTATGTGTAGAAACGAATCGAAAACGTTGTAATTCAAAGATGCATTTTGTGATTAATCGCAAATTAAACGAAACGTTGCTGGGGATAAATAGCATTTATACACTATAAAAAATATACGGAGACAGTCGTCTGCACCAAAGGCAGCTCACATTAAAAACACATTTTTTGTTGCCACCAGAAGGCGAAATTATGTGTTTAAAAGAAAAAAAAAATGTAAAAAGCCGTAAAAAGCGTGTAATTTATTTCTTTAACAAAAGCCGTACGGGGTTTTTTTTTTCTTTTTCTTGTCTTAATCAGCACAAATCGAGCACGTATTCATTTTGGATTCATTGGAATTGCGAACGAAAAACATTTAACAATCTACACGTACAAAAATCTTGTATTCATTTAGAAGAATTCACAATTCATGTGGCATTTTAAAGAAAAGGATTCAAAACAAACGCACATAATCAACGATCGCATATATTTGAGCGAAAAAAAAAAATAAAAAACAAATCGATCGTTTGGAAGTTGAAAAAATTGCCGTTATTTTATGGTCTGCAAATGTTAACTTTGCAGTTCTCACAGTTATTTTTTTCCAACAAATTTTCTACAATTCGAATGAGGAAAATACAACAACAACAACAAAAACAATAATAATAATTTTATGCTATTTATGTTTGTCTCTAATATTTTCATCACATTTTTGTTGCTATTTGTCCACAATTATTCAAAATAAAGTGCTTAAATTAAGTCAACACTAAATTTTTATTGCTGCTTTAATTGATGTTTATGTGACTTTTCAGTTAATATTTAGATCATTTTTCTGTCTCTGTTGCTTTTGACCCGTTTGTTTTTGTTTTTTTTTTTTTTTGCTCTTTGCTCTTCTTTAATCCGTTTGTAGCAGTCATTTATATTTAGAGTGAATCTATCACGCGATATTTGAACCATTCTAGTATTACTAACATGCGTAATCGTGTAATATGCGTAGAATGCAAAAAGCGACCAGCATCTTAGTAATGTTAAAATGTGTGTGTGTGTATATTTCTTTTTTGTTTTGTATGAGTGATAACCACATCTGGACTAAAAATTTCCATTATTATTTGTACATCAGAAAATTGAAAAAAAAGAAAAAAAAAATCGAATTTATTATTGAATGTGAAAAATATGACACGCAAATGTGTAAACGATGTTTTATTTGAATTTGTAAAACATGTCAAATTGACGGCTTTGACCATTTGATAAGTTCAAACATGGATTTGAATTCGGTATAACTGTCGATTTCATATAATTAAATTTGAAAAGTTCAGTCACATGGTTCGATGGTTTTTTTTTACGCAACTTTATCCCTGTAAGAAAAACACATTTGATTTTTTATCAAGAACAAACCGATTTTCATGTAAATGGTTTTGCCAATATTATTTAAAGCATAAATTCAAATGTTTGATAGAGATTCTATCAATGTTTAATTGTGTCTTTTTCAAATCTTTGATTCGTTCAGAATCGAATATTTGAAAAAGAAATATTTCAACGAATCAAATTTAACCATAACAGAGACAAATGTTCAAAAGAATCAATGTATGT
The DNA here is from genome assembly GCA_029041755.1 of Resseliella maxima. Taxonomy (NCBI): domain Eukaryota; kingdom Metazoa; phylum Arthropoda; class Insecta; order Diptera; family Cecidomyiidae; genus Resseliella; species Resseliella maxima. The sequence continues at coordinate 727,200 of JAQOWM010000768.1, read as the reverse complement.
AAGAGGCAAATGAATTTGAACAGAAAAAAAAAAAAATGAAAAAAAATGAGTACTCATTCTATGAAGAGAAGAATAAAATATTGACAATATGCGCAATGCTGACTGACAAAAGCAACGGATGACATATATGACATGCGAATGTTCATAACAAATAATAATAATATGGTTGATGCATGTCAATGGGTGTATTGCGGAACAAGGAGAGAAGATCCGAAGCGAATAGCATGAACACCAAAAAACAACAAAATTCAATTTAAACCGACACCGACAAATCAATGTGTATGCATCATAAATGCGAATGTGTATATGCATGCATGAATGTGTAAGCAGTGTGCTCACAAAATCGGCCGTTACGACTCAATAGTTTGCGTATTATTAAAAATAAGCATATGGTCTGTATATTTTAATTTCCTCTTGTCGCTTGATCATTCTATCCAGCAAACAAAACGTGATTCAACCTCGTCTCCTATGTAAACTAAACATATATATTTTTGTATACGAAAAAAAAAAAAATATTAAAAAATTATAAGATTCAGCAATCCTACAGACATATTTAGTTGTCGTTGTCGTTATTGTTTGTTCTGTATGTCGTTGGTACGTTATATTTTGTTCGCGATATAAAATAGTTTTTCGTATTTTCCTGTATGGCCGCGACATATTGTCGGATATTCGTAGTAAAAGGCGAAGAGAGAGAGAGAGAGAAAGAGAGAAAAGGAGAAAGAGAGAACATTCACTGAGCCATGTCCATTGTGCAATATGGTATTGTGAATGTGAAATGCTGTGTGTCTTCAAAGCCAATTGTAAGGCTGAGAATGCTTTTTGGTTGTGAATTACTTGGAATTGATTGTTATTTTTTTCTCTCTCCATTTTTTTTTTTCTTTTTTTTGTTTCAGCATTTTTAATATGCAATTTTTTTTTTGTTCATATCGCTCGCATACCATTTCCATATTATTACGAAATTGATGGGCTTGCATTGCAGATTTGCAATATGGATTATGCTCTTATGGTGATCGAAATGCCATCGTGATTGCATGCGATGCAATTGCAATATGATGTCTCGACATCATTCTTCATTCTGATCACCAATTGCCGGCGTCAATGAACAGATTCTTAACAGAAACACGCAGATTTTTATCGATACACATTCTTACCATGTTATGTGCAATCAAGAATTCACTGTATGCAATGATCCATACACACATCAAAAAGATTGAAACTGTTTGATGAAATTTGAAAGCGTACGATCTCGTCGGAACGATGGATGGAATTTGTCAATGTCTGTTATTTTAGCGCGATTAAATTGATTCATTCACATTTCAGACAGGAGAAATTATGTGGTTTTTTGTTTATCTCTCTTTTATTCGTTTGTTCGTTCGTAGCAAATCATTCCCGGTGCATCCCATCGATCATTGAAATTATAACTTGTGTGTGTGTGTGTTTTTTTTTTTACGATGAATCAAATTGTGTTTAGATCATACAGAGTCAGCGCCTACTCGGCTTGAAATTGAAAAAAGCAACAAGCGATTGTTTTACGATGCCACGATTTGGTTATACAAATTGAAATGTCAGTTTCTATGAAAACTTCCATATGAATTGATCGTTGAATAGCAATGGCCGCTAAATGTTCATGTAAACATATTTGAGTGATTTACTTCAATTTCGTTTCGATTTGATTTGCTTTTTTTTCATTTCGAATTTTTTTGTGTTTTTTTTTTTTCATTTTCTCTCTTCAATTCAATGATTGAGTAAATCGATTGATATTTATATATTTCAACATTTGATTTGGTTCTATGCGTTTAAATGAATACTTATGCCTTCGAAATGGCCATTTGATTGAAAAATGAAATACAATTTAGATCGTATCGGAAGTGTACTTTCAAACTTTTTTCATGCTTGAATTGAATTTTGCGATTACATTTTTCAATGAGTGAATGAATCAGTTTTTTTTTTCTCTATCATTTGACCGATCAGAATCACAAAAAATTTACGATCATTTTAATCATTATCAAATCCAATGCAAATAACATATAAGAGATTATTATCCTGAATAAGAATTAAATGTAGATTTATGCAGCGCCCATTTGACTGAGTGAATGGTTGACAAACACGAGTAGCACATCGGTTTAAATTGACATGGAATATCAATTTTGGTTTCGAATATTTGATCGCTTGCACTCGTTGCTTTTTCTTGTATCGCTCT
>JAQOWM010000768.1:585000-720000 GCA_029041755.1 Resseliella maxima | reverse complement strand
TAAACATTTGAACCAAATCCATCGTTCTAATTTCAATGAATGCTGATTATAAGCGTACAACATAAAACACTAACTACATTGAGAAAGTCCATTAGAGAGTACAAAGCAATTTAAAAAAGTGAATATTGAGTCAATGTTCAACTCTTATTGATTCAAACTACACAGCATGGTTCTTAACACTGCTAATGAAAAGAACAATTGTCTCTTGTATTGATTTAAATCAACAATTTCTTGCACAATTGAAAATCTCAAGTGGTTTTGATACTGATGTTAAGCAGTAATAAAACATTGATGTTCTACATCATTTTCTGAACAAATCACGATCGCAAATGTTACATAAAATACAAATAATCAATTGCACATATAATTGTTGAATTTCCTGATGATGTGCGCCAATTGAATTTTGTGAATTTGTTAAATCAACACCTGACTGACGACCGGATCCATTTGAATGAGTTTGGTGTGACTTGTGTAAAAGTTGTTTCGTGTGAATTGTACGTTGTGTTGTGTTGTGTTGTGTTGTGTTGTGTTGTGTTGTGTTGTGTTGTGTATATATTTTCTTGAGAAGGTGATATCATCCTGTTTATGTGACTATATCGCGTTTATGACCACCTGTTGTTGGTCTAATCTATTTTGTGCTGAATCACTTCCATCATATTCGTTTGGCAATTCGCCGAAATAATGTTTGTAGTTTTTATTTTCTTCTTTACAATGCAAAAAAGAATATTCACACATTTTACATAGGGAATTGTTAACACAATTTTATCGACAACGATAAAAGCAATTGTTTATTTGCCCTCGTCATACACATCGGAAATTCGATTCGACAAAACATGAACTCCATTATGGAGTCTCCATAAAAATTGTGCTGAACATAAATTTCAGTTCAACAAAAATTGAATTTGACAAAAATTGATCTGGTTCTTGCGAGCATGTTAGTAGATTCTATATGAATTCACCACAAAATGTCATTTTGTCACATTTCTCATTCTAGTTTAATTTGGATCAAAATCTCATTCCCATTGGGTTCATTTTTTTTTTTCTCTCGAATGCATTTTAAATCTTTGTGTACAACAGAAGGTTTCAAGAAACTGATTTTGTTTCGGGTTTTCCTTGTTTTTTTTTCTCACATGATCTTTTACTTGTGAAAAAAATGAATTTATGGACAAAAATTACGGTCGAGATTATCATTTTAACCATTTGTTCAAAAGACAGTATACAAAATTGTACGGAAGATTTGTGTGCAGAGGTTAGGAGTAGACGCATATCGAACCAAAAGATGAAAACAACGACGATAATGGTGCAAAAAGGAATACGAAACTTAGCAGCTGTCATGCAGCTGTTCATCGACTGAACCAATCAAATCTACGCACAACCAAACAACACAAAGCGCACATGGCTGCACAAAAGAATCATGCGGATCATCGAAAGAAATGAACTAGGTACATGACGAAGAATATAAAATGAAAGAAAAAAGAAAAAAAAAGAAAAGAAAAAAAAAACCAAAACTCATAAGTAGAACGCACTCAATCGAATTGGTTTAATGCACAACACACAATCAATCCCTTGTTTTTTCTCTCTCTTCATCGTTTCCTTTCGTTTTGCATGTTTATGTATGTGTTTGCGTTTATATGTGCACACTGCACAAACATTTTATCGCAAAGTGCTTGAACACTTGATAAACATACACGGACCCGCAAATGGTTTGTTCTTCAATTTTTGGGTCTCTTTATTTCATTTCTTCCCGAAATTTATTTTGATTTTTTTTTTTTTTTTTTTTTTTTTTGCAATGAACAAATAAAATGAATTCTTTCGCTTTGAGTCGAACTATGAAATCATCATTTGCTTCTGAAACTAAATGAAAATCATAAAACCAAGTGTGAGTCAGTTTGAAGTTTAATTTGGAATTCACACGTTTTCAATTCGTTTTTTAATGTACGCCAAAGCAAATATGGTGCTTATCACACAAACACTTGTGTGACCGGCATGTATATTTTGTTTCAAAAAATATTATTCTGCGTATATTGAGTAAATTTGACAGTGTTATTTCAATAGAACGACAATATTCTATATACAATGTACAGCTCACACAATTCAAAATTCATGCATTGATTTGATTGTGAGATAGAAAATATTTATTTTGTTTGCACACCTTCCAACGTGAACCGTAAAATATGCAACAGATGCGAAATCAAATGCCAATATAAATCGATTGTATATGTGAGGCACAATAACAAGATTATTGTGTTTGATTGGGTTGACCGATGAGAATTTTGCACAAATACACACACACAAACACAATGCATTTGAAAATATTGAAACTATGCTGGCTATCGTTATGCCACTGAACAGTGCTAAATAGCAATTGCTCTTTGAAAATAAAAGCATTCGCAAAATATCCGATTCGCCATTCACTTCTGCTCTGTCTGCATTTACATTTGATTAAATTCGTATAATCGATTTATACTTTTTCTTTTATCATCGACATTTCCATTTGATAAAAAAAATCAAGATTTTCATAATTGTGAGCATCAAGTGAATGATAATTTCAATCACTCAAGTTGCTTGAAACGGGAAAAACAACGAAATCATGACGTTAGATATCATATCCAAAAAGGTAAATCATTCCAAGAAATATTCAAACGGCCATTTTCTTCTTTCTTATTTTTCGTAAAACGCAATTAATTTGTATTAAAATTGTAGATTGATTAATTTGATAGTGTTCAAAGAAAAAACAAAAAAGTGTATGTTCTGTTCGATATTAATGACATAATTTCATTGGTTACTTTTTTAGGCTGATGACAATGCGGGTGAAAAATTACCAAATGAAAAATCAAAAACCCAATCCAAAACCAAATCCAAATCAAATAAAATTCAAATCCAAAGAAATGTCATCAAAGCTAAAGTTGAAAGAACAATCAACATGGAATAGTGACGACGATACAAATGATCGCTTATGGTTTGAACCGGATTATATTTTGGGTGCATCAAATCGTTATGAAAACAATGATATCGTTTTCAAATTCAAAGTGATAGACAGTGATCAATCAGAACTTGTCCCAGCAAAATTGGCAAACGTTGTTTGTCCACAACTTGTAATCAAATTCTATGAAGATCATCTCGTTTTTGACATTTAATTCAATTGACTTGTGATGCCATTTCCTATAAAATTGTCTAGTATAATTTTCATTTTGATTGTAAGGATACATTGCTCTGTTGAGTATTATTATAATTTGCAAAACAAAAAAAAAAAACACACACACATCTGACGTACGGTAATAGTAATCAATGCCAAATTAGTAAAATTATTTTGAAAACAGAAAATAAAAGTTAAAATTTGTCGAAAAGAGAAAGTGCCGTTAATTCTATTGAATAACATTTTTTTTTTTTTGAGTCTGAAACTGTTATTTGTGCTATGAGATATTCTCGATTGCGTGTGTCGCACACAAAACGTCACAATTGTCCGTCGCATTAAAAAAAAACCAGAGAAGAATGAAATGAATTTTACTGAATTGAATTGAACGTATCACTCAATTATTCCGTGTATTATTTGGTTGAGATTCTTTAAATGATTTGAATATGGAACAGTGAATGTAGTAAACTATGGCAATAACATCGACAACTCCTCCCACACTATAGCAGCATTGTATATGTACAAAAATGCGAAATTCACGATGCGATAGATTCATGGCAGAGCGACAGAGCAGCGCACACATAGAGACCGATCGAAAAAGAGAGAGAGAGAGAGAGAGAGAATGTGTGAAATGGAGAGACAAAACACAAAAACGACATATTGGCCAGAGTAGTGCCATTCATGCGACCGGTTTTTATCGGTCTGTGTGGACTGATAGCCAACGCGAATCTCTATGATCGAACGAAAACTGTTGCGCGCTTTTTTTTCAGCACGACGATTTCTTCATGCATTTTAAATGGCATTTGAAAATTTAGTTTTATGTTGTTTGGCAAAATTTTACAATTATTACTGAATACACATCAGCGAAATCAGTCGATTTGAATGAATTTTTCAATTGCGTTGAGCAATGAAAACAAAAACACTTACCAGCATTATTAATCCAAATGAATATGAGCGTAAATATAATCCAATTCCTTGGTAATCCCATGTTTATTGTGTTTCACTTGTACACTGATTATCAACACAAAACACAAATGCACTTGAATTCAATTATTTTTTATTTCTTTCTTTTTTTTTTTTGCTTTCAATCAATTTTCAGGTTTGAAATCACTCTTCTTTTGATTTTCTTTTAAAATTTTTCTTTCTCTTTTGAATTTGCTTCGATTTTTTTGGTCGTCGATTAATTGCTCAATGGACACAAATCACAATTCACTTAAATCCATAATTGGTGTATGGGTAATCCAATGTTGATATGCGATTATATACAATCGCGGATCAAAGAGCCTAAAATGGAGTAAATTTACAAAAGGTTTTAGAAAAAAAAATGGTTTTCTTTGAAGGTTTTGTGAATGGAATTATACAAAATTTGAAAAAAAAAAAAAAAAAAAATTGAACCGACTTGAAATTATCATTTGGAATACGATGCATTCATTGTTTATTTATCTCAATTAAATACGCAGCGTGGATAAACATAAAAAAAAAATACGCTCACACAAATTGATTTCTCACTTTGATACATCGATAAGTGTGTAATTAAATTCGATTTAAACGCATTGACATTAAAATATGTGTAATGGCTCAATTTGATATGTTAGCCTACAATATATTTGGATCCAAAGCGATTGCCACTGGAAACACGTACGAGTGTGACATGATTTTTTTGCTGTTGTTATTGTTGTTGCATTAAGTTAATTGAAATAAATGAATATCACAACGAATTTGAAAATTGAGAAGATAAAAAACAATAATGACAATAACGACGACGACAACGACAACGATGACGAAGAAAAAGAAGAAGAAGAAGAAGAAGAAGAAGAAGTGTCATAAAAAATAATCGGACATTGCACTACTTGTAACTCTCCGACTCTATGCATCGTATATTTTCAATGTGTATATGGCATGCAATGTGGATGTTTATATATGTTGTTGGCGGCAATTTGATTCATTTAAATGGGCTTCTTGCATTCACTCAACACGAATTAGATTTGATGTTTTGAAATCTTATAGATGCTTTTGAATGATAGAGACCGTTTTAATGTTTGAGATGAGTGAAAAGAAAAAAAAATACGTTTATTTACAAACACATAAAATCCAGAGGCGTACGCTAAGCCACAAAAACGACGTTGGTCATCGCAATCACGTATGGTGTTTAGTCGCCGAAATGACACATTTAACCAAATGAATAAAAAAAAACTAAACGAATCATTATGCTACTGTTTGTAATATGCGCAATTTATTAAAAAATCTTTGAAATATTACAAACTCAATCCGAAGAAGGAAAATGAAAAGCAAAAAACAGATAAACAAAACAAAAAAAAAAAAAACAAAAAAACAGCGTATTGTAAACAATACAAATCAATTAATCGAGCTTGACTGATATTTTCAGCAAACTACCGACACATTTTATAGAACATTAATTGCTGTTAATTAATATGATAGGATGTGTAAAGCAATGAGCGCTAGAATAGTAAAACAGAACAAAACATAAATACGAACGCTGAAATCTTAGATCAAAATTTATGTAGTCAAACAAATGATCGAAAAAAAAAAGAATAATGTTATCATTTATCATGCTAATCAAAGGCTATTCTTCTTTTATTATATTTATTTGTTCTTTTGGAAGGAAATTTCAGTATATGTTTGCATTAAAAATCGACATCATTTATGAGGAAAATATGGGCAGATTTAATTAAAATAATGGACTAAAGTGACTAACGCTCGGTCCGAAGTGTATGTTACATAGTGAATATGTATTCCGTTCGTGTTTCATTGGTGAATCGATCGGCTTTTGAGTCAAAAACAAACAGAAAACTTGAATACCTTTGACAAAACCGTTTTCATAGTGCGACCAATGCTCATACGTGTGCTTCAAATGTGTAATTATATCAAGTATCAACAGAATGCGAACATAGTTCGTTTCATTTTTGTTTTTTTTTTTTTTTGAATCACACAATAAAAACGAAAATCGAGTGTGAATTGAGGCAAGAAATAAAGAGTAAAAACATGCATTGAAATTGAAACCACGAAAGCACATATGCTCGTAAAAAATAAAGAACGAACATTAATTCGTTCACAATAAAACATTGTACGCAAAGAACTATTGGGGTGTGAGCGAACGAGTTCCAATGTGTATATCTCTCGTACTCGTTCTCTCACTATCGTTCTCCCAACATTCTATCTTTTATAGAATGAATCCCAGTGAATTTTGAAAAAAAAAAGAAAACGCAAAATCATGAAGCGAGCTAAAGTGTATACATTTCATGCCATGTTTGCTTGTATCCGATCAAACAAAACGCACTACTTTATTCTACATTGAATTAATGAGCGAAACGCTAATATATTTGATAGAATAGCAGCAAAAAAGGTAATCAGGAGAGAATGAATTATGTACGCGAAGCATATTCCAGAAATAAACAGCGCTTTTATCGATGAAGGAGCGAAAGGGAGAGAGAAAGAGAGAGAGCGAGAGCGAGAGAGAGAGAGAGTGTATGTAATAATAAAATAAATATTTTGTGACATGCAAATCGAGTCCGATCGAAATAAGGAAACAAGGAATCCATGGCTTAGTATACAACATAAATTACTTCTTTTTTTTTCTCTCTCGTCTATTTATACGAATACAAACACACTCGAGACATTTTATCGACGACATAGAAAATTCAGTAATGTGTGTATGCGCATAAAATAAACAAAAATCCATTGACATTAAGATTCGAAATGGTGAGTAAAATTTCATAGTGAGTTGCCAGTGGCATCAATCTCAACTCCTGTATCTAAAAGTGTATGTGTGCGTCTGTCTGTTTGTCTGCTTGTGTGTGTATTTCTCTCTCTCTGTATGTATATATATCCTTTGTATATGTGGTGTAAAATATATGAGAGAGCGATTACTTCTATGTATATGTGTGTGTGTGTATACGAGTACATCGTGCTCTATCAAATTTTCCATTTGTACCATGTGTAATGCACAATGAGGGTGATTCACCCCAACTTACAATCACCAACGCATTTTTGTTGGTTTCTGTATATGATTCGTTTGAGAATCACTTACGCGAATAGTACACACATATTATTACAAATGGCACACGGCTTCGGTACGTGTCACAAAATGAATTCTCATTTTGGATACACTGATGCCGAGATATGGTCGGACTCTTATAGACCAAACCAGTCTCATTGTGAAAGGATACGGAAAGTAGAAAATGTGTTGATGTTTATTATGTACACACACACACACACACACACACACACACACACACCATACACCCACACAATCGTACAAATTTCATGATGGATACTTATCCCAGTTAAAAAGTAATAGTGATATGGATGGAAATTCAACAATGGCCATGGCATTGTCAAAACTTTGGCTACTTTTACTTGATGTTTTTTGTATGCGATTTCATGCATTTGCTTATCAATCAACACAATCGTCCAATCTCTCTCTCTATCAATGTCTCTCTCTCTCTCTCTCTCTCTCTCTCTCTCTTTCTCTTTCTCTTTCTCTTTCTCTTTCTCTTTCTCTTTCTCTCTCTCTCTCTCTCTCTCTCTCTCTCTCTCTCTTTCTCTTTCTCTTTCTCTTTCTCTCTCTCTCTCCCCTCGCCTTTTTGTGACAATTCATTGGGCTTTTTCTATTTTAAATGTGGTCCAATGAATTTCTTCATTTCAAGAGGAAAATATTACAGTAATGAAATTGAGTCTGCGTATTTTTTTGTCGTTTTAATGGATTTTCTTCAAGTGATTTCTAAACAAAATGATTAAATTTTTATGATGTTACTCTATTGCTCACACTTTTCTTACGCAATTATGTGATTTTATGTTTGGCTCACGGTAATACTCATGTTTATGTTAATGTCAATGTCGAAATAATTGTGTTTCACAGAAATTTCGCAGTTTGCTCAAACAGATTCTTTAACTTGAGTATATAAACGTACTAAAATCGTATAAAATTCTTTGCTCTTTTCCATTTACGGCCTCCACACTTCATATTTACAATGTTTATTCGGTTGATTTTCTTTTCGCATCGTAAAGAATGCTTTTAATTGTGACTTCATCAATTCGATTTCAAGTTTCAATCAAAAATACAATTTCAAATATTCCTTTCACACATTTCATCTCATTTCATCTTTTAGTTTCAATGGAATCATTTCAATTGTATCGTTTCCAATGAATTCTAAACCGCATTTTGAATAGCGGCTGCAATAAAATCTTGAAATTCTGAAAAACTTATCACAAGAATTGTTTTTTTTATATGAAATCAAACAAATCTCAAGTCTTGCATACATATAACAAGGTTTATAGTAAATAAAATCTATTTAGTAAATATTTAAATATTTACTTCATAAATTCTCATAGACTTTCCGTAAAATTGTTGAATTGCTTTGAAATGCTATACGTTGCGACGGTTTTTCCCATTTTACATCGTATACGTATCTCATCGTTGGCACGCAAACGCACACATGCTCAAGCGCAAGACGAAAAAAAAGAGAATTTTTTTTTTTTTTTTTTTTTTTGTTAAACGTCAATGGGAGCTATCTCACTCTCGTTGTGTGTTTGGTTTTTCTTTCATGCCTTTCTGTCTCAAATCGTCAATATTTCATCGTTCTCCCCCTGGATCGATGAAAAAATTACAATGAGTAATAAATGATATTTTTAGGCTGAACAAATGAATGAAAATATGTGTGTACGCATTGTTTTTACAAATGGCAAAAATGTCCGAATCATATTTGACGACGCAATGTAGAATGTAATTTTTTGTAAGTAGCAAACATTCATGCAATTCTGCCACATTATTTGGAAGCCATTTAAAATGAGAATTTATTCAATTAAATGATTGGATGTTAATTCAGAATCAAATCAAACCATCCAAATATTTGGACAGACACAGAAAACTCAAAGAGAGACATATGCTCAAAATGAACAATAACAATAACAATAGAATATAAATGCAGTTGTTATGACACATGCGGTTGCAGTTTGCAAATGCACATTCTATCATCAATTCACATGAGCATGCTAACGAGTCCAGGCCGCGATCAGTATTAATTTCGAAATCGATGTTATTTCATTTTGTGTACTGCATTCGTTGAATGTGGCAAACCTGTCGAACATCCGACTACGAATAATCACCGACCAAAAACGGTCACAGTTCAATCACTGATTTGATTGTAGAAGGTCTTAAGGGTTAATTCATTGATTTTGTTCACAAAAACGCTATCGCTGCTTTTTCATTTTCGGCTCAATTATTATGGTCTGCCTTTTTTGTTTTTTTGCCGTTCACTTTTTTTTACTCATTCATTCATTCATTCATATTGCTGAGTTTGACCACGCGCTGTTGACCGCGTTTGATGCTGTATTCTTTTCTCTGTCTCTATCTCTTTTTCGATTTTTTTTTTTCATGTTTACTCATTTCATTTTTTTTCTATGTTTATTCATTTAATGTTATGCTTGTTGTGGGCAACATCAAAAATGCTTGTTAAGAACGTCATCCAATCATAATTATCATCTATTAGATCAACAACAACAAACAACAAAAAAAATGAAAATAAAACATGGAGTATCAGTATCCATATTAGAGAGTATCAATGAATGAGTACGTTCATTTGAAAAAAAAAATTGAAAGAGAGAGAGAGAGAGAGAATACCAATGTTAGTAGCATTCGCAGCATTAGCGTATTACAAACATGATTATTAATAACAGACACCTCCCGTTTGTATGCCATCAATTGATTTGACGTACGTATATTTGAATGCGCGACAATTTCGCGATGTGATATCAACACGCGCATTTATACAAACAATACCTCTTAAACAAATGGTCAAAAGATGCTGGAAAATTCAACACAGTACACATTCAATCTCATTTGACTGATTTTTCACTGGATTTCTATTTAGCTTCTTATCATTTAACATAAATTTTTATGCAAAAATTATTTTTTCAAACAAGTTGAAAATGATTGCTTGTAATATCCATTGAATTTATTGTTGAAAACTAGAATTGTTCACAAAACAACTTGTAGATGTGGAATTTTATAGTAAACAAACTGGAAATCATTTGAATCATTTTTCATTCAAAAACACATACAGTTTGTTGTTTTTTTTTTTCTTCTTCTTTCTTTTGAAATTTTAATCACACTTTTGCCATTGAATTTCGAAAAATATCTTCGAAAATATTCTTCATGAGTTGCACAGTAATCCAAATGCGGTTTGAAGTCGGTCGCAATATATGAATCATTTGTATTGTGTGATTTTGTTATTTCTTGCTGTTGCTACTGTTGTCTGGTATTTAAATCAAAACCATCACACAAATGAATGCATAAAATAAACCAATATTGATACAGTTGATAATAGTCGAATAGTTTAATTTACCGGTTTGTATTTAATAGATCGGTGACGTGAAAAAAAATACACACACACACGAGCACACAATTGTGTGGTGGTGTCGTCGTTTTAAGATAATTTTTTTGTTGTCGATGGTAAACACTTTAAATCCAATTTCGCACACAATTTTTTGATGAAATTTTTTTTTTAATTAAATCGATGATTTACACTGAAAAACACTGATGAATCAACACGAACTTATTGATAGTTCGCGATTCGGGATTACACACACCGAATGTGAACAAGAAATTGTTTACATTTGCGCGCGATATACGCCCGGTAAGAACGTTTCGCGAACCAAATGAATTGGATTGAAAGTTGAACGATGACCGTCAATACACAATGCAATTTCTCAATGATAATTTTCAATTGAATCGAATCAAGTAAACTATTTTAATTTTGAAAAAAGCACATCACACGAGAAATGCACTCTTGTATACTATATTATTTTATTTTATTTATTTTTTTTTAATTCTTTTTGTTATTAGTATTCCTACGGTTGTAAACTAAACGCGAGCAACGACGCGCATAATCCTAATAGCTCAATATAGCTACGAATACTGATTTCATTATTGTGAATACAAGAGCTGACACAATATCCAGAGAAGAGAGTAAAATATATGAGAAAAAGAAGAATACTTCATGGTCTTTGTTTAATGTAGAAATTGTTTAAATGTATTTGTGTTACGATACATGTATTTAAATGGATTTCATTGAAATGATTGAATTGTATGCGCATATGAGAAGAAGAGATTTTAACCATTTCCCCAACTCAACGCAAGTGCTTTTGTGTACATTCAGTGTGTTTCATGTTTGAGATATTAATTTGTAACGCACTCACACATGTAACGCATATCGTATGCGCATATGTTCATATTAGAACCATTACTCATATGCTCACCATAATTCCACTTGTGTTCGATTCTTTTGCTTCTTCTTCTCCTTTTTGTTTCTTTCCATTTTCTGTATTCTTTTTCTCTCTTTGTCCCTTCATGTTGTTCATTCACTTGGTTCTCTAGTGTTGTCGACTGTATGATTCGCTATCATATCATATCGTATCGTATCGTATCAACTATGATGAATTTCATTATAAAAAAAATACAGCAGGAGAAGTGCTCAACGATGAGTAAATCGATGCGTTGTATCATACGAAAATACAAACTAGGTGTGGTTGTGGTAGTCAAATAAAAATTATATACACAATAAATGATTCGAATGCTGATATTTTTGAGAATATTTATTTTTCCTTTTTAGTAATTTTTCTCTTTCTTTTATTTATTTCTATTATAATATCGCTTTTTTATTCTATGTAAAGATAGTTGTACATTAATTTTCAAGCGGAGTAGACTTGATGTAAGTAAAACTATTTAAAACCGTTTTACTTTTATTCATTTTAAATGAAAAATCGTGCAATTTTTCTTTTATTTTCTGTGTTCCACTGTTCAATAGCTCAATCCTAAAGAATCAAAATATTCGGAAAAATCAGTAAAACATATTTTATCTGAACACCTTAGTTGTATGAATTTGAGTTAAATTATTCTGTGCGAAGATAGATTTATTTATTCTTCAAATTTCCTATTTTCAGTCACAAAATATTGTGAATCAATTTTTTTACACACTGCAAATGCGGAAAACAATTATTATTTACATCATTTACAAATACAAAACGAGATACGGTTTCAACTGAAATAGATCGAGGAGATTCTTGTTATCGCTTTTTTTCACAAATGCAATGGAAACAAACAAAAAGAACTGAATAAAATTATCGAAGGGAATATTGGGCATTGTAGATGTGTTTTTTTCTTTCGAATATGTTTGAAAAATCTCAATTTTTCATTTTCCAATGACGTAGCATCAATTTATTCCATAAACACAACGGAAAGCCATTTAATCACGTTTCAAATGAAATCAAAGCTGAATTGTCCACGTATATGAACATTTGTGAACACGAAACATATTTGAAACGATGCGTTAGATATGATTTTTTTTTCATCTTTGATTTTTGCACCAAAACAAATTCAAACGTTTTATGTAGCTATCGTTTTGGTCTTCATATTCATATTCGAATACATAGAAATTGTTTTTTGTCAGATTACGATTAAACTTTTGCTACTGACTCGCACAATTGTTACAATTCATCATTTCTTCAGAAGTTTCGCTTTAACACAAACAATTGAATTTCTCAAGCAACAAATGACCAAAATCAGTGTAAATCTCCTTATTTTATAAATTTTATTATCATCGCGTTCAACGTTATAGATGTTTATTTTAAAACTACTTAAAACAAAGATGTATTTCGGTGAATCAAACTGTATTTCGGCGGATTTTTTTCACTTGTTGCAAGCCGTACATTTAATTTTCATCATTCACTGCGAATAGATAAAAGTATCAACATGATATTTTCATACCTATTTTCATTGATCATATTTTAACGACATAGTTGTGAATAAATTGGCAATAAGTCGTTTTGCGTGCGAAAAAATACCGTTCTAATTTTGTGGTTTAGGTCAATCATTTGCCTTTTTTTATCCTGAATAAAAATGTTCATATCGTTTGATAATTAATCTATTTTTTTTTTCTCTTTACAGATGAAATGAAAATGGTCAAATTCGGACATGCTGAAAATGAAACATTTTATATCAAGAAAAAGCAAAATTAGATTACATTTTGAAAATCGCCGAAATGTTACTAAAAGTTGCATCGAAGTTGCATTAGTAAAGGAATTCATTGCCTCTTACGCCATCTATACAAGTACAGAATGAATATCAAATCATATTCTAAAAGCACATGCAGTGAACTTTCATGTTTGTGCTTTCATACACGATTTATATACAAAAGAACGTCTGTGAAAATAATATTTTTTTAATATAATTCACCGTCACTAGAGGCGACAAAAATATTGGTTGATATTGACACGAAACCAAGTGTCAAACGGCATTAATTACATCAATCAGGTCCGTTCAGAAATTTACCACAGTTCAAATGAGGTGAAATAGAAGATATTTAAATACGTTTCACATTCGATTGAATTTTGATCGATGTGGCAATGCCGTACGTTGAAAACTAACTGGGACTCGGACGAACTCGGACAATGACCATTCGCCCTCGGACGAACAAAGTCGGACTCGCGTGTCCGTTGACAACAGTATACATTCGGTGGCATTCATATTGTATATTTTTACATGTAAAGAGATTTGATTTCAACATATTGACGCCCTAGGGGGAAAGAACTGAAACAAATGATGCAAATACTGCAAATGAACGCCAATAAGTATGTGCGTATTTACACTGTTATTTGTTCTTACTACGGATAAGACGAAGCAACGTGAAAAAACAACAACAAACTTTGTGCAAATATCAGCAAATGCCTGCAAATACGCAAATAGTTCTTTCTCCCTAGTTGACGCCACCTATACGATTTATCATTGTATACTGACTATACCAACGGAAATGGCAAATGAATTTATGATTTTTCATTTGCAATTCAGTGTATATATGATAGATATCGCTTGCAACGTAACGCCGAACGACTTTTGCCGTAGTATACATTAATTGATTGTTGCCCACGAAATGAAAGTCCACTATATTAAATTTCACAGTTCTGTTGGATATTCTTTCAAATTCACACCTTACTCGTAGAGATGGCGTAAAAGGTAACTTTGTTTTGAATTGAAAAAAATTGAATTGAAAGTCTATTAAGACAAATAAACATTTTAGTTTTCATAAAATTGTTCTTTTGCTTATATTCAGGCTGATCAGTGGATTCGCAGTATTTGAAATAAACTCCAGAAAATTGGTTGGAATGAACAAACAATGAAACAATTTGTTCAGGAATTTAATGTAAATTGTGTTACTCATTCCACTAAAAATTGAAAACAAATGTTCATTAAATTGGAATTAATGTTCATTATAAAATTTCGATAGTTGTAAACGAAACACAAATGCAATCTTGATAAGCTTTTGTTGTAAAAGAAGGATTGAAATGTTCATAATTGCAAGGACTTTGTCCAATAAAGGCATTTAAATACGGAAATATACCAATTTTTCCATCATTTTTTTTATTTTCATTTGTATTTCTTTATAATTCGGTGAATCCATTTCTGGTGTCCATATTTCTATATATATTTCATTCCTTTCTGCTATTTACTTTTCTTCCATTATTTTTTTTCTGTTTTTGGTTCATTCCAATGAAATTTTAATTTTTAATTGATTAACACAGCTAAATCAATGCTCAAAATTACACACATCTGGATCTGTAGACTATTGGTTGGCGCGCCAGGCTTGCAAGCATGGGGACGTGGGTTCGATTCTACTCGTATTCAAAATCTTTTCTATTCATTGAACGCACTCATTGATAGAAGAATTGAATAGATAGTCCATATTTGAACCACACGGAGTGTCTTGGATAAGCACTTTAAAAATTGTTGGTCCAGTGTTGTGCATAACGAAGCAATTGATTAACGCACATCACTTTAATTAATCGCCTTAGCGCTTGGATTGTCGTTCATACTTCAATCCGCAAAAAGGTGTAGCCAATTATGGGCCGAACGTTCGATTGTGGTGCAGTTGTGCCCTGCAAACCTCTCACATATGCTTTCGAATATAATGTTCACTGGCTGATTCAAGACTAAACACAGTGAAAAATTCGGTATACCATTTGGTCTATAAACTATGATTAATGTAATGTAATGTAATGGATCTGTATCTCTGTATTGTTTTGTTTTGAAAGGAGCATCGAGCATTTTATAATCATAAGGACGTTCATCGAGCGTTGGTGGTGGAACACCTTCATTTTCTTTATCAAACAATAATACTTTGCGAAATTTTTTCGTTTCTTAACAACTCAGAGTGCTTCTGTAGATACTTTCTGATATTTAAACCTCGTTTTCAGTTATTTCAGTTCTACCAAGGTAATAAAACCAAGTATTATATTTATAACAAAAATAGTGAGGTTAGATTTTTTATTTACATTCTGTCGATTTTCTTTGTGTCGATCGGTGTGTATCGGTAAAATAAATCGATAGATTGATTAAAATGTGGCCGACCAGAAATGCATACACATTTCTTTTGTTCAAAGGAAACATTAGTCGCCTGTTTGCATTGAGCAATGGCCAGGTTCATGGTCTAGTACGTAAACGGCGGTTACAGCGCTACTGAAACCAAAGCTGTGAAACCAAAATACTACACGCTCTGTCTACGCTTTTCAAATTACATAACGTAGCCTATTACGCGCTATAGAATATTTGTGTGGAATTGCACACCTCTCACTGAAATTCGATGCCTTTGCGGAGAAAGAACAAATCTGAAAGATAATTCAGAAAGCCATATAGATGCTTGTAAAAATTTCATTAAAACAAGAAAAAACGAATGGTAAAAGAGACTATTTAAAAAAAAAAATTGAAGACAATGTGGTGAAAATCCTAAAATTTCTTCAAAGAACTGATGTGAAAAACATCAATTCCAGGTTCCATTAAAAACGAGCATTTTCAGGTCATACGTAATATGAAATATTGAATAAAAAAAACAGTGCGATGTAAGATATTATTTATATAAACAATAAACATACAATCAACTTATTAACTATTTTATTTATCGTTAAACTTAGACTTCGAAATTATGATGCAATACAATTCTGTTTTATTCTGGATTTTGTGAAACATACTCTCGGTATGTATTTTTGTTTGTTTATTTGTTTCTATGTATGGGTGTATCTGCGTGTATCTGCGTGTATCTCTCATTTTAATGCAATTGTTCTTGAATAGATGTGTGTGTGTGTGTGTTTTTTCTTTTTTCCTTTGATTTCTTAAAATCAATATTAAATTACGGTCCTTGTTTAATTTAAAATCCTTGCTGGAATTGTTTCGTATCGATGCGAGCCTGCAGTACTTCGAGTTGTCGTTTTGCTTCGCATTGTGGGAAATTATTCATATCATAATATTGTGGAGCTATTTTCAGAAGCCATTCAGCTGAAAAACAGTGAGAAAAATGGATAAAAAAATTTCATTAAATGTAAATTCCTTTCATTTTGGAAAAACTTTAGGCGAAAGAAAAATTTCTGTTCTGTACTAACTAGAATACTACAATTGATTAATGTACATACGTTTTACATCAGTCACCGTTCGGATGTAATTTTTCGTTGTTAACACGAACTCATTGTAAATAACCCAATCTGGTTTGTGATCTAAACATGTTGACGGATGTAACTGAACGACTTGATTGTCTTTAATTGTCAAGTAGTGTCCGGTTCGTTCTAAATGAGCAACCTGCCAAAAATGGAAATTTATTAGAAAATTAGCGAATTTGTCAGCATAATACAAAAATTGTGAATATTTCAATCAAAAGAATACGTACTTGCATAAAGAATCCCTGAACTAAGGCCTTTCTGATATTTATATAGTAATCTTTTGATGAGAAATCTGTACTAGTTCGTTTCAAATTAAATCGATCCATAATACGTGATAATTGTTGACGAACGTTATCAGCCTGTTTCAGCGAACGATAGTTTACGAAATTCTCATAACACCAATTTGTATCCTCGTTACCTGAAATGCACATTGAATTTATTAGATATTATTTTACATTTGGAAATTTCTTTGAAATTATTTCGATGTGATTATCTGATATACACTTACTTTGTTTGAATGCATGATAAACGTTAAGCAGCGTTAAATGATCACCATCAATGTGAGCAAAACGCATTTTTGCTTCGTCCGCTTGTTTTTTCACATCATTCGGTCTCACAAAACATTGAGGCACTGAAAAAAAAATAATAATAAATCAATTGATTTGATTTAAAATAATAATAAAATCCAATCATTATTTTATGTATTATTATTAGTATTTACAAACCTGATAACATGGCCGTGATTGAAAGTATTTCATTTGAACAATTATGATTGCAACTGGCAATTAACATTTTTGCCAATTGTGGATCCAATGGAAATTCGGCCATAACAGCGCCCAAATCCGTTAAATTACCATCATCATCAAGTGCAGCTAAATAGTTCAAAAGCTCTAAAGCACGCATAAGTGTTTCTGGTGCTGGCGGATCCATGAAATCAAAGTGAACCAAATCATCGATGCCCAATTTTTTCAATTGTAAAACAACGGTTCCTGTAGAAAAAAAAAACAATCACAAAATCAAAATGAAACCGATTTAGTATTCATTTATGTTCAACGTTCAATGAAAATATTTTCAGCTATTTGCTGAAACAAAAGAAATCGTTTGAAATTTTACCTAGATTTGAACGTAAAATTTCTGGGTATGTATTGCTTTGCATTTCAGTTTTGTACGCTTTTTCTGTATAAAGTCTGAAACATTTGCCCGGCTTTGTACGACCGGCTCGACCAGCTCGCTGTTGTGCAGACGCTTTACTAATTGGAGACACCAATAAACTTTCGACACGAATTCGTGGATTATAAACTTTTTGCTTCGCAAAACCGGGATCAATGACAAATACAACACCATCGATGGTAAGTGATGTTTCAGCAATATTTGTTGATACAACAACTTTTCGGCCAATTGCACCATTGGCTTTATTTGGTGGTGGTGCCTCGAAAATACGTTGTTGTAAATTTGGCGGCAATGTTGAATACAATGGTATACATTTTAATTCACCTAATTCCGGGCCCAAATTGTCAATTTCACGTTTGATACGCTTGCATGCCTCTTCAATTTCCTCTTGACCCGTTAAAAACATTAATACATCACCTTCAATCTCTTCACACATATGAATTTGAATGACCGTTCGAATGGCCGCTTCCAAATAATCACGTTCAGGTTCTGGTGTATAGAAAATTTCAACTGGATGCGTTCGACCCGGCACATTCATCAATGGTGCATTATCGAAATATTGTTGAAATTTACCAGCATCCAATGTGGCCGACATGACAACTAATTTTAAATCATTGCGTTGTCGAATCACCTCTTTTAAAACGCCCATTAAAATATCTGTGGCCAATGTACGTTCGTGAGCTTCATCAAGTAAAATCACTTGATATCCATCCAATGTTGGATCACTCATTGCTTCACGCAACAACATACCATCGGTCATGTATTTGAGCACAGTTGATTGTGATGAACAATCTTCAAAACGAATACTATAACCAACCTCTTGGCCCAATACAACATCCATTTCTTCGGACACACGTTGTGCAACAGACATTGCGGCCACTCGACGAGGTTGCGTACATGACACACCTTTTGTACCAATTGAACGAGCATATTCAACACACCATTGGGGTATTTGAGTTGTTTTACCACTGCCAGTCTAAAAGAAACGAAAAGTGAAAATGTGAATAAAGTGAACTGAATAATGCAAAAAAAAAAAAAAAAAAAAAAATTCATCATAAAATCAAATATTGATTCTTTTGTAAAAATGAATTTACCTCTCCGACGAGAACAATGCATTGATTTTCGGCCAATAATCGCATAAAATCGGCACGATATTCAAACACGGGCAATGTTATACGTTTTCGATACAATGTGTAATATCGTTGCGAATATGGTTGATTTGTTAATGGATTCACCGAATTTTGGCGCGTTGTTGCTGTTCCGGCTGCTATTGCGGTGCCACTTTGTAAAAGATTTGATGTTGTTGTTGGTTGAGTGGTTGATGCTGGTGCGCCCGTATCAACTGGAATGCCTTTTTCTTCACTGAAATTTTCAATATATTAAACCCAATGAATAAACAAATCGTGTTGAAACAATCAAATTCAACGAAAATTTACGCATTTGACAATAGTTTTCATTTTTTTTTTTTTTTTAATTAAAAAAATAGTAAACAAAATCAATTTGTTATTTTTTATGAAAACATCAATGTCAAAATTCAATAATATCAAAGCACTTACCGTCTCTTCTTGATAAATGGGTCCATTTC
The DNA here is from genome assembly GCA_029041755.1 of Resseliella maxima. Taxonomy (NCBI): domain Eukaryota; kingdom Metazoa; phylum Arthropoda; class Insecta; order Diptera; family Cecidomyiidae; genus Resseliella; species Resseliella maxima. The sequence continues at coordinate 700,612 of JAQOWM010000768.1, read as the reverse complement.
GATGCGTCTCTTTGACATTTTGTTATTGTTGTTTTTGATTAAATGTTCACTATTTCACGAATATAATTAAATTGTCTGATATAATCAGTACTTTGTACTTTTGAAAAATTAAAATGTCTTTGATTTGCAGCAAACAATCAGTAATAAACAAATCACACGCTTGCGTTATTTCTGCTTTTTTTTCGTTTCTTTTTGTTTTCGAACAATTTGAGAAACACGTTTTTTATTTAAAAAACGTTTCCCGACGCAAACTGAGAATTGACACACCAAAAAAAAAAAAAAAGAAAAATATATCAATGATACTATAGCTTGTCAGTCAATATTCGCGTTTATTGTGTTTGTTTACAAATCAATGTTCGATTTTAAAAGTCGGTGAGTATTTTTTTTTCTTCTCTAAAAGGATTGCTTGTGATCACTTTCAGCATTTCATAAAATGCAACTAATGAAACAGAAGCATATTTTATTTATTTTGTACTTGTCGCCGCACGCGTGAATCGTTTACAGTATGTGGTGAAATAAGCTGAATGTCAAATGAAAAAAAAAAACAGAGACAGATATATTGGGCTGCCATTTCTAACGTTTGACTTCTTCTCATGACAATCAAATATTTTTCTCATATCATATATTGTGACTGAACATGCAATACATTTATGGCAAAAAAAAAAAAAAAATTTATTGAATCATTTTTATTTTTTTTTTCTAAATGCACATTGAACCATTATAACTATTGCTATGCGAAATATAGAAAAAATGAAGAAGATACATAAATCCAAACATATGCCTGTTCGCCATAAGTGTGAATTAGTGTTGCCACACTCAACATACCGAATTCGCCAAACACTTTTCATTCATAAAATCAAATGGATTATTAATATCAAATATTTTATTGTAAATAGACAATTGTATTAGAATAAAAAATCGGTGAAAAATGTTGTCCAAACCGATATTTACAATAAAAAAATAGAATTTTTTTTTTCTATTCCAATCATATGGAAAACCTTCCAAATGAAGTGATGAGATGTTATAAGGTTTTTCGTGTGCAATGTGGGCAAGTTCAGCTAAGATTTTCTATTTCCTCGAAAAGATATTAAAATGGTAGAATTTAAAAATGATCTAAACAAGAAGAAAAAACACTTTGAGTTTGTTGAAAATATTTCTAAAAGCGGAAATCGTTAATTTGAAGCATGTGAGAAAAGCGAAATATCCGGATATTAGAATTATTTATATCAGTTTGAAGTTTGAAAATTAGAATCAAACGCAATTCAACAAATAAATTAAATAACAAGAATTTCACCATATTTTAATAAATATTTCGGCAACGATTTATCACTCGTTTTAATTTACCTTTTTTCTACACATTTCACATATTTTGAATAAACACGCAAATAAAATAACTTACCCACAGTCATTTACAAGCCAAAAAACCTAGTAGAAGTAATAAAATCCAATGGAAGCAAAAATTAATACTTCATTCACTGATGCGAATTCGGCACATTCAACACACATAAGTCGGTAGTACATTTGGAGATCATATCCAATATTCAATATTTAAAATGATTTAAATCGTTTGCAATGAAAAAATAACTATTTTCGTGTTAAAGAAAGTTCGCAGGAGGCTATGATTTTCTTTATGACCGTCTTCTTGGTCCAATAAATTTTAATTTCGTCTGTTGAAATTGGGATTTTTGGTGAAATTAATTAATAGAATTTGTAGAAATTTGGCCCTTACATTTTACAATAATTCAAAAAAAAAAAAAAAAAAAAAAAAGTTATTTCTAAATTAAATTCAATTTCAGCAAAATTGTCAGTAACATCTAATAATTAATTCGTACAAGACTAATGATGAACAACATCCATTATATTTCTGTATAAAGAAGATGGCAAAATGTTAAAATTCCTTCGAATTCGATGTATTTGGCCAATTAGATAAATGTTTAAGAATGAATTTGTAGGAGAAAAAAACATGCTTTCTTTTATCGAAGATCTCTCTGATTTTTCGGTTAGAAAAAAAAACCAAGTTCACTAGATATTAATTGACGATGTGGGATGATTGTCAAAATCAAGTGGATACGATTTCATTAATAAATATTTTTTTCATTTCTTGTTGATTTTTTTGTTTATTTTTGAAAATGGTATTGACTTCGATGGATATAGTGGTTTTTGTATGTTGAATGTCATTCATATTCGGAATAAATCAATGTTGCATTTTTGTTTTTCTTTTCCGCTTTTTAAAATACACATTTATTTTGTATTTCTAACACAATGTTTCTATAATTTCACTTTGGAATTCGCATTTGACCATTAAAATCGATTTGAGTCGCTTGCACTTGATAAATGTAATCAAATGATTCATGAGATTACTTGGCTGCGATGTAAATGTTCAATTATTTTTTTTTTTTTCATTCTTTTTTCACAAATAACTAAATTTAAAATGTGTTTTTTGTTTATTCTTTTTATTTTTTTTTTATTGTTTTTTTTTTTCTCAAATTTAATTTCATCTTTTTATTATCTATAGATTCTTTTTTGTTTGCGTTTAATAATTTTTTTCCATTTTTTTTTTTTTTTTTTTTGCTTTTAATTTTTATTGTTTCTGAAATTTGTTATTGTAATCTCACTTAAATACATATCACTACTTTGAACAGAGAAAAAAAAGGGACTCTGAATTATATCGCAATGTTTTACTGTTTTGTTTTGTCTATTCTAAACAATTGTGTGTGTATGTGTGTCTTCTGGCATATGTAGTTTAATCGCAATAATTTAATTTCCATGCTTTATGTTTAAAAATTAGTTTTGCTTTGACTACATTGATTTCTCTTTGCATTTCCGTTGTGTGTTTCTCTCTCTCTCTCTCTCTCTCTCTCACTCTCCGTATTTATCCCTCTGCCTTTCTCTCTGTATGTGTGCATGTCTGTGCATTTCCTTTGTCATTATTGTTGTAGTTCCTTTTGTTGTTTAAATTTATTATAATATGAATAGTTGCCATTTTACATACATATTTTCATCGACGAAACAAATTATTAATAATTTAAAAAGCATAAATAAATTTAAAAAAAAAAAAAAAAGAAATAATTAATCAGTGGATTTTTGTGAAATTATGTACTCGATGCAATTCGGCTCTTGTCTACTTGACAAAACAAAAAAAAAAAAAAAATCCTTTTTCTAAATCTGTTCAAATATTTATATTTCATTAATTTTTTTCTTTTCAATCATTTCTCTATATTTTGATCGAATTACAATACGAATTACAATTTCCGTTTGCAGTCATTCAGCATGATAAATGGACATGATATTCTATTTTCTCTTTTTTCTCTTCGTTTTCTTGTTAAGAATAAAAATACACACATTTAGTGAAAATTATTTACTCCATAAAAAAACCGTAAAAAATAAAACTATCAGAGCATGTCATAAAATTTTCTTTAAAAATCATAATAAAATAAAAAAAGCACATAAATTTCATTAAAAAAAAAAAAATATACGTTCTTGCAAATTTCAATTTAACAGACAAACATGATTCGTTCATCATTTTTTTTTTTTTTTTCTTCTATTTTTGTGTTGGGTTTTTTATTTCTTTGCATCGCTTTTTCAGTGTTATATCCATGAGCACATTCACCGTCAATTGCGTGAGATATTTTACAATTCATTCCATCAATTCGTTTGTCGCCAAAAAGGCGATTCATCAATTATTCACAACAAAAAAGTAAAACTTATGAAGAGAGAAAAAAAAAAAACATTCTCGGTTTCATCGATATCGATAAAAAGCTGACTTAATAATTAAAATTCGAAACGAAATAAATTAAATGTTCAGTATTCTTATAGTGCATTTAACGATGTCAAATCGAGAACAATATTGGGAAGGAATCGTATTTTAATTGAATCAATCTCTCGCAATGTTGTGCCATCATTTACGTTCGGTACGTTTGATGCGACAATTTTTTCAGTAGAGATTTTACGTTCGTACGTTTTTGTTTTTTTCTTTTTTCATTTCTTTTTCATACATATATAGAGTGAAGATGGCGTCATGAAAATGGCGCATTGAACCACTTGTATTTTTTTTTTTGTTTTTTTTTTTGTTTTTTTTTTTTTTTTTTGTCAATTGGTTATGTGTACAGTATGAACATCCTGTGAATTGTTATCATTGATTTTCTTAATTTTTTTACTTGTCGCAGACATAAATGTTTTTATCTATTTAAATTAGTATTGTTTCACTTATTTCAACACTTCATTTGCTTTGATGTTTGTAATCAATTTTGTCTGTTTGTTTGAATTCAGTTTGTAAAATTAAAAAAAAAATAAAAAGGTTTGTGAAGACAAAAAAAAAATGAATAAAATTATATTTTTAGCTGGTTTCTTGATTTCATTTTGTTCTTCTTTTGATTTAACATTTCAAGTTCTATGTTTCACCGTTACCGCTATCATCACCATCAGGATACTCGGAGGCATTGGACTCTTGTTCGTCATCATCATCATCTGTATCGAGATCATAATCTTCGTCATAGAAATCAGTCATGTCCAACTGAAACGAAAAGAACAAATATTTATTGAAATAATTCAACATTTTGCAAATTTTATGAAATATTCATATTAAATTTGTAGAAAGAGAGAGAGAGAGAGAGAGAGAGAGAGAGAGAGAGAGAGAAAGAGAGAAAAACAAAAATAAATATTTTTCAAACAGATACTCACTGGTAAATCTTGATTACTTGGTTTATTTTTTGGTTTTATACAATAATCCTCTAATGTTAATGGAACCACGATGCCCTCTTTTTCAGCCTCGGCTTTGGCTGCTAGAGCTTGTTTCCTAAATTTGTCAATGATTTATAAACAAATATAGAAATTTAAAAAAAAAACACATAATTTGGATTTGGATTTGAAATTGATTTTATGATAAATTTAAAATGCATATCGATTTCGGCTGATGACAGACTGATTTAATTCTGGCGAGACGAAATTATAATTAGTTGTCAAGGGCGTCAGTCGGGGATGTCTCTTTAATATTAAATTGTTACTTTTCATCGGGCCGACGACGGCTAGACAACTGTCATATTCATATTTTCGTTTGATTTTCTTTATGCGTTTGCATGTTTTGTCTTTTTTAGACAAATAGAATTCATTCGACTTGTAACAGTTTCTCATTTTTTTTTTTTTTTTTTTTTTTTTTCGAATAAATCACCTGATGATATTTGGATATTCATTGTCCTTGCCATGAGAATCTCGCCATCTGCGGTACATTACCGATGCATCAACATTGGCAGGCGAATATGTGTTCGGCTCATTTAGCAGGGAAATCACTGATAGTAAAATCGTGCGCACATTTTGTGTTGGATTCCATCTTTCGCATGGCAATTCACCGCTTTGTGGATCATCAACCGGTGGATGCAATATTGAAATACACAGATCACCATTCTAGAAATAAAAACGAACATTAAATCAAAATATTTACTCAATCATTTTGATTTTTACAAAGTATAAAATTGATACGTTTAAAGAGAGAAAAACGAACAACAATAACAAAGAAAAATAGACAACAAAACACTTAATTGATTAAAAGTTGTCAAGAATCGTGCATTTTAAAACGGAACAAAGAATTATTTGATTCAATTGATTAGTATGCATGCATATTATATCCAGTATCTAGTATCAAGTATCCATTGATCGTTATGTATCGCGGAATAGCACGTTGGTCTATGAAATAAACGAAAAACAAAAAAAAAAAAAAAAAAAAAACACAATGCGGTAGCGCGCACATTCACAAATCCCCATTTATGTTGAAAAGCAATTTTCGATATTTGCATTGCACTAGATCCGTATTGTGTGTTTGTATCCATATATTACAACGCGTTGACCATGATTTTATTTTTGCAAACACACTATACATGCAATGTTATTATAATAATTTTTCTTTTTCTCAGTGTGTTTTGTTTTATATTTTTTGTTTTCATTGTTTGTTTGTGGGGCGCTACATACATACGTGTGCATATATGGTCTCTCTATTCATGTGTATAATTCAATCCAAAGCAATGGGCTCATTATACAATTTACACGGAATAAATAGACCCATGGCTTTATTCTATCCATTTTGGTTTGAACATTTCCTTTGCTCACTTATCAACGATACCCCCCCCCCCCTCCACCTCCACTCTTCGAACTTCAGAACTCTATATTCGTCTAGACGACCTGTTCAACTTAATCAGAAAGTGCATGTATTTATTGACCAACGTACGCGATATATGCTATTGCAAAAGCAGTATAAATAAATTTAAAAAATAATTCACCATTGCACATTTTCAAAGAGATCGGAAGCAAATTTATAAACAACAACAAAGAAAAAAAAACTGATTATTCAACATTTATGAAGGCATATGCTGTAAGCCATTCTCCATATCTTGCATATTATGAATTACCAATAAAATACTCTTTTCTTTTCCCCTCTCGATATTTCCATTGGGAAACTTTCTTTTTTTCTTCGTTTTATATGTTAATTTCTCTCATAAACGTGCATACATTTAACCAATTTTTAATTTGTATACTTACTTCGTAGACATTTGGATGCCAAACTTTTGTCAAAAAGCGTATTGATGGCGGTGAATATGGATAGTCCAAGGGGAATTTCATTTGAGCCTATCAATGAAAATTTAGAAAATGATTATTAATATTTTGCTTTGAAATATTTTATATTTTATTTACATTTTGTGAAAATTACAAAAAAAAAAAAAAAAAAACAAATGAGCTGCAAAATAGACACTTTTCTCAAAAAATGATATTTTTTCAAACATATTTTCATCGTATGAATTCTTTTCTCAAAAATATATCTCATATTACAATGAATTGAACAAAAGAAAATATTACGTAAAATGAATTCAATTCATTGTCATGATATGAAATTCAATATTGTTGCTACAATAGAATTTGTCATTTGGGTATGGTTTGACGCACATTCAAATGTGCGTAACAATTTTGTAAATGGCACATTTGTGCCATACCAAATTGTTCGGTCACCAACATCAAATTTGACTTTGAAATTGTTTTGTTTTGTTTTTGTTTTTGTTCGAACATGTCAAATCGTTTAAATATTGAAATTGTTGACACAGATGAAGCAAAAAAAACGTGCGCCTAGTGATATAACAACGATGATTATTTGGTTGTAATGATCAATTTTGTTCATTTTTTTTTTTTTTTTTTTTTTGTCAAAGCAAAAAGTAATTATTTACTCAACATTTCGTTTGATTAAATGCAACTTTGACATTGATATTAATATCTCTGTACATTTTGGTCCATTTGGATGACTAGTAAAATGGAATGTTTTTGAAATGTTTGGATTTATTAGGTGAAATCAATCAATACTTATATAATGCATATTGTGATGTTGTTGAATATTTTCGAAGTAGATAATATTAAAATTTTATTCTGTCGTCAGAATTTTATTTCCCAAGATAATTTTGTATCGCCAAGATGAAAAAACCGCATTTCTTAAAGATTGATTGAGTCAACCAATCCAATGATATCATATAATATATATTTTGAAAGATTCATTTGAATAACGAAAAAAAATGAAAAAAAAAAAAACAAAACAAAATAAATAACAAAATTATACTGAAGTCGACTGATAGTCGTACACGAACATAAAAATGATTCGTCATTCTGATTGCGCGGTAGATTCGTTTGTTATTTGTCATATATTTGGCGTAGGTGTTTATGAAATTGACTTTTTGATAACAACCGTTTCCTGTTAACATTGAATATTTTTTCGTGCGTGCGCGTGTGTGTGTGTGTGTGTGTGTGAATTGCATAAAAAAATTTGGCGCTCAAATAATACATTAAAATATCAAATATGAGTGACGTTAAAATTTATATCAAAAAGAGTGACGGTAACATTTTAAAAATGAATTTCGGTAAAATTGATCGCCGCATGAAATGTGAAGAGAAACAAATATATACTATTATATATGAAAAAGCGAAAACCATTACTATTTGCATCGACCCGAAAATTCGGTTGCGTATGCAAAAAATGTGAACAAAATTAGATTCGCTTTGATTTGTTTGCCACACATACACACACCAAGCATATGAATGTATGCTCTTTTGCTATGAAAATAAATTGGTTAATGCGGTAACGATCACTGTTGATCCATTTAATTTTTGAACGCGCGACGGTAGAAAAATCAGTTTCAATTTATTTTGTAACATTGCTACGGAATATTTGAACACAGAAAATTATTGAAAAAAAAAAAGAAAAAAAATGCCAAACAGCAATAACATCGAAATTGATTTCCTATAACTCAGCGACAAGCACCCTCTCTCTTTCTCTTTTCTTTTCATTTTTACTCCATATTCATATTCTCAATCGCACGTAAACTTGATATATCGATGAAACATGATTAAAATTACTCTTGTCGTTTGCGATTCGTGTGTGTCTCGCAAATTCGAATCGATAACAATACAAAAAAAATTGAAAATAAAAACGAACGAAAAAGCAAAAAAAAAAAAAAAAAAAAATTACGGCAAAACGATTGGCGAACAACGACTAGCAGAAAGAGATAAATTGAAACGAAAACAAATCTGAGGTCAGGCCTCCAATATGTACACACATATGTGCCATGAAGGCGCGCGTAAGATACGATTTTATTTATTTCTCTCTCTCTCTCTCTCTCTCTCTCTCTCTCTCTCTCTCTCTCTCTCTCTCTCTCTCTCTCTCTCTCTCTCTCTGTTTTTTATCTTTGTCTTTCTGTGTTTGTTTATGCTCATTGGGGTCTTTGTCGCGCTTGACTAGTAAAAATGAATTTTTATTCAACTGCGTTTCATTATCTCAATCTGTCTCTTTTACTCATTTTCTCATTTTTTTTTTTTTTTTTAAATTTTTATTCTTGATGAGCTTTTTGCGCACTTCCCTGGATTAAATTGATTCTCATTACATAGTGCATAAACAACACTGCAAATCTCATTGAATATTTGTTGTATCATTGGCCAATGAATCAGACAGAAGTAGGAAACGAAACAATAAAAGGTCTTATGACTCAATATTTCGCTGTATGCGTTCAAAACGAGTGTATCGTTTTTAAGCGAAATTTTGCATCATCATGGTATTAAGAAAATAAGACAAAAAAAACCCCGAACGTCAAACAATTTGACAAGAATAAAAGGAAGTACACGATACGGATATCAAAAGCAAAACTAAAACCAAAACCAATCCAGTTTATAGTCATTCATGCTCATGAGATCGAATCAAATAAACAAATTAATTAAAGGCATTTTAGTTGTTATGCTTAAAACATTTGATTTGTTTACAAGTGAGTGAGCCGAAACTCAATCGTCATTTAAAAAAAATTGCCACTCGTTCGTCATAGTCAAGTGATCAAAGCTAATTTCAAGGAGCAATTCATTGTTAGTGATCCAGTTTGTTGGATTTTATCAAAAACATAGAGTAAAATTGCATCAAGTGAGTTTGCCATTATTGCCGTTAGCAACGGGCGGTTTTCGCAACGAATGTCCAAGTCGTTATTGTTATTCATGTGTCTGTCTGTCTGGCTGTCTTTATATCGACTTCATTCAAAGCATTGAACTGAACTTGTGGAATGGATTAACATCAGTCAGCATCACTTGTTATCGTTGACATAAAAATATCCTCTTTACAATTTATTCGATACTTTACAGTCGAAATTTTTCAAACAAATTCCTCTCTTTCTTTTTCTTTCTCTTTCTCTTTCTTCATCTTTCTTCATCTATCTCTCTCTATCTCTCTCTATCTCTCTCTCTCTCTCTCTCTCTCTCTCTCTATCTATCTCTCTCTCTCTCTCATTCTCACTCTCACTCTACAATCGTCGCTTTCATCATACAAAAACCCGAACGTTTACATTTGGTTTTCCATTTATACAATAAATTTAATAAAAAGAAAACAAAATCGTTCATTTGCAAGGTCATCATTGAAGAACGAAAAAACCTTGTACATTTTCTTCGAATTGAGTCGTTTGTATATACAAAAGCCAATTCTCATAGGCGACTGAAAGAATTGAACACTTTTATCTCAAACACATACAAATACACACGAGCGATCCAAGCAAACGATGCACCAAGTATATGTACATTGTAATGAAAAGAACACATGAGAGATAAAAATTGCTTGAGTGACATCAATCGGTTCATTATATGCATCGTTCGTATCTCCTTCGACGTGCTATTGCTTAAGCATTTTCCGAAAGGGATTCCCATGGTTCTTTTTTCTCCACTGTGTCTCTCCGTCCCTTTCTCTCTCTCTCTCTATCTTTTTTCTCTTTTTTTCTCCTTTTCCTTTCTTTTCTGTGTCATCGCAATAGTATAACATTAAAATATGAAGTTACCGTTGCGGAACGAGTACAACATACAATATCTGTGTATCAAGTGCTGCCTTCAGTTGCAATCATGAAAATGTTTAATGACATATTGACAACATGGCTGGTTTTTTCTTTTTTTTTTTTTTTGTAATCAATGGAAAATGTGAAAATTACCACCAGCTTATTTCAACGATAACGAACAATTTTTATTTTCTTTCTATATTCCACTCGTTCGTCTATTTCAACGATAGATAAAAAAGCAAATGAAACCATAAACAAGGGATAACAATCCTTGTAATTAATAAATATGTATTGGAGTTTGTATCTCTTTAGCAACGATGTCTTTATGTAAAATGTCACGTGTTTCATTCTCATCCTCCTTCTCACAGTTTGTGGCATTCTATGAATTGTTTACATTTTGCTTTACACTTGAATTGAAAAAGAGTAATAGAAGAAGAAAAGAAAAAAATCCCTCTTTTGAAATTATGTTAAATTTGATATAACTGTTAATGGCAACCAAACGAAATGTTCGTTTTTTACGAAGTCAAAATGATTTGCTTGTACAGATTGAATGCTTTTGCGCCGAGATTTTGACTCAAGTAAATTTTTTAGCGAATTTATCATATGATGTATAGATAAGTGGTCAAGTTATACGTTAAAAATGTATTTTTCATCGAATCATCACCTAGAAAACAACGGACCAATGGCGCACAAAGTGCGCATCAGTCGATGTAAGCAACGTGATATGCAAACAAAGAAGTCTATTTTCGTTTAAATCGAAAATACGTTTTATTTTTTCTCTTTCGCTCTCAAATTGTTATTGTTTTCGATGACGCTGAGGTGTGTTGTGTTATTTTCTCTTTCTTTTTCTTATTTTGCTTTCTTGTTTTTTTTTTTTTTTTTATTTTGCCATTCGTGATATGTTGTATTGAGGCGAATTAGAAACAAAATGAAATGTTAAGAAAATCAGTGAGATAAATCTTGTCGACAGAAGCCAATGAAATATATATACATTTCTTTGACGTTTTATCTCTAACAAATACATGTTTTCTTATAAATATCATAACGGTATTATGATTGTGAATGCTTTTTAAACTGGAGACAAGAGTTGAAAACTAAGGAAAATTTGTTCCATTTATCAAGAATAAGAATGCTTGCAAAATATATATATCTATATATCAGGTAAGTACGTGATTGATGTTAATGAACTAGCGCACAAAAAAAAAGAAAAAGAAAAAGAATAGAAATAACAACAACAGCAACACAAAATATAGAAACAGAACCATGATCATCCATGATTACGATGATTCAACGATGGATGACATACACGAATATATGTAGCCCATTGTGTTATTACTTTGCGCGTCCTATTTATGTGCTCAATTTGAATGAAATTTCAGGTCACAGAAATGTTCTCATTCTAGCGCGTATGGTTCGTACAAGAACCAACCAGCGAATATATCTTGACTCTGATGCCAAGCGGTCCGTTGGGGAAAAATGAATAAAATTGATGACTGGAAGGCAAACAGAAAGAGAGAGAAAATAGCTCAAAAGTCAGATTAAACAATATGCATGAAAAGACGTACTAAAACACAAATGTAATACCATAAAGATCTTCAAGTCGAATTACCACTTTCTCATTCTCACTCGCCCTAGTACATTTATAGGCCGAATGGCAACAACAGCAACCAAAACAAAAAAAAATCAACCATATCATGAATATATTGTACATATACATTGTGTTCATTATTGCATCGTCGAGGCGACTTCAATCGCGTCAATTGAATTGGTTTTTTTTTGTTCGAAAATCGATTTGAAATCATAATCGATTCGAGGACGTCATCTTCTTACTTCTTTTATTTGATAAAAACACGTGCAAATGCGCTTGCTTTTCTCTTTCTCTCGCTCTCTCTCTCTCTCTCTCGCTCTCTCTCTCTCTCACTCTCCCTGTGTGTGATTTACTCTTTCAACCGCACACATTTACTCACATATTCACTCTCACTCATTCACTTGCTCACTCACTCTCTGTCTCTCTCAGTTGCCCTTTCACTCACTCTCCCAGCATATTACTCTCTTTCGCTCGGTTTCATTTCTTCGTTTTCACTCTTTCATTTTCTCACTCTCTCACTACAACTCCGAATCTTTCCCTCTCATAAAATCCAAAGCGAAATCAAACAAAGAGCGAAAGATGCAGACAAGCCAACTATTGTTTGCGTTTCAAGTGACCTCTGAGCTGAATTTCAACACTGTGTAGTATGTTTTATTTTATTTTTTTTTTTTTTTATCTTTCTTCTCTTCATCATCATCAATATCTTTATCGAAATAATTTGTTTGGATTCATACCTTAAAATAACCACCTTGATACAATGTGTCTGGTGGACCGAATATAGCAACTTCCCATTCGAATAGATTGTCATCGTTGAGTAGTTTGACACGAAATCCTTCGACGGGCTCCTCTTGTAAACTTTTGTATTCTAATGCTAGTGCACGAACGGCTGAACTACTTGGTGTTGACATTTTGAGTAATCAATTGTTCTTTTTGTTGTTTATATATATTTTCAAGTCAATTTAAATGCAAAGTGTTATAAAGTCCTCTCTTATCGATTCCCAGGTCTGCTGTTTTTACCGTTGTGTGATATATTTTTTCAATTTCGTTTTGTCTTCCTTTCTTTCGTTATATTATATGTTTTCCTTCTACTCTTTTTGTTATTCGCTTCGCTAAATCACTTGTAACTTGTCTGTTTTCGTAAATTTAGTTGGCGTTTTTGATTCACAGTCGGAGTCGCAGGTGAAATTTGCAAAAAATTTTTATCAATTTTCTATACAACGATGTCGATTAAACAAATATTCATAATTAAATTTTTTTTTTATGCGAATTTCGTGTACTTAATATGATTTTATATTTTTAATACTATTAAACTAACGATTGACGAATAAATTTGCACCAGAAATAAAAAAAAAGAAACAATTGTGTCTGTTTTCTCTTTCCTTTGTTTTCTTTTTAAATAATTGAAATATGTTGCTGTCACAACGCCAATTTTGATGAAAGTCTTTGTGTCCAAAAACTATCACTTGAATATTTTATATCAAAAACCGATCTCTCTTCGGCCATGTGATTGTTCACAAATTATTATTGTTAGATTATGTTACTTTTAATAATTATTTTTTGTTTTTAATGAGTTTCTTTAGATATTGTGAAGAATTCATTCTTTAAAATGCGGAAAAATTAGTTAAAAATTATTTATTTAAAAAAAAAAAAAATAAAACAAAAATTAAAGTAAAACAATTAATTATGGAAAATGCGCACTATTGAACAAGAAAAAAAACTAATATACAGATACACAATAAAAAAAAATTTCTATATTGAAATGAACTTTTTCTTTGAAAAACGCTTCAGTTGTCTTTTTAGTAGTCTAGTCGACCGAGTTTCTTTTTCTTTCTTTCTTGTGTTCTTTATTTTTTTTTTTTTTTTTTTTTTGTTTTTTTTTTTGTTAGTGAATTCACAATTTATTTTTTATTCTCATAAATTGTCTCTTTTTATTTATGTGGTGAAGTTGGAGAATAATAAAAGCACACTATGTGTAGTGTTCATAATAAAAATAAAAATGGCGGCTGGCTAAAACGTAAATACGCCAATAAAGCAAGAACTTGAAATCATTGTCATTTTTTGATGTTTTGCTCTCTTTCTTTTGCTCACTGTTGTATTCTCTCACTCTCTTTTGCACTTAATCGTTGCTTCGATACTCTCTCTCTCTCTCTCTCTCTCTCTCTCTGTCTCTTTTCCCCGTTTTCTCCCTCTCAGCAGCTCTTCGTGTCTGGTCAGTAGACTTGACGTGAACCAAACAAATCTTTCTTCGATAAAATTTGCTCTAATAGTTCATTACGAAGAAAAAAAAAAATTTCTTTTACTTGAACAGAATTGTTTATTCGATTTTACATCAATTTAATAATACAACTATGAAAAGAAAATTGTTTTTTTTTTTTTATAATTATTTATTATGAACTAATCACCGTGATGTGTGTATGTGTGGTTTATGCGAGATGTGCACGCCACCAAGTATATTCTATGACTGAAACGTTTTGATGAATGCGAGATAGATTGGAGACTACCACAAAACGGAGCTGTATCATTTAAATTCAATAGCAACTGAAACAGCAACAGCTGTTTAAAAAATATATTGTGCATTAGTGAGCGTGTGCATTTTTATTGAATGCGAAACAAAATGCATTTGTATTTGTTTGAAGAAAGCGTATGTATACCGATTGAAACCAACTTCATGCCAAATCCATATCGTAAAGTTGGATTTTATTGTATTGTTTCATGAAATAATTTGATTGTTTATTACTGAGAATGGTATTTTTATACAAAGAAAATTTTTTCGCCCTTTTTTTTTTCTTCAATTTTCTTATTTTTAACAGTGAAACAAATTAAAATTTGGTTTTTCACAATTTGTTATTTATCTACAATAAACGACATTGCCTATTTCAATTTGATAATGCATTGACCATGACATTTGTATCAACTTCACGTCAATTGCAATTCATAAATTTCTGTATTCAAGTGATCGAACTAAGCTGCCTTATATATTCATATTTCAGTGCGTGTAGTGAGAAGAAGCGGCTGCTAAAAGAGAAAAAGAGAAAAAAAAAAAAAAACGAAAAATCATAGAAAACCAATAACGTTCGACAAATATAAATTGATTTCATTCAAGCATCGAACAATTTAAGTAAATAATTTCTTAGTTATTTATTTGATTACCCACTGAATTAGCTTCATTTGTGTGGAATCGAACTTAATCTATATTGTGACTTAGTTGTATTTGTCTTTTGCAATATTTTCATTTCATGTTTTTTTTTTTTTGTTTCTCATTCTCGTCACAATACAGACGCTTAATTTGTGTTTAAATTACCAAAGAGATTTTATAACCCAATTATTCGTTTAACAATCATGCTCAAAAATATTTCATAATCATCTAATACTTAAATGCTAAACTCTCCCATCATTCGAAACCTTTCCTCATTCTCATATATTCACTGCCAAAAAAATCGATTCTTATCGTATTTGTTTTTGACAAAATAGCAACAACACACGCAAATTCAGCGCACGTATTTAACATTGCCTTTGATCAAAGTTGTGATGTACATTCAAAATTTATTATTGTTTTTTTCCATTAATAAGAAAGTCTTACATTGCTGATATCAAAATTCATGAAAACAAAATCGGTATGACGTATATTACTTTCTACGCGTATCATGATTTTTCATTCGTATCTTTGAATTAATATTTACCGAAAAATCTTTTTAAAAAAAAAAAGAAAAAAAAATCGTTGATATGAATTTTGAACAATTGCAATGCTTATCGACAATCAATAACGGTACATTCAAATTGATGGCTTAATATCAATAAACGTGATAAATGTTGTTGACAATGTGTGTACAAATCATTCATTCATTGATGCATTGATTGAGTGTCACGTTTACCCGTAGATTTCAAACACAAACAACAACAATGTTCTTTGATTACTTTCAAATTGAACGCAATTCCAATTCTCAAAATTTTTTGTTAAAAATTTTGAAAAACAATATTTTCGAGAAACAAAATATGAAAAAAAAAAAAAAATTGCTAATGGTCATACGAACTAATATAGATAAGTGGCAAAATGGAAATCATAACAAATGGGAGCACTTTCTCATTGGAAAATTGAGTGAAACTCAGAATCTAAAACTAATATTGTCATTGATTGGCATTGTAAATATCAAAGTTCGACGTTTCTTTTTTGTTTGAAACCAGTTTCATTGTTGCAATTAAAATTTCGTTTCTTTTTTCCCACTTAATTTCTATTGAAAATTTTTCTGAAGTCTTTCTGAAAATTCAGTTTCGTTTTACGACATTTTTAATCGATCTGAATTTTTAGAAAATCAGAATTTAAGCAAGCAATCGAAAAAAAGAGTTAAATTTTTATGGCAGTTTTGACTAGATAATTTCGAATATATAGAGCACATGTGGTAAAAATTGAGAATTATCATTGAAATTAGTATCTGACCTAGGAAACATGTGCATGTTTTTTCCCACAATTTAAATGTTAATTTGTTGTGTGTGTGTATGTGTGTGTGTGTGTGTGTGTGTGTGTGTGTGTGTGTGTGTGTATGTGCGCGACTGTATTTATATATTTTAATTTGTTGTATATTGTTGTTGCTCAAAAGTAATATTTCATCAAATGTAAATTCCAGTTTGATCTAGATTTCGTGAGAGTTTTGCGGAAAAAATGGCAAAATTAGACGAACGGATCGGTTTCCTTGGTGGTGGCAATATGGCTTTTGCAATTGGTTATGGTTTAATTAATCGAGGTATTAAGCTTTGAAATACAATTTCTCAAAATGAATAAAATACTGTGAATAAAGAACCTATACAATGTTTGTACTAATTTTCAGGAATTATTAAGCCAACGCAAGTGGTTGTCTCTGGGCCAAATTTAAATAATTTGGAAAAATGGCGTGTTTTAGGTGCAAATATTACGGAGGACAATGGCGTTGTGGTTACAAAATGTGACATTATTTTCATTTGCGTAAAGCCACACTTACTTCAATTATGTGCACAACAAGTCGAAGGTAGCATCGATCGTGTTGTTTATGATAAAGATAAACTGTTTGTATCAGTATTGGCCGGCGTTACATTGGATCAATTGGAATTGGTAAATTATTGATTTTATTTATTTTAAATTAGAATTAAATTTAACTCTTTTAGAGTCACAATTATTTCGATTTTTTTCTTTTCAATTTCCTGTTTATGGAAATAGTGTTTCAGTTTTATGAATAATTTGAAAATTATTCGAACAATGCCAAATACACCGATGCAAGTTGGTGAAGGATGTACCGTTTACACACCAGGCAGATATGTAACAACTCAGGATTTGGAAAAAACTCATTTAATTTTAAATTCATTGGGTATTGCACAACAAGTGCCCGAGAAAATGATCAATTCTATTTCTGGCCTCTCTGGATGCGGACCGGCCTATGTAAGTGTGTTAAAATAAAAACAAAAATCGAAAGAAGACATAAAATGATAAACATTTCAAATAAATTTCCATGCAGGTATTTACAGTCATTGAAGCGATGGCAGACGGTGCTGTTAAACAAGGTGTTCCTCGTCAAATGGCACTACAATTTGCGGCCCAAACAGTACTCGGTGCGGCCAAGACCGTTTTACAGACGGAAAAACATCCGGCTGTATTACGCGATGAAGTAAGTTTTATCATTTTGTTCATTTGTTCCCGCTTTTTTTTCCTTCATTGTGTTTGGTAAATTATTAAAATTCTTATTCTATGAATTTCAGGTATGTTCACCGGGTGGATCAACGATAGTTGGTGTGCATGAGCTCGAAAAAGTGGGCATTCGGAATGCCTTTATTAATGCCATTCAAATGGCAGCTGAAAGAAATCAAGAATTGGGAAATATCAAAAAATAAACGCGAACTAATTACAAGTTCTATCCATTTTTATTGTTGACAATTGAAAATTATTCTAAATTAAAAAAAAAAAAAAAGAAGTAATAATTAAATTAAATTGACAAATTGACCAATAATATTCAAATGAAAATGCACTTTTTTTTTCTCTCTTTTGAATTTATGGATTTTTATCTTTATTAACATATTCAACGCATCGTGATGGATCAGTTGGGAAATATTCTTGGCATTTGGTCATCAATCGTTTAAGTCCTTGAATGTATTTCCGTTGTGTTTCGTCGTTCATTACGTGTGCAACATTTTTTGAGAAAATCTTTTCACGACCAGTACGAGCATGAATACCAACCATAGTGACACCAATTGGCCATGGTGCATTACCGATGGCCATTTGTAAATATGCATCACTAGCTTTAATATAATTTCTTGATAGTAAATGTTTTATAATTTCCGTTAAACTATCTAAAATATCGTCGGGAATTTGTCGTGTTTTGAGTTTTCGTAGCAATGGTTTCATGTATACTTTAGTTTGATTGTATGTGGCTCGAGCAATTTTCACATTTGTTGTATGATCTTTTTGTGAATTAACTTGAGCATTCCATAATTTAAGTAAAAATTCCAACAGTGTACTAATCACAAGATGATCATGATCTTTGTTGCCACGTCCCAATCGTTTTGCCATTTCTTGGATTTTATCATAAGTAATTGATTCATCAAGTGCATCGCTTTCTTGTTGACTCTCACTTTTTGCTTTATTTTCTTCGGACGATGCAAGAATTTCACTTAAATATTGCTGATCGACTTCGTCCATGGCTGCTTTGAAATCATTGCGGAAACCATGCTGAACTTCGGGCTGCATAATTTCAATGTGACGCAAACGGTTGAATGCATCTCGATCACTTTCACCAAATAATCGTATTGGCTCATTTCGATCACGCAATCGACGAATAACTTCAATGCGCGGTAACTCTTTCTGTTCTGGGCTTACATTTGATTTCGTTTCTGTGAATGAAAGAAATATTGTTAAATCTTCTGATATTTCATTTTTTACATCAAAAATGTTGATTTAAAAATAAATTCACAATACTTACGTGAATCGGAACTTTTTTCTGGCGTTGATTTGCTTTCGTTTTGTGCACCATGTGATTCGGAATTTGATTGTTTTTCCTGTGCCAATAGATCACCACGCTTGAAATACTTCTTATTGCCACTCTGATTAAAAAATATAAAATAAAAAAATAACAATTTTTTCATTAGAAATGGTTTTCTATCAATAACATCAGAAAAATGTACACATTGAATTTGTTACTCACCATCAAATTTTTCTCTTCTAAAAGTTTTCGCTTACGTTCAATTTCTGCTTTCAGAATATCCATGTTTTTATCCTTGTTTATTCAACACACAGCAAAGAATTTCAAATTTTCTTTATTTCCAAAGTGGAAAACAACATAAAACCCTTATTTCGCACCAAATGATGAACGAAACGTCAAAACGTTTTGTCACCAATCGCATGAAGTTAGCGCTTAATAAATATGTTTTTCTTCATTAAAATTTGAAATTCAAGTTGTTTAAATATCAAACAATGGAAGATATTTAGTTAAATTAATGAATAAAGTTCTCTTGAGAAAAATGCGTCATAATCGACGAAAAAATGTAAGTTTTCGTGTTTCAATAAAAATATTCAAAATTAAATACAATAAAATGTCAAAGACAATCCTATTAAAACTCAAGAAGTATTATAAAATTAATTTGAAAAAAAAAAAAAAAATTTGGCTCGGGGCAAATATAACAGAAAAAAATGGTATTGTTGTGACAAAATGTGAAATTATATATATAAGCGTTATGCCGTTTACTAAATACAAGGAATTCCAGATGAAAATGTGAAGAAAATAACAAGCGTTTAAAGACCATAAATGCATTTCAGCGTCTTACCTATTGGTTCATTCACATCCCCAAATGTTTGTGCAAAATTGTTCGAAAACGCTCACGCATTATAAATATGCACTCAAACATTGCCATTTTTATATTACATAAATGAAAACCTTACAATTTATGTAGGGAAGCTGGATCACGATCACAATGGAGATATTCTAAGTTAATAAAACAAAAAAATAAAATTAAATATTTACGAAAAAAAAAACTTAGGGAAAAATATAATTTCTTGCATAGGTTCTGACACATGGTTCCTCTGACGCTCAAGAACCCTTATGAAGAAGTGTTCAAAATTATTATGAAATTGCTAGTGTTTTTCGCAAAATTTTAAGACAAATTTGTACTAGATAGAATGGACTTGAGCGACTTCCTTTGGATTTTTGTTCGGGACCGCTTAAGTTCGACTGTGTCAGAACCTATGATTTCTTGTTATGATCTGATGACAAAGCATTGATTTTAAGTTAAACGAATTCATAACAATAAATTTCTTCTTTTATTTATTGATTTCTTTTAAATAATTTATTATAAAACATTAATTTACGTAATAACTAGCATGTCTGATCTAAAACCAATTCATCATAAGCTTCCTCCATGGTACAATTTTAACGAAGAGAATACAATCAGGGAGAGGCTGGTAGTGAGGAAAACTATGGTAAAACCTGGCGTAGCTCTGGAGATTCAAGGGAAACAAGATATTATTATTTACACAATTACGTTACATTACATTACATTAAAATGGTCACTATAACTAACAATTATTTGTAAAATTGGATTTGCGATGTTGTTTATTCAGATTTTGCATTATCTATAGCCTCTACTATAGCCGCTGCCTGCTGCTTGTCTGCCCACTTCTTTGAGTACTTTAACTACTAAAGTTTTTAACCAACCACGTTTCATAGACATCACTTCGAAGCATCTATATCCTGCGTCACATTCGTCAAATATTTCTACGCAGTAAAACCCATAGAGACAATCAACTGAACGTTTTTGCCTAATCAAATTCGTGTCATGTGAATGATGTTGTAAAGTATCACTCGATGAAAATTATAATTGGGTTGATTGATGTTATGAAAGAAAAAATATTGTATGAGAAAAAAGTGTTCGTTATATAAAAAGTTCTGTAATTCACGCCTCAGTTCACGCCTTTTCTACAATAATGTACAGAATCGATTAAACATGATTTAAAATACTCAATGAAGTCTCTATATAGGATTTCAACAGTGAATGATCTTTTTTTTATATGGTAAATATCGGCCACGACAAATAAAGAGAAATTCATATTGTGGTTGTGGGAAAGTATGCTACATGAACGTATATCCATAGTGACCAGTGTACAGGATCTTAGATCAAAATTCTTGTCTCAATTGAAAAATGACATATAAAATAAAACTTGAAATAAAATTCTATTAAAAACTAAGTAGACGATTCAGCATATCGTTCATAAAAATATTTACTTGTTCGCGTTGAATCTTCTTTACATAAAATTCGTAACTTTTTCTAAAATCATTTTAAATAATGTCAAAGCTGAGTGAGCACGTAGGATTCATAGGTGGTGGCACTATTGCCTTCGCTATCGCATCCGGTTTAATTTCTCGAGGTATTTTTCATGTTTTTTTTTTTCACAGAATTTCAGTCAATCATGAATTATTGATAATCTTAAACTCGATTCATTTGCAGGCATAATAAAACCAAGTAACATTTATGCATCGGGACCGAATTTGATTCATATGGAAAAATGGCGTCAGTATGGAGCACATGTAACAGAAAAGAATGGTGTTGTTGTAACGAAATGTGAAATTATATTTATTTGCGTTACGCCCAATGCAATAGTGCAATGTGCGCAGCAAGTCGAAGGGAATATTGAGCCAAATGTGTGTGATAGCGATAAATTATTTATATCTGTTTTGACTGGCACAACTATCGATCAATTGGAATTTGTGAGTGGAGCACTGATGAGTTACTATGACAAAGATTTGATAATTATTCTCTTTTTGACAGGCTTTTAGTTTCATGAAAAAACCCAAAATAATACGAATCATGCCAAATACACCAGTACAAGTGGCAAATGGCGTAGTTGTATACACGCCAGGACGATATATAAAAGAACCGGAATTGGATACATTGATATTTCTCTTTGGTTCACTTGGTATTGTTCAAAAAGTGCCAGAAAGTATGATTGATTCAATCACTGCATTGTCTGCATGTGGACCGGCCTACATATATGTTATCATAAATGCAATGTCCGATGGACTCATTGAATTAGGTTAATTTTAGGGATTTTTATACATTTCATCTAATCAATTGATAATTTAGCATTTTTTCATAGGCATTCCATTATCAATGGCTCTACGTTTATCTGCACAAATTGTATTTGGCGGTGCTAAAATGGTTATTGAAACTGGAAAACATCCAGCTGTTTTGCGCGATGAAGTAGATTTCTTCTTATTTTTTTTTTTGTTTTTTTTTTTTTTTTTTTTGTTATAAAACTGTGAAACTTATTGCATTTTATTCGTATTAAATTGTAGTGTTCACCTGCTGGCGAATCGGCTATTGTTGGCATTCATGAACTGGAAAAAGTTGGCATTCGAAATGCTTTTATGAATGCCATAGAAGTGGTTACTAAAAAAAATTCTAAACTTTCAATTCCCACTGGGAAATCTTTGTGAAAAACATAAACTATTGCAAAATTGCTACTTTCAATTGAAAAAATATTTCGATTCGTAATTATATTCCATTTGAATATTCAATGAAAAATCTTTTCTTTTAATTTCTAAAAAAGCAGAATTGGATGCCCATCGCCGACAAAGTTAATAAAAACGGACAGAAATTGGTCTCTTGATCATGATCAAACTTCTAAGAGTTTATTTCAATCACTCAACACATTTTAAATTTGATTGTAAAATTGTACTAATGAAACGATGAAAATATAAACATGTGTAATAGGCATGAAGTTGTCGTTGAATTACATAAATTGTCAAGATAACACGATAATGACGTTTTGTTTATCAAACAGTATTATTGTTGTGCGGCATACGATGCAATCATAAATTGCTGACAAATAAATTAGCAATTTTTATTGTTTTCCTTCCACAAATAACGCCCATTACTTGGTATATTATCAAAGAGACTCATAATAAATGGCAATGCAAAATTGAAATTTTCTGTGTTCATTCAAATAAGTATAAATTTTGTGGTGTCATTGACCATGACATATAGCATTTTCAATATCATTTTGTAAATAAAAGTGTCGAATCTATTTTTGCTCTGTTGTGTATTTTGTTTTTTTGTTTTTTATTTACGTTGTCGCGACGCTTGATTCACCTGTATTCACACACATACACACACACAAGGTAGATGATTTAAAAGTGCCACCAATTCTGAAATAAATCAATAAATTTCTAACATAATTTTAATTATTATTTAATTCAAAATAAACGCTGTGAACGTGCTGAAAAAAAGAGAACGAAATAAAAGTGAATTTAAAATGTCAATGAAAGTGTAGCACGAGTTGCATGGCAAATTATTCTTTAACTCATATATTCAATAGCTATTGACTATAGTCAATTAAATTTACATTATTATATGACATAGTGAATATAGAGAAAATTTCAACTTTAACGAAACGTGTGTGTTCAATATGCGCATCAAATTGAACTTTTTTTTTTTTTTTTTTTGTTCAATTTTACAGAACATGAACTCCTTGACTGATTTGTTGTTCTAAATTTTGTATTCGGAATATTGTGTAGTGTGTGCATTGTGTGCATTGTGAAGTGAATATAAACTAATGATTGAGATTTTACACATTGTGAATATAAAATGTGCAAATAATCACCATAAAATATATTTGTATTTGTTTGTAATTTAAAACAAAAAAAAAAAAAAAAAAAAAAAAGAAGTAGAAAAGGAAGAAGGAGAAGAAGAAATATACACGATATTGCATTCAGCTGGTGTACGGTGATTGGAACTTCGGTAAGACTAATATAAAACTACTGATATGAGTTATTTTTTTTTTTTTTTATTTAATCGTCTATTTCCAATTTGCATTAGAAAGTGAATTCTGTATATTTAACTCAATATGATGGTTTTACTTTTATTTGAAAAAAAAATAGATAAAGCAAAAAATTACAACCAACATTTCACCAAATTCAATGAACCTTTAAATATTCACTGTATCAAAATGAATGAAAAAAATTATTTGTCACAAGAACAATGTTGCACATTTCGTGATAAAACGTTTGACGCAAATAACCAAACAGAGAGATGCTGGTGTTATAAATAAAATCTAGAAAATCGAGTAATTTTAGCGACAATCGAAAA
The DNA here is from genome assembly GCA_029041755.1 of Resseliella maxima. Lineage (NCBI taxonomy): Eukaryota > Metazoa > Arthropoda > Insecta > Diptera > Cecidomyiidae > Resseliella > Resseliella maxima. Next base: position 676,603 of record JAQOWM010000768.1, on the reverse strand, counting down.
AAAAAATCAGCAAGCAAGCGACAATCCTGTATTAAAAATTTGTATAGAAATAATAAAGTCGAAACTCGACAATAAAAGAGTAGAAAATAACTTGCTAATTAATTTGACATAAAAGAAAATAAACATTCAGTGAATGCGATGTGATGTGATGTGATGTGATGATATCGAATAAAATGGTTGATTTGCATTCTTTGGCAATTTTATGCCGAACGATTTGCGGTATTTTGCTCGATTGTAAGTTGTTATGCCATATAATCAAAAGCCATATTTTGTTGCAATGCACCAGATAAATAAGAAAGAAAGAATGAAAAAAGTAACAACATGCTTCCGTCACTGCATGTGCAATGTGTACAGAACCAGAAGCTACGGGTCGCTTTCTCGTCGTTAAAAGCTATGCATATTGGTACAAATACAACGGCCTTTTTACAACCAAGTTCAACGTAAACCAATATAATGTTACAGTTCTTTTTCTTGTTTTTTTTTTTTTCGTTTTTGCTTTTATCTTCTTCTTTCAAAATAAACTTGATAAATTGTCCACAAACAATCGGTCGACACAAAAACACACATGAAATTTTCACACAATGAAAGTGCTCAAGCTTTCGGAAGCATTTCATATTAAACATGTATAATTTTCTGTTCTGCATTGGTGTGTACGATGAGCAGCAGTAGCACAAAACAAATTCATGCCCATCGTGTTATTGTACTGCGTCTACGCATACGAAGCCGTTCCATTCAATGCTAAACTACATTTGTTCATATCGTCCGGTTTCGGTCTGAATTTTCAGTTTGTCATTATCACTCAGCCAAAGCACACTCACTCCAGCTGAAACGAAGCACGAACTGAATTACAGCCGCTGTCATACGTTTAGCTATTCGTGATCTCGTAACGGACATTCATCTATTACAATTAGGTGAACATTTTTTTTTCCACTTATGAAACTTTATCTCGTTCAAAAATCTTTTGGAAAAAAATCTTTTTTATTGAAATTCCATTTTTTTTTTCAAAGTTCCAAATTTGTTTTTTTCAAATTTCAATTTTTTTCCTCAATTGTTTTCAACTTCTATTGTAAAAATATTATCAAAACAAAAGTCATAGAATGATTTATTCAATTATTTGGGGAATAATTTTTTCCTTGAAAGAAAAAAAGTGGATTTTATTTCATATTTCAACAGTTGCCAATTGATTATTGCTGGAATTTTTCTGATTCAGTTTATATTTTTAAATTTGTTTAATCACACGTTCTGAGTTTGCTTATTTCGTCGTCGTTTTCATTTTATTTTTGAAAAAAAATAAAAATACAAAATTCTTTTTGCTCGTTTGCGCGTACATTGACAACAAAACCAGAAAATTGTTTATTCAATATTATCGGTATATAACCTTCGTATTTTAAAGGATAAAAGGGTGCTTTAACTTAAGCTATACTGATTGTTCGATCAGTTGATTTTATTCATCTGCAAGTAACAAGTCATTGGATTCGTGTAATTCGGAACATTCAACTTTGGTAAAATGAAATTGTTAATCCAAACTCGTGGTTTACCTCCAATTACATTTTTTGTTCGTTTAATTTATTCAATTCTCTCTTGTTTGAAATTCATGAGCTATTATTTTTGTGTACTGATTGCCAGTTTAAACTTTTATTTTTTTTTTTTTTTTTTTTTTTTTTTTTATCTCAATACATTCGAGTAATTTACATTAACGATTGCCGCATTGAAGTGGCTTGGTTAATTCAAACAAGGTGGTTTATTGACTAATATCAAGTGCATCACACCGTATATTTAGGCATTTTGAGAAAAGATTAGTGATTTTGTCATAGACATTTACAACATCTAGTAAATGTTAATTGCACAATTTCAATAAATTTCATATCTCAAATGCTTGTTGAAATTTCAGTTAAAATCAGACAAAACAGAAAATAAAAAGTTCATTGGTTGGTTTATAAAAAGATCATTATTGACCGTAAAATAAGATTTATTGTATTCGGAATTATTCTTTTTTTGCTCTTCTATATATATTATAACAATGATAACCATTTATGATTGACATAAATTTGAAAAGAGAAAAAAATATATTGAAAACGTTCGTCTGTTTTTTTCGAAAAACAAAAAACCCAACACTTGTTTTTGAAAATATGAAACAGCAAGAAAACGATAAGACAATTCAAAAATAAATGTCAAGTGAAGCAAAAAAAGAAAAAGAAAAAAATATCAAATGATATTTACTTGAGTGTGCTTACAATCGTCAATTTTTTCAAAAAAATACAAGGGAAATCAAACATTGAGAAAGAGTTAAGAACGAAAAGAGACAGAGAGAAAAGACTCGTTTCAATGTGGCCATATCTGAACAAACAAAAAATTCTAGTGTCGATTTCGAAAATTACTGATTATAACTGATAATAGCTTGATTTTATATGATGCATGCGCTGCTCAAGTGCTCCATATTACCACTGAGTCAACGTAACTTTTTCGAAAAACTTATCTATTTTTTTTTTTTTAAATACTTTTTGAAAAAAATAACAAACACTCTTCTGTATGGCGCAGAAATTAGCTAATTAGCAAACAAATAAAATAATTCAAATTTGTAATTACGAATGAAAATCACATTTAAATTGCATCGCAACAACTGTTCAATAATATTAATGATCAAATGGCATTGATATGAAATCAGCCGATTGATTCACGTGTTTATTTTCAATATTTCGAAAAAAAAAAGAAAATCATTCATGTTGACTGATAAGAGAAAATAGAATTGCTAAGTTTTTGCTTCTATTTTTATCCAATCAAGTATGTTCAGTTGAAACAATTTTAACTTTAGCTAAGTATAATCTTTCAAATCTAGTTTGGATTTTTTTTTTTTTAATTTTTGTTCCTTTCTCTTCTTTACTTTTTTTTCGATTATATTTCTTTTCCTTCTTCACCTTTAATCTCCTCATTCATGTTTGCCATTTCCACAAATTAGTTTCTTACAACTTTAAAAACCTCAAATTCAAACATTTATTGGACGAAAATTGTAAACAAAACCTATAAATTTTAATTAATTAAATTGCAAATCATGCAAGATTTTGTCGAAATTTAATTAAATTAACGATAAGCATTTAATTTTATACGGACATTTTATATCCTCTGTGATAATTACCATAACGAGTTTTCGATTGTTTTTTTTTTTTTTATTGTTAAAATTATTATATATTTTTAAAGAACAACACAAATTCGGTTGAAAAAACAAAAAAAAGAGAAAAAAAAAAGAAAAAAAATGTTGAAATTTCTTGTGCTGAAAAATATGCAATTAATTTCCTTATGAATTTAAATGTAAATATCTTTTGTTGGTATTAGCAAAAAAAAAATTCATTTGATAATATCAATAAATAAAAGAAAAAAAACAAAAATCAATATTTGCCAACAAAATACAATAATAATTGTCGAAATAACCCAAAAAATATCCAATCAAATAAGCCGTCCGATTTTTTTTATTTTATTTTGATGCGTCATTTATGGCTGGGAATTTACAAATTATTGCATCGTCAGCATTATGAAGAAAAGTGCAAAATCTGATGTGAAATAAAGTGGTGATGGGGGGGGGGGGGAGGAAGAGTTGTTCAGATAGAGTGCAATTTTGTATAAGACAAGAAATACCCCAGGATTGATTCCATTTTCGCTCATATTCATCAACAGTTGTTGTTGCTTATTCAATTTTTCTAAATGCAACTGAAACAAATTTCTGGAGAAACCAGACAATTAAAACACAATTCAAATTTAACTGTATAAACAATGATTACCTATATGTCTGAAAGAAGCGTATCATTTTCGTTGATTTTATTAATTGGAAAATTACACGAATTGCATACATACAAGTCGAAATTTAAATGTTAGAACTATTTCTTTAAAAAAAAAGGTTTGTTGCAGAACGATTTCGAATCATCAATTTAAACTAGATGTGTGCAGTCCAATGCAATATATCAAATGAAAAAAAAAAAAAAACAAACAATAGACATTGCGTATCATTCACCACATAAACGCACAATATTATCTAGACATGTTGTTGATGTGAACATTCATGCAATTACAGACAATATTACAAATTATGCATACTTCATTCATATAGTTTCCCTTTTCAATATGCGTTATGTTGCGTTCAACAAAACATTATTTATTGAACACTTGAATTGAAATTTGCAAATTTCTTGACATACATTTACTGGAGAGAAGAAAAAACATACATGTAAATTAGCTGAATTATTCTTCTTTTGCGAAGAAAAAAATAAAAGATTATAAATGATGATTGCTTGGTGACTTTCGATTTTCTGTCTTCTTTTTCATTTTATTGAAAAGAAACGAAGACAAAAAAAAATTGCTTTCAATGAATAGAATGCAAGATTTGAAGCCATACGCATTCATCAAAATAAACATTAACTCGTTTGAATGTTTTGGCTTATATTTCAAGTAGGCTTATTTATATGAAAGCCAGTCACTGTGAGTGTTTTTTTTTTTTCTTCTCTATCTCATCTTTTGCTATTCATCGAGAGGTAGATAAACTTGCATTCTACTGCAGCATATGCTTAGTCAAATGACATTTGTGAGCAATGAATGTGTCACAATATTTTAATTAGTAATTTCAAATGTATAGCGGATTCACGCTTCATATTACCAAGTGTCCTCAAATATTTAAAAGGTGCTAAATTCCAATTCATGCAAATTGTAACGCACATTTAAAATGAAAATAGCGTATAGAATCTGGAACATATTCCTTAACAATAATAAAATATTTGTATATTCCACGAGTGTGGCTTATAGCACTTAGTACGTACACGGAAGAGTGACACATGTTGAGATAAGCAAATAAAATGCGAAAGCAGATCTTTTTTTTTCTTTGCTTCTTCTTCTTCTTTTTTTTTTTTTTGTCTTCTTCACATTGTAAAGTGAAACTAACTAACTAACCAGCCGTATTTATTGTACCCCAGACAACAGAATCGATCACGATATCTATCGTCTGTTACATCGGTATCGTGAAGTCGTGAGCAAAAAAAAAAAAAAATCAAATAAAACCCACTAATTACGACTCTTTTTTCCTCATCACCCATTGTATTGTATTTGCATAGGGAGCCCGAATTTAAATTATTATCATGACAAATTTCACTTGTTAAATATAGAGCAATAATCAATCGATTTTACATTTATTTATAGAAAAAAAATCACAAAAGATGATTTCTTTGGAATGTTTGGCATTAGTATAATTTCATTTTTGGAATTTTTAAACACTGATTATCTGCTATTTTGTAATAAAAACAAATTTTTTCTAGGCATGATTGATAATTTTATGCAAAGTTCTCTTTTATTTATTGCCTAATCGAATCTTCAATTACAGTTAAACGTTTCAATTCTTTCATTTAACGTTTCATTCAAAGGCAAAAGATGTTGATATTGTCCAAAACGAGTTTGATTCAACATAAATCACATTATTTAATGCAAAAATCAAAAAAACTGACTTATAAATAAAGAAAAAACAGAATAAATATGGAAAACTTTAAAAAGCAAGAATTTGTCGGAATTCAAATGTGATGATGATGTTTGAAGGTTTTACTGTAAAAAAAAAAAAAATCAGGCATGGTGATAAATCATTATATGTTTGTTTTATGTCGATTCATTGTGTTTTGTCAACGCAGTTGAGTTCATCGTTAAAATACAAGTTTAATAGATCCATTGTTTGCCTGTTGTCAAAATCAAATTGACTCGGTTTTTTTTTTTTCATCTTCAACTTTTTATTCGTGTTTTTCTCTCACATTTAGATTTCCAAGGAAATGGGCTTACTACATCATACGATCGTTGCCTTTGTACTGATTACCGCATTGTTGTTATCACGTGAGTAGAGAAATCCCTTCCATTTCTCATAAATTATTCATTTGATATAATAAATAATTATTTTCGATTTTATTCGCTCTTCATTTTGAAAATTATTCAGCACATCATGTTGAGTGTCAACAAAAGAACGCCACTGTTGATATATCAACACATGACGCAATTGTAATTGTTTCCGAAACGGAACAATTTGATATTCGATTAAAGTGAGTTCTATAAATAACTATTAAATAATCATAATTTTCAATGCAGGATAAGTTTATTAACTTATTAACTTATTATTCAATTGTCATTCTCTTTTCTCTTTGCTTTCCTATCCTCGTTGTTTTGTTTTCATTCGTTTTTTAACAGTGGAGCTATCGATAAGCAGGTGAATGTAACATTTCATGTATCACACAATGGATTGGTGGATCTTCAACCAAGTTTCGTTGAGTTTAGCCCAACATCGAGTGGTGTAAAAATTATTACAATTATTGGTCGATCTCCTGGTCATATTGAAATCACTGCTAATGCCACACCAGATGATGCCATTAAGTATGGTCTTTTTGAGACAAAATTTTTTTTTTTCTCAAAAAAAATTTTCATTCCAATTTTGATTTTTGTTTCATTTAGCACAAAAAATCTGTTTGTTCGTGTTATAGTCGCTCTTTCATCCGATTTAATAACAATTTCATCAACAATTGGATGGTTCTATTTTGTTGCATGGTCAATATCATTCTATCCACAAATGTACACAAATTATAAGCGAAAAAGTGTAGTCGGTTTAAATTTTGATTTTCTATCGCTAAATATTTTTGGGTTTTTTTTGTACGGTATATTCAATATTGGATTATACTCGGTGCCAGAGATTCAGGTTTGCAACATATCATTTAGTAAAATCATTTTATTTCTGATTCATTAGAATATTTATAAAACAAAAAAAAAAAAAAATCTAATTTCCAGAATGAATACTCACGACGATTCCCACGCGGTTTAAATCCAGTTCAATTGAATGATGTATTTTTTGCATGTCATGCAACATTTGCAACACTTATCACTATCATACAATGCTTCATTTATGAAGTGAGTACTTATTTACTTAATGGATATAAATTTGTCAATTTTTGTTAAAAAAATTTTCTCTTTTGCTTTTGCTTTTGCTTTTGCAGAGAGCTGATCAACGCGTTTCGAATTTTGGCCGTTCGCTTTTATCAGTGTTCGCACTATGTGGAGTTATTTCATTTGTATTAACAGTAACTGATGTTATTCATTGGTTGGATTTTCTCTATATTTGCAGTTACATTAAACTATCAATTACTCTTGTCAAATATGTTCCACAGGTAAATTGTGTAAAAAGTAGAAATTCTCGCCAAAGAAATTCATTACAAAGTTGAAAATTTTGTTGTTCTTCAACAGGCGTACATGAATTACCAAAGAAAAAGCACAATTGGATGGTCAATTGGAAATGTTTTACTAGATTTTACAGTAATTAAAAAAAAAAAAAAAAAAAAAAACAATTTCAATTCCAAATGAAAAATGTGTAATGAATGTTATTCTCTTTTTAGGGTGGCATTTTGAGTATGTTACAAATGATGTTAAATGCATACAATTTTGGTAATTTATTGACTTTATTTCAATTGTTCGAAACGAAATAAATTGATTTAATAATTTTTCTTTGATTTAGATGATTGGGCATCTCTATTTGGTGATCCAACCAAATTTGGCCTGGGCCTATTTTCTGTGATGTTTGATATACTATTTTTGTTGCAACATTATGTTTTCTATAGGTTTGTATGTATAATTTTTTGCATTATAATTGGTTTTTGTTCATTTTTTTTTTATTCTGCACTTAAACAAATATCTAGAGAACCGAAAGACAAATTATCTGGACACGTTTGAGTTTGATGGAAATTTCATCAAGTTTATTATTTAATTTTATAGGTTATTTATTATAATAAATTTTATACATAGTTAATTGAAAATAAAATAATTTAATGAATGAATTATATAATTAAAAAAACGAAGCGATAAAGAAAAAGAAACGAAACGAATAAAATATCGTACATTGTCTCGACAGATTTGTTGACTTTTTTCAATTGAAAATAATTTTATGTAGGAAAGGAAAGAGAAAAAGCAAATATTTTCTGTCCTTTGTTCGGCTTTTTTTTTGCGTTTAGGATTATAATTTTAGTATGGAAGCAATGGAAAACTACTTTTCACTTTTCCGGTTTCATTTAACAGTCGACAATTTTGGTTTTTTTTTTTTTCATTCTCCTTTCTTTGTTATCAATTGTCAGTTGTTAGTCTTCAATCCAATTATCAGATCATGGTTCTCAGTTCTTACTTCTTATTTCTCCATCTTATTTTCTCGAAAAAAACAGTTAATTGACTAAAAGAATGAATAAATTGTCTATTGCCTGTGTTTTTTGAATAATTAGCATATGACTGATTATACTATAAATTTTAACATGATTGAATGTTATTGTGACGATATAGAATGCATAATCATTGCTGTCTTTAGTTTAAAAAATATCCTCGACATTTGTTGTTGTTCTTAGTTCAATTTTTGATTTTTTTTTTTTTTTTTTTTTTTTTTTGAAAAAAATTCATTATCTATCTTTTTCTTAATCATTTAAACAGAAATCTACAGCCATATTCGGAAATTGCTGGTGATAATAATGTTTCGGTGAGCAATCCAGAAGAGAATGAAGAAAATGAAGTGATTAGCTAAACGGACAGGCTGTATACAATGTTCGGTGCAAACTTTCGCTGGAGTTACCATCAAATCTGAGCTTTTGTTATAATTTTAAGTTTTATTTTATTCTTGTCGAATAAAAATTAAAGTAAAGGTGGATATTACAATGATTGCATTCGCAACTGATATTCAACAATTTTCTTTCTACAATTCTAACGGAAGAAATTGTCAAAGATTGTTGATGAATGCAATCGAAGTTGTAAGAAATGCCACTTTAATGAAATAAAAAATCATTTTCGTTTTCTTCATTTTATTTTAATAGTATAACTCGACATATTTACGCTTTGGATGCTATTCAACGTGGTAAGTTGACAATTGTCAACTCATGACAATTGTCATTCCTTAAGGAATGAGAAAATTTGTTTGATCATTTTGGAATTTTTTTGTCACGTTTCTTCTTTATCAACTGAAACAGTATACGGACACAATAGCGCTGATATTTTGAAATAATTTCACTCATAATACATATGAATTTGAATTTTAATTATTTATTTAAATAAATATTATTCAATGAAATTTCAACTTCAAATTTTTATATTTAATTTTAACAGTGTAGTTTGTTTAACGAAAACTTAAAACCGTATCATAAATACGTGTCGCCATCTGGAGAGCTTTGAAATTGGTTTGAATAAGCTGGAATATTTCAACTACAATATACAGAGATTTACGAATACAATTATTTACATTAACGATATTTTCTATTCAATGTTTTGTCAAACGCAGAGAAAGCGTTCAATAAACTTGTTTCCAAAACAAAAGCAAAAACAAAAACAAAAAAAAAAATAAATTGTATACTCTTTTCGAAACCATGGAATGTTGAAATTTTTACCTAAAAAACAATATAAAATTTGTTCAATTTCATTGGAAACGAGATTTTTGCAAAAATCTATGGGTGATTCAACAACAATATAATTCATTAAAATCAATTGTATGATTTGATTACATGTAATCGAATATAAACTAATCTACAGTTTAAGAGAGAAATGTTCCATTTTTATGTTTTCTTCATGAAGTAGTAAGTATTGCAATCTTTCTGAGTATTCCGTGTAAAGTAAATATTAAATATTCTTACCCTTATTTCTATTTTAAAGGCGCACTTTTCCGCAACAATTGTGAATGATATTTAAAAGGTTCAGAAAAATGTCATACGGAAAAAATTCCGAGGAAAAATGAATAAAACAAGGGGCAAATGAAGTATTTTTTACCAAAAATTTGTTCCAAATAAGTGACATATGAGTATTTTTATCATTTTACCGAAAAAAAAATGTTTCTGTATGACATTGATTTTTCATTTGTTGTATGAAAATATCATGAGGATTTTCATACGTTTTTCTATTACATTCTTTCGATGTCCAGTGATTCTGCATTAAAAAAGAAATTACGATTGTCGTATGTTTGTGGTCTTTAAATGATTGTTGTTGTTGTTGTTGTGTGTTTGTGCGAATGTTTTTTATGTGATATTTCTCGAAAAACCAACATTTTTTTAATCAAATTTCAGTTTATGCAAAGATAAAATTGATGATACTCTGCAGCAAAAATACGAAATTCTGTGTATTAAGTTGAATGTTACTTTAAAAGTAAACAAAATTTGTTATTTTCTGCATGTTACGCTGAAAGCATAAGGAATAAATATTGAAATCGCATATTATTTGAGTAAATTGAATGAATTCTTCTAAAAAATATATGAGATTCAGTGAAAACTAACCCATCATGAATGCAGTAATAAATCAATAATAAAAATTCAATTTCTCAAATTGAATGAGAAATTAATTTATACAAACAATCCTGATTTTTAGTCTAAGTCAGTGGAAGGACAAAATTATAATAGAAAACAAAAGTCTAAACTTTCAATGAAATGAGAACAGAATATCGCCATCTATAGAGCTTTGAACTGTTATAAAAAGTGGTCGGGATACTTGCTATTATCTGATAAAAAAAACATTGAACTTGTTGTCATATTGAATGCTGAATTCATATGTAGGAAAATTGTTGGTATAAAATGCATAACATTTAAAAATCTAAACATAAAAATACGGATGTTTCATATGACGAGCCAATTACATTCATATCAGATCAAATGATTCAGATGACTCACTATAATTAGTTTTGAATTCTGAGCGAATTTCAAAATTTTGGCATTTCAAATAAAACTCCACTCAATACTTATCAGTAAATTGTCAACTTGAATAATAAATGTTCCGATTTTACCGATAAAATTTGAAGGATAATTCAATGGCCAATGAACGCGATCCATTTAAATTTATTAATGAATTAAATCTTATAAAATTTGATGAATATGACATTTACAAACATCAACGATCGAAAGATAGTTTGTTTTTAAATAAATATATTTATGCGCGTGTTTGTTGCGCTCGTTTCTCCAAATTAATCATTTTGTTTTGTACAAAAAAACTCCGCATCATTTCTGATTTATTAGAAATTTTGAGGAGAATATTCCCCATTCAATGCAATCACAAATGGCATAAACCACGAAATACGAAACACACTGGAATTCATTTTCACAGTTAACTGGTCGTTTTTTGGTTTTGCACAGCAACCCAACTGAAATATTTTTATTAAATGTAATGCTCCGAAATAAGAGATGGAGAGATGGAGAGAGAGAGAGAGAGAGAGAGAGAGAGAACGGCGTAATAGAGAGACATAAACGTGGTCGCAACGATGAAAGACTCAAATGACTACAGTAAAAAAAAAAAAACGAGTGACTTTTGAGAAATGTAAAAATTTCTTCCGTTTCATTTGCGTCCGAAAACAAAGCAAGAGAAAAGAGTAGAAAATAAACGGAATGTCGATGCTCGAATATTAATAAGTATTTTTGGTTAAAATGTATTCTTTAAGTGTTGGTGTGAGTGTGTACATTCGCGCGTTCGATCTGTGCCAAAAACAACACACATTGAAATAATTAAACCAAAATGCGACTAACGGTGGGAGAGACGAAGAAGAACGTGTTGTTGATGAAATTTTGAATAATGTGCACGAACGGCATTTTGATGGAATCTAACGACACTATAAACACTCAGTTATTTCTTACTTTCTTTATGCTTTGCATTTATTTCTTCTTTATTTTCGGTTTTTTTTTCTTCTCTTTCGTTGTTGCTCTTCATTATTTTACTAAATCGGTAATCGGTGATAAACGAAAGTGATAAACGGCATTTCAACACTCAAAACGATGTAATAAATGACTTTGAACGAAATATTTTTTTTCTTTCTTGTCCATTTGTTTTACCGATTTTGGACACATCGCAATTTTGAGTCAAACATCTTAAGCAAACACTTTTTCTAAGTGAGTATCATAGCAGTCTTGACCGAGGGAAAAAATTAAATCTAGTGCAAAATAAATATGTTTTTAGAAACATGCAAGTGATATGACACACTTGTAAAAAAAAAAAGTAATTTAAGTGCTATTTTCTTTGTTTTTCAACTAAATTTGTCTTTTTTTATTCAGTTAAATATTCAACATTTGTATTAAATGAACATAACTGGTTGTCTGTTCAAATATTTTGCCATTTACATGTTGTGAATTGAATTCAATTGAATATGAAAAATAAGTAATCTTGTTAGAATGATAAAACGATATTTGCATAGAGTGTAACAAAGATTGAAAACAAATAAATATTGACAGCGTGAAAAGTAGGCATATAATTTGATCACTGCATTCAGTTTGCATTGAAGCACAGAGAAGAAGAGAAAAAGAGCCTTAATTAGTTGCAAATTCAAGGCAAATCAATTATCGAAGAAAACACACATAGACACGTGAACAAAAAAAAAAAAAAAAAAAAAAAAACAAAACCACCGACTTTTGTTTAAATAAATAGACGAGTGTTAAAGCATATAATAAATCAAAGTGGTAATCCCAAAAGAGTTGAAGAGGCGTTCGAAAGATAGAAAGAAAAAAAAAACTGAAAATAAAATAAAAGAAAAGAAAAGAGAAGAAAAAGAAGTCAAAATGATGGTATGAATTGTGTACGAAATTGTGTCTATTTCCATATGCCATCAAAGAAAAGAGTCATCATAGCTTTTGCAATGCACAATTCAGGTAAATTCAATATGCTTTCTCTCACACACTATCACTTTTTTTCATGTATTTTTCTTTTCTCTCTTCTCTGTTTCATCCATAAGCTTCTTTGCCACACTATTTATGCCCATCCATATAGTCGATACACCCAATATTATTCTGTATGTTGCACGCACCACGCTCTTGCTACCACATTAACAAACTAAATGATTCAGTGATGTATCGTCGATTGTATGGCATCAAACACCAAATATAGTTTTAGCGCGAGCTCTCTTGATCGTTTTATTGTTTTGTGTGCTGTGCTGTTTTTTTTTCCGTTTTCGTCCCATCTGTGTATCGGTGTGTATTGCACCGCTAGCTGCACATTTGTTTCATTTCTCACTCTCCACCGATATGTGAAATTGATCATGGTATGCCGTTCGCCACGCTCATAAGAAATTCAATCCATTTCCTTGCATCGAATTAAATATTTCACTGCATGAGCAAAATCAAAACAAAAACTAATTAGTTGACCATATGTTCCTTGTTGGTGAGTTAGTGTTTACGCGTGCATCAGGAGAGAGACAGACGGGGACGAAATTTTCGTTTTTTTTTTTTTTTTTTTGTTTTCTCGAAAGTAATTTCCATGTACCACGGTTCATTAAATAAAATTCGTGCTTGGTTTTTAACTGAAATTTGTGTTTCGTTCATTTTTCGTTTCACGGAAAATTGATGTTATTTCGGTTATGAAAACGTATATTCGTGTGTGTCAGCCTCCCGTTAAAATTGCATATCCTGTAAACCATTACAAAAAAAAAGGACGAGAGGCAAAAAAGACCATCAAATGCTCATTTTTTTTCTAAAATACTTGTTTGAAAAGATTTTGTTGAGAGATCGGATATAAAACGATTTGTGAGTTTGTGAGTAGTTCGTGTATGCAAGTGTGAGTGTGATTGTATTTTTGGTGACGCGATTACATGCTGTTGCACTTAGTACTAACACCGAACATATATTAATTTAAGTGCAATTGTCAACGCATTTTCAGATGGAATTGAGAAATGAGAGAGATGAAACCGTGCAACCATTCAAGTGGCTCTTATATGAGAATATCATTTTATTGTCTGCCATAAGTACTTGTTTTAATTCATATACATTTCATGTTTGTTTATCGATTGATTAAGCCGCCTCTTCGTTCGTATTCAACCAGGGCCTAGATCAACGTTATGGTTTTTTTTCTCCAACTTTTTTCACTTTTTGTTTTCATTTCTTTTTTATACAAATACTAATGACGTTGACCTTTATGCCCACATTATATTCAACAGTGGTGGTTGCAAAAATAGCAACACGTACCACAGAATCGAGAACCAGATGCTCATGAGCGTTCTGTTGCATTCTTCTTATCGTATATACATGTTTCTTGTGTGTTGCTATCGTTTTGCGTTTTTACCAGACGATATACCAAATTGCGGCCGGTCACACAAAGAGTTGTTCAGCTGGATCATAAATGACAAATTGAAAATGTGATAATTGAAATCGATTTGGAAGTATTTCGAATTTTTTCTGTTTTTTTTTTAACTACATTCACTCTATAGTTTATTTTTCATTCATTTGTCCATGATTTAAATTTTAAGCATTAAGTGATTTTATTCAGCATTCAATTATTTCACATCGATAACACATAACCGTTTTCTGTGACTTCATTATTGTTTCTTTTCTGTTTTACTCTTCATGTTTTATATTTTTTTTTTTTTCGTTTCGCATTTGATTGTTACTGCTGATTTCGCATTTGATTGTTGTCTCATTGTCTTTCTCTCTCTCTTTCTCTCCCTTTACTCTTCTTCTTTTTCTCATCTTTATCGATATTGGATATATTCGCACAGGATTGCATGAGTGTTTAACCGTTGACTTGGATCGGGACCCGATCATTCGCATGTATGTACAAAAAAAAACCAACTCATTACAGATTATTCAAGTAACGCAACTGTTTGGCAACAGTAGAAAATAACATAATTTGTGCTAATAAAGACACATCGTGCATCGTATCACATCGTATTTATTTTCACACTCTTATTGAGTAGCGTCGGTCGTGCACTTGTTAGCTTTTGTTTTTTTGCGATATAAATTCTATTGTTTGTTTAGTTCATGTGTGTTTGTGTCGACGATATAATTTTTCCCATCGGTGCCCCGGTGAACAGTGAAACGATGTAAAGTGCCGTATGGCAATAAATAAATATAAAGACATTACAAATGAATTGACGAAAGAAGAATAAAAAAAAAAAAAAAAAAAAAAACAATAACAACAAACATTTGGGATAGTTGTGATTTTTTAAGTTGGTATTATCTTGGTGTTAAAGCCAAAATCAAAGCCGAATGTTAATTTTCATGGAATTTACGAAACATCAACAGCCAGGCAACAGTTCAAAAAGACATAATCTTTTCGTAGCCAAAGTGAATGTTGAACAAGCCAATCAAATATTGAAGCAATCGTAAGCATCAATTGGCGTTTTGCAAACAAGAAAGAGAGAAAAAGATGTGAACAAAATATAAATACAAGACATATCTAGCAACAAGAGCAACAAAGAAGGAAAAAAATCCGCCACGAAACACAATCAATAAAAATTTAAAGTGAGAAAATAGCACGAATTCATCACACTTCACACTTCACACTTCACACGTCATAATGAATGCAATTCTACGGAGCATCTCATTTATGGTATGATTGCTTCTAAATTTTTACAAATACATTTTATATATAAATTTTAATATTTCTTAAGATTGACGTATGTAATTCTAATTTTGTTTCATCATTTTGTTTGTTTGATTTTATTTTTCTTCGAATTATTTATTTTGTAAAATGTGTAATGAGGCTGTTGTTATCATAACAACAGCCAGAGGTGATCATTGTAATCACACGTTTTATGCACCAATGGTGTGCACATTGCAAACACGTAAAAAATACGAAGAAACAACAAATCAACATTTGAATTTAAATCATTAGACTATATGAGATTTTTTTGTTCATTTTTAAATGGATTTCAATTTGAAAATAGGTTTTATTCAGTGAAATATTAGCATCTTCGTCCCGTTTTTCCAATCAAAAATGCGGCCTATATGGATTGCCACCATGCATTTTTGTTCCGTCAACTAGTGGCGTGACGCCGGTGTGCGCCTCACCCGGCAAAACATATTGTGAATATGTGCCAAATTATCCAGTGTAAGAGTTCCAATTATATACTGCATACAAAACAGAAACAATTTTGACATTTATTTCATCATAAATTTATCACTCACTCTCTGTCTCTCTTCCTCTCTATTTTTCTCTTTCTTTCACTCTTTCAAAAGAAACAAAGGGAAATAGAATCAAGAAGAGAGAAGAGAGGAGCGAAAAAAAACCTTATTCATTTTATTTCTCCATCACATGTAGACACGCGATACGATTGCTATTGGATAAATGGGGTATCGATAATGTGAATGATCTTATCGTTGATGAAACGGTTGATGATTTTGAAGCAACAAGATTTAATGATATACCGATTGATCAAAAGCCACCAAATCCGAATCAAACACCGACATTCACCGACGTACCGAATGCGGTGCCAACCGATGGTTTTCATCATATTTCAGACGGTGGCTATAATTATCCAAATCCAAATAAAGTGCATACGGCTGCACCATCACCATCATCAACACCGTCACCTCCCGCTGCAACGCCCGGTTATTTGCCAACAAATAATAATGGTTACACGGTCAATCACAATCCCGGTGCAGATCGATATTGGTCGGGATTTTCGTACTCAATTAACCAAAGGTGAGATCATTTACGATTTTTCTTCTCATTTTTTTTTTTTTTTTTTTTTTTGCTATTTTTAGCCTTTGTTTTGGTTTTATATTTAAAAACCAAATCTCGAACGGTTTTTTATTCGGCCGGTTTTCGTTGGCCTTTCTTTTCATATTAATTTTCGTGACTTTGGCAGTGAATTTAAACATTTTACGATCATTCTTGACGTTTGCATGTCGCACCTTCTTAACCATATGAACAGAAGACTTAATGACTAGAAATTTTAACACACTGTAATTGGGCACCTAGAACAGTTTCAAATTTTTTTTTTCTTTTTCATATGGATAAGCTTCAGGTGCGACATATGCAAACAAAACGGAAACGACACGACTTGTTTGCAACAACAACAATAACAACAATTATGAACATAAAAAATACAACGTACACGATTGCACGTAACATTGTGTGCAAAAAATTAAAAGGCTACAATTACAATCATTGACTGGTTTTCGTCTTTCATTGTTGTCTTTTGTTTCGATTGGTCTATCTATTTCTCTTTTATATGCTCATTTTCTCGCTCTCGATCTTTCACTCCCTCTCTATTTCTTGCTTTCTCTCTCTCTCTCTCTCTCTCTCTCTTTCTCTTTCTGTCTCTATTTTTCGCTCCTTCCCTTTCGATCGTTCCCTTTCTCTCTTTTCATCTCACAATTCGTTTAAATTACACATGCATCAGCGACTCACTACCACTAAAATGACAAATTAACGTCACTTTAATTACTATTGACTAAAACGAAATGGAAATAATGGTGTGTGCTTTATGTAAATATAAAACTTCATTCGGTCAGTCAGTCAGTCATACTAAAAATTCATTAAAAAAAGTGTTTCATTTTAATGAAAATGAGTTGTTTTTTTTTTAGCTTCCATGATATAATTACAATTTTATCGCCATTCTTTTAATTATGAGATATTCTTTGAATATATTCAAAATAAAAAAGATCGTAAATTAAAAATTTCTTTGCGAGTTTTTATCAGAGATGGATAGATCGACTGGATCTTTCAAAATTTTGCTTTACACAATTTTTCGCTTTTTTTTATCTCTTCAAAATTGTATTTCCACCTGGGCGAATATTGGACACGTACAACAAATGACACAAAAACACGAACACATGCTGCCACTAACACACAAAGTCCGATGACACAAAACAATAATCATTTACTGAGCGAACCTTATCGGTTTCAATCTCAGCAAATAACACAACAATCTGTACCTGGCTATTATCGTTCAAATTCCTACATGACCGAATACCAACCGGCAAAATGGTTCAAACGGTAAGCTAACATACAGATACACACGCACACGCACACACACGCACAAAGGAATTTTTCATGATTTCTAATTTGAAAAATAATTATCACATTTTGCATCCGCTTTTTTGCATTTTCAGATCTTTTAACAAATTTGATAATTTTTTTTGTTTTTGTTTTTTTTTTGCAATTTCAAAGATATGTTCGTGACATTTCATCGCATGCACGATTTTCATGGCATGCAGCGACAAATTCAAGCGTAGAAACAACAGTATCAACACCAGCAAATAATTTACAACGATCCTCATCCGATCAATATGATTCAATTGCATTAAATCGTCGATCGAAACGTCAAAGTGCCGGAAGGGAGCAATTATGTGAAACAACTTATCAATATATAACACCGCAGGCTGCATTGAACAGTCAAGGTAGAAATACGAACAAATATTCTTCAAACACATGAATCCAACACAAAATTGAACCTTTTTCACATTTTCAGGCAATTGGATGTATATTGTAAATCAAATTGACACAACTAGACAATTGGTGCGAACGGAAACATGCGCGTAAGTTCAAAAAAAAAAAAATCCACATCCGAATGAAAATCATTTGTTATCAATGGTTTATTTGTTCATTTCTTTCATTGATTTTTTAGATCAAGCGTTTGTTCGAATATTTGTCAACTACCGAATGGTTATTCATCGAGATGTGAACAAAAGTATGTGCAGAAGAGGTTGATTGCGTTAAATGCTGATGGGACAAATTTATATACAGACACATTTTGGTTTCCAAGCTGTTGTGCGTGTACAATTGCTGGTCCCACGTAGTCTCCATCCAGCCCCCTGCCATCCGCCCTCCCCCCTCATCACAAATTCATTTCTTTTACTTCAAATACCCAAGGACCCTTTCACTCTCTTTCTTTCCCTTTACTTCTTTCATAATGCAAAATCACTTTCACCGCAACTAGCACTCGAATATTTTATTTATAACTACCATACGAATCAATTTCACATTGTTAAATTTTAAGCTATAGAATTACGGTAAAAATCCAAAATGGAATCGTTTGTAAAAAAAAAAAAAAAAAATAAGAAGACAGGAAAAAAAAAAACAACAAAAACCCTGCCGTTTTGAATAATGGAAGAATGATTTGTCGTTGACCAATCAAACTGAATGGTTTATTTAACACCAAAATTGCATCAATTTTCAATGAATTTTTTTCTTGTTGTGTTTTTTTCTTTTTACGACTGTTAAGAATCTTCAATAGGATTTTTTTTGTGTGTGTGTGTGTGTGTGTGTTTTTTTTTTAAGGAGTTTTCAATTGAACAAATTCATATAATTTCCAATTAATTTCTCACCATTTATGCGTTATTGAAATATCAAAATGCGCATAAATTTTAAGACGCATAATGGCCGCAATCCACGGTAAAATGCACTTTCAACAATCCAAATAGTTATCCATGTGTGTGTGTGTGTTTGCTGTGTTTGCCGGTTTTTGTAAGTGTTTGTTTATAATTTTGTTCGCTTTTTTATGGTTGCGATCACATGTACAATGCACAACAATGATGAGCAATTACTTAATATGTACAGAATCGTAAAACAATTATCATCGTGTTGCAGAAATGCATGCTTGTAGCTAATCTACTTGATTTGAATAACAAACAATGTAAGCGAAGACGATTAAAATGAAAAAGAAAAAAACCATAGGCAAAAATGACAACCGAAGAAATGAACAGAAACAGAGATGAAACCGGGCAAGGAGTGAATGTGTGAAAAAGTGAAACGCTTCTTTTATTTCTTTTTTTTATTTTGAAGTGGATGTTGTCGATGACGCTGAATCAAATGCGAATGATGTAAATGCGGCGTTGGTAGTGAGCGCATTATTGCATGGGTGCGCGATTATTCAAAGTAATTTTTTTCATCATCCTTTCTTTTCTGTTTTTTTTTCTTTTTTTTTTTTTTTTTTTTGTTCCATGTTCAATTCTTTTTTTGGACCTTGTCGACATGTCGTCGAACATTTGTAAGGTAGGTAAAATAACTGAACGAAGATAAATAAATATAAATAAACTACATTTAATACACTCTTTCGTTTTATGTTGAAAAACTCATCAAAATGGTGCCGCTGGTATGGATGATGTAAGTCGGGTATACACTGGACATTTCTGCATTCAAATGCATCGTATGCATAACACGTTGCGGCCTGCGTTAATATATAATTTAATTAATCGGCTTTAATTTAAATTGTGCATTCATATATTCAATGTGTCTCGAACATATTGACTACATACATTTTCTTCGTCTGTTATTCTTATTTTTTTTTTTTTTTTTTTTTTTTTTTTTTTTATTCGATTGTAATGAGAGAGCAAACGAGCCAGCCCATTGCAATTTCTTGGCTGCATAGTTTTGGGTTTTATTTATTTACACAATTTTCTGCACTCCATCATTCATCTGGAAGAAATAATAACTCCCTTTTCATTTATTATTACAGTGACGAGCAATGGGGCAAACATTATATATTTAAAAAGCATAATCTCTTACACATAGTGATCATCTATCTCTTATGCTTTTCCTTCTTCTTTTTTCATCATATTTTCTCTCATTCTCGTCCTCACATTCTCTTATTTTTCTCACACTTTTTCTAACTCTCTCTCCCTCTCTTTCTTTCTCTCTCTCTTTCTCGCTTACTCATTCGTCTTTTTCGAATTCTTTCACTCACTCTCTTGCTATTTTCTATCAAATGATCTTGCGCTCTCCCACTCACTCTCTTTTTATCAAATTCGCTCAATTTTTTTTATCTATTTTTCTCTCTACCGGCAATCTCTTGTTTATCGAAAAATTCAAACAAGCTCATCGTTTTATATCATCTCTGCTAGACAATCTTCTTCAACTTGAACAATTCTACCTTCAGATTTGTTGACTATTTTGTGTTGAAAATTGAAAATCGATGCCGAGAGTGTATGTTATGAGAGGCCTGCTGCTACTAGAATGTCTATAACGAACAAAACACACAATATGCAGTTTTGTTCAATTTTATAAATCCAGTGTATTGTGTTAGTGTTGTTGCTTTAATTGTCAGATTTTAGCACGATGCGCAGATGCAATTGATTCGACCAATTCAAGATGGAAAAATAAAATTAAAAAAAAAAACAATTCGTTTCGATCATTTACCTCTGTCGTCACAATTTTCCTCATAATCTTGTTTTATTATTTTGTTCATTTTTTAAAATATTTTCTCTTAAATTCCTTCTTCATATTCCCTCCTTTTATTAAGTATCCCAGGTATTTGTTACTTGATTTTTAGGCACATCAACAAAAAGCCACTTTAAAATTCGACTAAATTAATCATTGCCATGCAATGTAAATTGTGAAATTATATTAAACTGTATCCATAATATGATGAGCATGTGAAACGCAATGTAGCCAAGCAAAATTTGCATAGTTTTCACATCACAACTACTCATTGATTATCCTTTAATGTGTATTAATGTGATGAATGAATGTGCATAGAGGTAAAATCAGCCGGCGATTAATTGCGAAAATCATCCAGACACAACGCTATCACAACCGTATTGAATGCATCAAATCAATTACATATAATTTTTTTTTTTTTTTTTTTTTTTTTTTTAATTTTCATGTTCGTTCGTTTTGTTTGTCTGTGTTTTACAATCACGCGCAGAATGATCATGTTTCATTCAAAGTGAAAAACTTTGATCTTTATGTTAATTTGGCCATTAAAACAGCTTTATTTTTTGTTTATCTTGATCGATTATAAATATGCGAATGAAAAAACAAAAAAAAATAAAATTACACAGACACAACATATAATAATTGCCAAACAAGGTGCTTGAATTTGTTGTTAATGTCTTATGTTAACGATAGAAGTCACGATGAAATGGCCCAAAATACGGTTAGCAAATGTGAAAAAAAAAAACCAACAACATAGCATCAAAACGCCTTTAATTGAACGTGTTGACGGTGGTGGCTTCTACCAATTTGGCACTTCACTCCCTCTCTTTCTCTCTCTCTCTTATCTCGCTTCCTCACTCTCTCTTCATCTCTTTATCTTTCCTTTTCTCTTCATTGCACTTTTTTCCTCTCGCCTGCCGTGACTCTTTTTCATTCATTTGTGTTATATGCAAAAGTTGATGTTTCATGTTAAAACAAAGTCAAGATTAAAAAGAAATTAAAAACATTCTTGGCGCATAAAAATTGCAAATTTATTGCATGAAGTACGCGGTAGTTGTGTGATGGCGGTGGCGCACCGCATCGATTCAATGAAAGATTACAGAAGAGAAAGAAGCCAGAAAGTAGAAAAAAATGCAATGTATATGTTAAAAACAGACCGATGACTTTTATTGCGCAATTAATTGAAATTCAAAAAATATTGACAACGATCATGAAACGGTGTTTGTTTTTTTTTTTTTTTTTTTTTTTTTTTAAAGAGAAAAAAGCCGAAGCGTTTTCCAATGGCGTACGACTTAATTTCTGAACTAGAGCCGCGCATAATTTTTCGACACGGAATTCATCTAATTGAGTCATGTTTTTGCAGTGTTTTCTTCGTATTTCGTCTCTCCTTTACTTTGAGTTTTTTTTTCTTTTATTGTTGTTTTTCTGTCTTGTTTTGTGTCTTTTTTTTTGTGGCTTCGGCTGTAAATTACACAGATCTATAATAAAATGTGCAGAATAGACACAAAAAAACAAGGAGACCACAATTAAAACAGCATTTCGATGGCAAAGAATAAGACATTTACACGAATTTATAATTTTACCTTTGCCTAATGTGTGTGCGCTAATGCTTGTGTATTCTTGGGAATAGTCGCGCTAATTAAATAATTTCAATAATTATAAGGCGGAAACATTTTTTGGCACGCGTAAACCAGACAAAATGAAAAAAAAAAAAAAACCAACCAATTTCCGATATGATTCTCGATCGCGTTTCTGCACACATTTTATATTATATTATTTCATTTTATTTTTCTTCATTTGCATTTAATTTTTTTCTCACTTGAATATCGAGTAAGAGAAAAAATGTGCGCATAAATTAAATTCATTGCAAATAATCACAGAAATGTTTGTAATCATGTACAATTTTGACATCATGCTTAACCGTATGCAATATTGATGCGATGATATAAACTTTGCTCAAGCATTTGATGCATTTATTTGTAATCGTGAGTATGTACATATGTTTCGATGTATATTCATGTATATATGTGAAATACATCGTTATGTCATAGAAATGTTGTTGGTCTGTCAGAATTCAGTTTACATTTTATTGTAGATATTTCCATAATTCACATAATGTTTGCAATATGCATGTGCCGGGAAAATATTTGACGATTGTAAAATGTGAACGGGTGTTTTGTATGGAGAATGCAGCTTAGTGCAGTGCGTGCGCGAAAATAAATATAAAAAAATGGCCATGGGTTTGATTGGATGAAGAACAAAAACAAACGAATGGAAAAAAAACTCACAAAAATTGTGGTTTACTCTTCTCTCCATGGAGAGAATATTAAATTTAGAATCGATTTAACTTGGCACATTGCAGAAACTCATAAACACCGAATAGATCGAATTCATCAAATACAAAATATTCAGCCAGCAGCCACTTACACACAGATGCATTCAATGAATTATTTAAGTGAAACATCTGCTGTTTTCCAATAACAACCAAAAAAAAACATTTACACACACACATACACACACAGCCACAGCCACAGCCACAGCCACAGCCACAGCCACAGCCCAAAGCAATGTGACGAATGAGCAAAGGAAACAAAAAATACGATACAAACACAAATACATAGGTCCTTTTTTGAAAAAAAAAAATTGTTTTGTCTATTTGATATTTTTCCACGCTGCGCACTCACATATCGATAAAACATTGATAGAATTGACGTTGCTCTATCTCTTTCGTCTTCTTTGAATGTACAGTACACCATATTCATCACGGTTGAATATGTCCAATATTTGCATCGATCAAAATCTGTTCAAGCAAAATGAAAATACATTTGAAATTTGTAACAGATACAAAATTGGGATGCAACTTACTATTAATATCGGACACGATTATCAAATCGTGCTCCAAATTGAGTCAGCGCGTACATAAAAAACGGAAGTTTGATAATTCAATTTATCGAAAGCATCTACTATATACGCGCACCAATTGTTTGCAACGACAATGTTTGTTTCGTTTTTTTCATTTGGTTTTATAGTCCAGCTTACTTTCTCTCTCTCTTTCTCTCTCTCTCTTTCTCTCTCTCTTTCTCTCTCACTCTCTCTTTCTCTTTCTCTCTCTCTTTCTCTCTTTCTGTCTTTCTCTCTCTCTCTCTTTCTCTCTGTCACACACACACACACACTTTCCTCCATTTCTGAAAATCTTTCTCGTTCTATCTCGCTTTTCCGCTTTCACCATAACTATGTCACTTATTTTGTCTCTATTGATTCCTTTTATGCATTTCAATGCAAATAATTCCCTTAGGATCTGTCCAGAAGTCCAAACGGTTCATTTTATTCACTCATTGTTACGATTGATGCATAATGATTTGAAATCA
Organism: Resseliella maxima; assembly: GCA_029041755.1. Taxonomy (NCBI): domain Eukaryota; kingdom Metazoa; phylum Arthropoda; class Insecta; order Diptera; family Cecidomyiidae; genus Resseliella; species Resseliella maxima. Next base: position 652,373 of record JAQOWM010000768.1, on the reverse strand, counting down.
ATGATGTAATATTCAAAATGATATATGTAAATTGCAACATGAAAAGAGACAATACAAGAGAATCAAAAATGCTCGACATTTTAAGATTCGTTAAAAAGTTTGATCCGTATGCTTACACCATTAGCTGAGAATGAGTAAAAAAGGAGATATGAAAAATAAAAAGAACCGAATCAAGAAAATTGAAATATGTGCGATGTCAATGACATGTGTTGGAAGCATTTAAACATGCCAGTATGTTATCTCATCAAGCGAATGCTTTTGTGAATACTTGAGCTATATAATACTAGTCGGGAAGCAACAACCGTTCATATATAAAACACAAACACATTCACAATGAAACGTTGAACATGTGTGTGTGTGTGTGTGTGTGTGTGTGTGTGTGTGTGTGTGTGTGTGTGTGTGTGTGTGTGTGTGTGTGTGTGTGTGTGTGTGTGTGTGTGTGTGTGTGTGTGTGTGTGTTTTTTTTTTTTTTTTTTTGTGTGTGTGTGTGTGTGTGTGTGTGTGTGTGTGTGTGTGTGTGTGTATGCGTATTAAAAGGAAGAAAATCGACCGAAACCAAAGTAATGACGATGACGATGACGATGACGATGACGATGACGATGACGATGACGATGACGATGACGAAGAAGAGATCCAGAACGAGAAATGTTTGTAGACAGAAGAAAAAAAAACATTCAACAAAAGGAGAGTACAAAATAAGCATCCAAAAATCGTGCCAGCTGTTATCCTTCTTCTAATTGTGAAAGCTAGAGAATGTGCTAAGGCCATCAGCTCGTATAAAATCGTATATACTGACAACGACCGCGTCGAGTCAAACAATCTCTTCGGGAAAAAAAAAAAATGAAAACACATTTTGTCGATGTTAGAATGAATTCATTTCTTTTCATTTTTATTTTTCTCTCATTTTCTTCAGGCTTTTGTCTATTAATCACAATTGTGATGTGAACGTGTGCGTGTGTGTGGTATAAGAGCATGTGGCTTACTCGTTGGCGCTCAAAGTAAATCATCATTTGTTGTATTCATTGATTGTATTGTCTTGAATCGGTGTTTTGTCGTGGAGACTAGACCCGAGCCACATTGATCAATTGAAAAATATTAAAAACCATCCAAAGCATAAGGACTATGACTTAAATATTCGTTTTGCCTGCATCCTAGTGCAATGAGACGAACATACGCAAACACACAAAAAAAAAAAAAAGAACAAAATATATGTACAATAAAATGAAGCACGAATAAAAGGCAAAAATGTAACAGAGAGCACACCAAAACGAAAGAGAAAACCAAATTAAAGAAAGAATCAGATGGTAAAATTGACTCACAGGCAAAGACCAATTTCTTTGTGTTCATTGACCTTGGGTTGCGTGCAATGATTGCATTCATTGGAATTTCGTACGAAAATAACAGCGATTCACTTTTTTTTCTGCGTTCAGCAATGAATAAAATTCAGACTTTTTTTTCTCTTTCTCTTCTGTCCAATTTTTGAAATTTTCACTTTATTTTTGGCACAAGGATAATCGAACAAAACAAGAGACAGCAGAGAGTCTAAACAACAGCATATTCCGTAACAAACCGAACGGTAAAATCATTATATACACAATTGTGTATTTTGATCTCACTGGATGGTCTATAGCTTGAAGCTGTGCACTTCTTTGTTCATTAGATACAATCAATTGAAGGATCATATACGCAACAACAGCAACAGCAGTAGCAGCACATGTCATTTATCATTCTCAAAGAGAACGAACAAGAAAACTGAGAATGAAACAAAGTGAAAAACAAAAAAAAAAATGAAACCAACAAATAATTATTCTGGATTTTACATCTGCGAAAGTCGTTCTTTTCACAACATTTTCAATTGCTCGACTGTTTCTAATTCTTTCATGTCAGTTTGTTACTTTTTTTTTATCTCGGTTGATTTCATCGTGTGATCAAACAGTTTATATTTCTTCTTGGTGCTTTTTTTTCTATTTGAACAAAGTTGAAGAATCAATAACGCTCTTTTCTGCACAAAAAAGAAATCATTTTCTCTATGCACACGCACACACACACACACACACATATATATATATATGTTGGTGTATCTGAACTTTCATGCGTGTATTCTTGTGTGTTTATGTGTGTATGTATTCAATATATACAAAGAAAATTATTCAGATTCAATTTAAAAACATGGAAATTCATTATTCATTATTCAAATTTGTTGTTGAAAGGTGTATCGAATTTGAATTGTTGTTACTAAGAATTGAATTACGATCCCAAATTAATCTCTTTCTATCTATGAGTTTTTCTTTTTTTTCAAGTCTCTGCCAAGAACTTGAACACGTTTTTTTTCCTTCTAATTCAAAAAATCTGCTAAAGAATATCGTGATGATGTTTTTTTTTTTTGTTTTGAACATTTGTCAGAGTCACACAATAAATATGATGCAATTGCTGTGATAATTATTTCCGAAGGAATAAGCCTGTTGGAACATTTGAAATGCAACTTTTTCTCGCTCCTTCAATCGGTTTTTCTTTTTTTTTTTTCTTTTTCTCTTTTCTATTTTGCTTCTACTCACTCACTCACTAACTTCATGTCTATTTTTCTGTTCAATCTAACCATCTATCTTTGGTATAAAGGGTGAAATAAGTGAGTCATGTAATGTATAAAAATGCTGACTTTCTAAAGCAAATAACACGGATATTGAATATATTCACATCACTTTCTTTCTACTTTTATCGAACTTTTTTTCTCTATTTTTCTCTTGCTTCATCTTTGTTTTTTTCTCATTTTTTTTTTTCATTATAATACTAGAGATTAAATAAGAAACGCACGTTCGTAATTTTATTTGTTGTTGTTGTTTTTCTTTTTTTATTCTGCGGTAAAAGTACATATAGTATATTTTGCATTGAATGCCATTTGGATAGCAGATATGCCATCAGAATAGAAGCATTTAAATCGAACGAACAATCGATTGAAATAAAATGAATAGAACGAACTAGACGAATTAAAGTGCATGTTCACATTTGGATGGAAGAAAAGATTTGCATTTCCATCAAATACGATTCTCAATTCTGATGCCTGTATGCCTGCATTCTTGCACATATAAAACTCAAACACACAAACTCATACTCAAAATGAATATAATAAATCTAACAACCGAACCAACTAGATAGGTACATGGTTAAAAAGGATTCAAGAGCAATGCAAAGGAGAAAAACAGAGAAACGTTTTATACAGAAGACAATAGAAGAAAACGTGCGAGTGTATGCAAAAGGATAAAAAGAAGAAGAGAAGAGAAAAAAAAACGAGTGTGATGAGTATGAACGCTGAAAAATGAAAAATCACGTAGCATAAACAACGAACATCGGGTCACTGCACTTTCTATTTGTTGTTGTTTTGCTCCTTCTTCTTCTTCCTCTACGGTTGTTTTTTTTTTTTTTTTTTTTGTTTCTTCGTCAGGAATACAACTGGGTTCAGTGTTGGTTCCCTCTTAGTTGGCTTTCAGTGTTCCATATTAGAATCGTCAGTTGTACAGCGCCATGCCTATTGCATTCAATATTTTTGTTTACCTATTCTGTTTTATGTGTGTGTGTGTGTGTTCAACGCACTTTTGTCTTGCATGCATACTATTCACAGGGATTGCATCTTGTTTATTCATTTTACCGGCACATTTTCAATGCGCCAATGATGATGATGATGATGATGATGATGATAATGATGATGATATTGTTGATGTTAAATCATATGCAGAAACACGTTCTGATACGCACAATTTTTTATTATAATAGATATTTTTGCTTGACGTCAAGATGAAATTCATCAAAAGCGCGCCACTCATCGCAGGGTGTGCATTCTGTTAAAAAGGCAACTGGATTTAATAAGAGAGTGAATATGATCAAACGGAATAGGCAAAGGATGAATAAAAAAAAACAAGGAACTAATGCATAAAAAACAACAACAACAACAACAACAACAACAACACACAAATACACAGTTGAAGCATAGAAAGGAACTTTGATGAAACGCTCCTTAATGGCATGATCCAATGATTCTTCAACTAACAATTCGAAGGAAAAAACAATTCGAACTGATGGAAATGAAGAGATGAAAAACCCCCTCAATGTTTTAAACTAATGGCCAAGTATGTTGGCTTGTAATTTGCAATCATAAATGCAGTAAGATATTTTCGAAACAAACAACATCAATTAAAGAGAAAATGACACATTTTATTGGTCACAATCGCAATGAAATCGCAATTTGTAGCAAACTTTGTTTAAACTAAGCTAAACTATATCTAACTTGATATTGACTTTTTATCAGCAATAAACAAACAACAAATACAGTAGTATTTTAATGCAGTTGATTAAAACCTGTTGCAAGATAAATATATATAAATTCCCTTTAATATTTCAATCACTGAATGCAGGTCAACGCATTTCTTCCTCACTTGATTTTATTATTAGTATCATCCTATAAATAAATGTGTAAATTTTTTTTTTTTTTTTTTTGCGAAACTCCTATTTACTGATTAATAATATTGTGCGACATTGCACCGTAAAATCCGGTCAATGTGTTATTGTTATCTTTAGCATCAACGGGGAGTCGTATAATATCATAGTTCCGTTGCCATAAATATGTGCACCACATTACACAGCAACTGCGTTCCATGGTGGTACACTTGAGCATGCAATTTTAATGGTGTTTCTTTTTTCGTTGTTGTTGGCTGCGTTGCGTTGCAAGTAGGCAACTCTTTGCTTCACTGCATCTTGCCATGCACACACCGGGCGCACACAATCCAGGATAAAATCCACTTCTAATACTCGTTCACTCTTTCTCGTTATTCAATATTATGCTTTAAATTGTACGCATTCCTGATGCGAACAGAAAAAAAAAACCCTTCCATTTTATATTCGTTGAATGCGTGTGCGTGCGCGCGTGTGTATGTGTGTGTGTGTTTTTGATGATTTTTTTTTCCTTCTTTTACTTTTCTCCGCAGAACGAACACATATCGACACGAAACCGTTCGCTCCAGTGCCTTTTTTGCACTTTTCCGTTCTATTCACATATATGCATATGCACTTCTGTATTCACACACTCGACTGACCCATTTCGAATCGTTTCATCGTTTGCCTTTATTCACGCGTTTAAACATGAGTTGTGGAAGTGTAATCTCAATCTTAACAAAATGCACAGAGAAAAATTAACTGCCAACATATCATGTAAATTAAATGCCCTACTTTATTCTCTTCGAACTTCTCTCTTTTCACATTCAATAAATAATTTGTTTGAGAATTCTCAGAGTATCTCAACTATAATTAGAGTATCTCTAACCAGTCTAACGCAAATAATTTTGAAAGTATTTATGCTTGCCAAATATATTGTTTGGTTAGCTGTTGTAGAGTTTAACTCCAACTTATAAGCAAAAACACTTGAAATTCATTTCACTGCTAACACCTTGATCCAAATAGCATCGAAATTAAACAAGATCCATGATCTAATTTGTCTCATCAAGCAACTCCCTACTGAAAGAACAATTTAGTTTTTCATTTTTTTGCTTCTCAATATTTTCTTCTTCAGTCCATTTTCATATATTTTTAATTTTTAATTTTTAATTTTTAATTTTTAATTTTTAGAATTTTGTCTCTTCGAAATCAATTTTTCTATATTTTTAGAAAAGAAAAGAAGATATAATTTCGAGAGAAAAAATAAGAAATTTCATTCTAACTAGCCGAAAATAGAGTAAAGTCAAGAGTTATAGAATTTTGATGGTACATTTTGTCATTGGGGTTAAATGATAATGATTCGAAAATTAGTGTGCAATACCTTTACTATTTGTGATGAGTTAATAATAATCTTTAATCATTTTCAACATTATTCCAAATGAACGGGAACTATATTTTCGAAATGTTCGCATCGTACTGGGCAAAGATCCATCATTGAATATATTTTATCATTTTGAAATTGAATAATAGACACACGGATCCATCTCATCAGTGGATGGCAATGATTAAAATCTATCAGTGTGTATCGTTTATCATGGAAAGAGACAATGTGATATTACAACAATTGCACACGTGCATGGACAGAAACGCGCTCGATTTGTCTCGATGAATATGATGAATATCCGGAAATTCAATTACGAAATACGTGAATTTTATCATGAATCATAATTGGACATATCACAATGGTGCAGATCATTTCTATCTATTTCTCTTTCTCTCTCTCTCTCTCTCTCTCTCTTTCTCTGTTTTCGCCTAAGCATGTATTAAAATCAATCCCGATCTTAAATGCGTGTACAATACACCGTACATCTGGGGAATGGCAAAACTTTTCAAATTGCTCGCTTAATTTGTTGTTTGTAATTGAATTTTAGGTTGTTAACAATACGAAAAGTTTTTCATTTGATTTGTGCTGCAGCCACCTGGATAGAGAGGTAACAATGTATTATGTGTTATGTTGTGTTGTGCAAAGGGATTAAAGTTGCATTAAATGCATTTCGTAACTTTCTAAAGTCATAATCATATCATATCATATCATATCATATAGCATGATTGATGAAGTTTTCATTAGATATTTTCTTGAGAAAATGAATTGAATCTTCTGAAGATTCAAACACCAATTAAAAGTTATCGCATTTGATTATAAAATGCACTTTGAAGTGTTAGCATCTGATTAACGGTTAATCAGCATTTAAGTTAAGAACTATCAAATTGGACAATTTATATATATATATATATATATTGACATACATGGATTCGCATATAAATATAACTGCAATGCGTACGGTCTGTGCATTTTGATTCCGGTTTTAAATCGAATTTCCAAATCTAGTTGACTTGTTTTCCAGTAAATTTGGCATTTATCATGACATGCCATATTCGAATTGCAATTGTTCTGTATTTCTATGGTTGTGGCTGTTCATTTTGCCATTGCTCAAGTTATTTTTATTTTTTTTTTTGTTCTCAATTGGTTTCTTAGTGTATGTCGTAAAATTCGGCCTATGGTTTTATGCCTCTGTTTGAAAAAAACGGCTAGACCTACCACCAATCTCACATCAAAATGCATTGCAACAAACCCATTTTGCCATTATGTAAACACAAACAACGAAATATTTATTATGTGTTTCGATGCTCTATGCTGTTCAATTTGTATTTCTCTCTCTCTCTCTCTCTCTCTCTTTCACTCTCTCTCTTTCTTTCATTTTTGCATTCGGTTTTAATACAATTCTATAAACTGAAAGCATATTATATTTATATGTGTTTCCATAGCTTTTGCAGAGCGCGAATAATATAAAAATGCATGTATTGGAAGCCAAACATGTGTATGTATACATGTGTTTTTATACAGTGTTGCTTTTGTTCTCTTTTTTACACCCATCAAATTCAATGAGCACATGCAAAACCATGAATTGAAAAACAAAAATAGAGAAAGAGAGAGGGAGGGAGACAGAAAGAAAAGTGAGAAAGAGTGAAAAGAGGGAAAGAGTGAAAGAGTGTGCAGCAGTGAACTTTGTTTGACAAACATTCGCCGTGAATGCGTATAAAATGGGGGAAATTGGCAACACCGCTTGACAAAAAAAAAAAAAAAAAAAAAAAAAACGTAACACAAATACACACTCTCACACATACACATATGAATATGCAGAGAAAATGAAAATAAACGTATATATTAGTTTACAATTCACAAGCAGCATATCACGAATTGAATGTGCTAGAGTATCAAACGGCCGCCACAATCGCACACTCCAAATAGATTCGAATTGGCAGTAGCAGCAACAACAACCAAAATGGATTGAAAATATATAAATTTGTACGAAAAAAAAATATGCACACACAAACACACATAATGGCAAAGAGACACATGAAGTAGTGTTCTATCTCTGCTATTCGCCATATATTTTTCATAGGTTTTCATGTCATGATGAGTATCAGGAATAGGAAATACTGTCAAATAAATGAGCGAAAAGAAAAAATAGAATTGTTGGCAACAACACAATAAAATGCCCGAATTGAAGAGATAGTGCAAGTGTGCGAGAGAGTGAATGAGAAGAGAACAAAAAAAAAATGCCATATACAAATATGAAGAAGACATGGTAAAAGAATAAATGGCCGTGATTGTGAATTGAATGTCTGTCTGCTTGTCTATTAGCGCTGCAGCGTTGTTATTACAAAATGCGTTTTACACACATTAATAAAACATGATTTTTCCCGAAATCAGATCGAAACGACCGACAACGATCGAATTGGATGGAAAATGTCGAGAGATGGAGATATATGAACGAGGATGTAAAAAATAAAAAAATAAAAATAAAAAAGTAGCAGCAATAGCAATAGAGCAGGAGCAGGAGCAGGAGCAGGAGCAACAAAAACAACAACAAAACATATCGCACACTTTGCTCCGAAAATGTGAAGCGATTGAATGAAAATCAGAATACATTTACACACAGCAAAATAAAAATCAAAATCAAAATCAAAATGAACATAGGAATATCCACATAAATAAGCAATCATTTCGGCTTGCGTTTCATTTTTTTTTTTCTGCTTGCTTGCTGCCATTTTTCAATTTGTTGATTTAGTTATATTTCCAATTTACAAAATAAATAAATATTTGAAGAGAGGAAAACAAGCGCAACGGATACGAAAAATGGAATTCAGCTTCTACAGTTTTCTTTTTTGTTCTATTCTGCGTTTGCTGTTGATGTTGTTGTTGATTATTGTGTTTTTGTGTGTGTGTGTGTGTGTGTGTGTGTGTGTGTGTGACGGTCTTCATTCGTATGCCAAATCTGGAAATGTTCCCCAAACATGTTCGATTTTTAATATTATCAAAACTATTCAAGCGAATTTTTCATTTTCCACTCGTTCAATTTTTTATCTTTGGATTTTTTTTTTTTTTTTTTTTTTTTAAATTTTTCTCTATATCGAACATTTCCGTTTACATTCCATGCACTATTATAGTTTTGCGATCAAAATCATCATCAGCTTTTTATCCGGTATTGTTTACAATTGAATTTTTCACAGAAATTTTCCAATTGAATACAATGTTGTTATCTTTTTGTTGATGATGGTGAGATTTATAAGTAAAAAGTTCTTGGTGTTTTTTTTTTTTTTTTTTTTTTTTGTTTTCATTCATGCTGCAGAGTAAAGTCAAAACATATAATGACTTAATTATGGATTTACGGCATTGATATTTTGATAGAATTTCCCATAAGCAAAGTGTAAACAAGTACATTTACCGAGTATTGAGAACATTGCTTAGCTGGAATCGAAGGGTACGATTGTTTGGATCCCTTTCGAAAGGGTTATTAACACATTGTTCCGGTAATCTATTTTGAAGTGAATAAATCGGTAAATCGTTGCCTTCTATTCATAAAACATATCATTTTCATCGGTTCTTTCAAATGGCAAATTATTTTACGCAAAATATACGATGGCCCAGTGCCAGTTTGGCTAGCATTAAGTGCATACAAGACAATAAGAAAACCAACTAGCAACTATTCAAATGTAATTTCAATGTAAAAAAGTTCGAAATTTTGAAAGAAAAAAAACAACCGTGTTTTGGTTTGTTAGTCCGGAAAAGAAAGCCGAGCAAATTGAAGAAAGAAAAATTTGATCCGGCAACGAAAGAGCGAGAGAGAGAGAGGTGTGTATGTGAGAGAGAGAATGAAAGAGCGTACATAAAATAATAATATATAGCGTTTATGTTGATTGGTTCCTTTGAAGCAGCTGCCACTTTAAAAAAAAATGCGATCTAGTCGAGTTGAACTTCATCTATAACCAACACACTCTCTCTTATTCAGCCTGCCTGACTGTTTCACATACAAATAAAACGCGGATAAAACATATTCAACATACTTTGAACTATTCGTGCATTTGGCCTATGTGTGTTTATATGGCATTCTCATTCTCTCTCATATATATATATATATATTCTCATTTTTTTCCGTTTTCTCTTTTAATTGCGCCTTGCACTATTATTGTAATGGTATATATAAGTGGATTCATTACTCGTAAAATGGTTGCGAGTGTATTTGTGTATTTGATATATATCCTGCGAAGCATCAACAATGTTGAAATATAAAAATGAACGAACGAAGCGACACGACTAAACACAGAAAACAAAAAGAAAAGAAGAGAGAGAAAAAATCGCACGTGTATTTGTGTGCACAATTTTTATATCCTAATTATTTTGTAGATCGTGTTTTCAGCTTGATACTTGGAACAAAAGAAAAGGCAAAAAAAAAAAAAAAAAAAAAATGAGGAAAAAACAAATGTAACAGCACAACGAGAAAAATGAAATTGTTAAAAACGTTGCAATTGAAAAGTCGAATCGCTTCAAATGAGTCAAATAAGTCGAAGATGTAATGCAAAGTGAAGTCCAAAATCCTTATATCCAAACAAAACTGAACGGCAATGTAAACAAAAATCAACGCGCATTTTTTCATGATTTTTCCGAATCGAAATCGAGCGAGAGGATAATAAAACACCAACACAACGTTGCCGTTGTTACATCCACTCTTTCTCTTTCGCTCTCTCTCTCTCTCTCTCTCCGTCTCCCTTTCTTTCTTTCTCTCTCAGACTGTTTGTGTGTGTCTCTGTACGTTGTTCTTGTATAAATGTATCGTTGCCGCTAATCATCAACACCGTTTCATATAATGAATACAAGCGCATCGAGTATATCCGAGTGCAGTTCCTTTTTTCCACAATTTTTTTTTCTTCTTTCATTCCTTCGATTTGAACACGATTCACATGGACGACGAAGGATCGTATGCATCCATGCTCTTTCCACAACGTATACACATAAACAAAGATTGAACAACGTATATATATATTGTATGAGCGCCGTACATACACTAACATATACATAAACATAAATGTATAATGTTGTTGCTGTGGCTGCTGTTTATTATGTATATAACAGCAGCAACAGCAGCGACAGCAACAGCAACAACAGCAATTGTGCTGTGGCGGCAACAACCAAACAACATACAATTCGTATCCTATGGAGAGTGGCCAATGTATACAGGCACCGTTGTTTGTGTTTAATTCAAACTGAATCATAAACGGTGTATAGTATACGAGCAGTCAGTTGTTGTGCGTCTTTGTAGAAAGTAACACGCGTTTCGTACAAGCGCATGGAAAAGCACCGTCAACACATTCAATTTTATTTCTTACCTTTTTTTTGGATAGAAAAGCAACAACAAAAAAGAAAAAAAAAAACAAAAAATTTACGCAAACACAAAAGTAAAGCGAGTGCGAGCAGACCAACGAAACATTTATGTTTTGAATGTGCGTTTTTTAAGTGATTATTTCATTTATTTTTATTCGGGTTTTAATTATTTATTTGATTTGAAAGTTTTTCCGCGCGCGCCCCCCGAATATCGAGATTTTTGTTTTGTTTCGGTTTGCCTCCTTTTGTTCTCGACATCGATTACAAAAAAAACATCATTAGTTTTCGATTTGAAAATCGCTCGCCATCACCACCACCACCATCACCGCTGCCGCCGCGCAAATATCAAAAACCAAAAAACCAATTTCAAATTGCCAGTTCAATTTTGTTCGACGACCATTTATTAGTTTGTAATCATTCAATAATTTATTGTAATTTATTCGACCAAAATCAATAATATTTATTCGTTAAGATTTTAAGAAAACCAAAATTTAAAATAAAAAAAAAAAAAAAAATAGAGAAGAAACAACAACAACAAGAAATACACAAAACGCTAAAAATCAATAAAAAAAAAATCCAAATTGAATGATAATTGCAGTAATTTGAAAACTAAAAAATACAACAACAACAAAAAGTGAAAGAAAGATTAATTGCCTGAAAAGCGCAAAACAAATGAGTAAACAAAGAAACATGAACATTTATAGTGATTGTGTGATTAAAATGTGCGCGTGAAACAAAAGCCGATGTTTGAATTAAATAAAACAACTGAAAGCAATTGGTCAATAAATGATTTAATTGATCAAACTAAATTGTTGTATACGAACTGAATTCATAACACAACACACATACATACACGATCAGGCAAATCATTTTTGGATTCAACACTAAATTCTCTAGGATGTAAACATAACAAAGTGAGCCAAAGGTAAATCTATCAACGAAATTCTCAACTCAAAATCATTTAAAAAAAAAAAAAAAAGTAAAAGTCAAAAACAAATTCCACAATAAAAGCCATTAGTGATTTTCATTGAATTTAAAACGAAATTCGTCTCGATGAATTGTGTGGTTGGATTTTTTTGAAAATCGATTCCATTTCGTTCCTATTTGATATGCCAAAATCGACAAGGATATGATCGGTCTTAGTATGCACAAGCCATTCAATTGTCGATATTCATACAATGAAATCGCTATGTAATAATACTTGGATTTGTGCATTTGTGCTCTTTCTATAACTTTGTTTCTGATTTCTGTTCCTGTTTCTGAATTGATATTCAGTGATTTTATTCGATTTGAACGCATGGCGATGAGACTGATTCTCTCCAGTTCAGTTAGCCTGAATGGTACTCATCGATGAACGATGTTCGTCCTTATTTCTTTCTTTCTTTCTTTTTCCTTTTGACTATGTGATCTTTACCAAAATCAGTCAATGTCTCTTGTTTGAGTCTATGATAGCAGTTGAAAAAGAAAAACGGAAGAAAAAAAAATCAAATAAAAGATAGATAGAGAGAGAGAGAGAGAGAGAGAGAGAGTGGAAATAGAAACAAAACTGTTGTTATGAATCCGAAAATGTAATGAAAACAAGCAACGATGACGTTAGTAGAGTAAGAAAGCTGCTGCTAACAATGGAAAAATCAAGACACAAACATGCAACAAAACAAAAGCCAGATCGTATAAAATTCAAGAGTCGTCTCAATGTCTTTTCCACTTCATTTCACTTTTGTGTTGCATTTGCGAAAAGCTGACGAATTGTGTATGCGTGTTCGATAAAGAATAAACGAAAGGAAAAAAGCAGAGGGATCGAGAGTAGCAAGAATGAAAGAGACACGATGACATTTTGTGTGTGTGTGTGTGTGTGTGTGAGTTTGTATTTTTTGTTTGTGTGCATGTTATTCATCGGACATGGAATGAAATTGAATCGCGTTCGTACGTTTGTTCGCTTTCTGGACCCAAAAAAAAAGGAAGCAAAACACAATCATCCAGCCATCGAAAATCGACAAAAGTAAAAATACATTGAGCCGGAACAAGAGTTGAGAAAATGACAAACATAAAAACGACGAAGCACACCAACCAAATCGCATACGCGATTCAAATTTTCTTTTCTTGCAAGGGAAGAAAGCATACTCTGCAACCAAACTACACACACATATACACGGTAAACGTACGAAGAAAAAAAAAAACAAAAAAAAAAAACACTGCTGTTGGAAAATGTACGTAATCCGTATTAGATATAAAAAAAAATACTGAAATCCTGAATAAAATTTAATACTTTACGGTGTGTTTGTTTGCTGTATGCAGCATAAAACGGAAAAAGTCAGCAAAACATTCCACGGCAAAACTTACAATCAAGAAAAGATAGAAAGCGCACAATGAAATGCAAACAAAACGAAACAACAACAACGAATGAGAGTACAACAACGGCAGAAGCAAACGCAATGACAGTTAGAAGAGAGCAAAAGCGAAAACGACAGCGACAGCGAAAATAAAAAAAAAATATCAGCAAACGAAACGAACGAATAAAAAATAAAAATCAAGGAAAAAAAATCGCAAAAAGTTTTGTCTGTAGTATTTCGTTTCCTCCTCTTCATTTGTGTGTGTCGTATTTTGCTTTCACTTCGACAAAACTTTTGCGTTCGCTTTGTTTTTCAACTTTTTTTTTTGTTCATTCTTTCGTTCTTTTCCATCTCTTTGCAGTCAATCGTTTTGTTGATTTTGTGCTCTTCATGGCATTTCTATCACTTTGTGCCCGAGTATATTTGGCGCTTTGTTATTCTCAGCATTTTTTTTCCTCTGCTACTGCTGCTTGTGCTGCTTCTTCTTATTCTTGTTCTTATTGCTTCGCTTATTCCTTGTGTTTGTAATTTTTCTTTGGCGAAAACATCCCGATTGTCGATCGAATGTTTTGTTAAATGGAATTTCTATGGAGCATATCCAAGAATAAAAGAAAGAGAAAAAGAAAAAGCATATTGCATATGAGCGTGCTAAGCGAATGCCAATTTATTCAGCGTATGCATGCGCTTAGGCTGCGATGATAGAGCGTGTATTGTTAAAAATGCTTGATTACTGAACGAATTTAAAATGCATACGCCTGTAAGGATCTAACACGATGAATTAAACGAGATAGGGATAGAGAGAGAGAGAGAGAGAAAGCGAAAAATAGAAATAAAAATAAAAACCAAATCCAATGTGAACAAGAAACCATACACATACACACACATACGCTCATACTAAAACTAATACCGAAATGTTGAGAAAGAATTAAACGAAAAACGTATTAAAAATGTTTGTGTACAGTTGTGCTATGATGCCAAGTGTGCGGTTGTTTGTCGCTCTCAAGTTGCACAGCTGTCGGTCTCCATGCGATTTCAGCACTGTTTGTATGCGTTTTTACACGTTTTTATAGCGACGGTTTTTCTTTTCGTCTTGTTTCCATTATACGTGCCTCAACTCATAGTTCCTTTTTCCTTTTGTTTTCTACACTTCTTTTTTCTCTCTCTCTCTCTCTCTCTCTCTCTCTCTCTCTTTCTATATTTTTCATTTTCGGTTTGGTTTCAATGTGCCTTGGCTTTAGAAAAATTGAAAAGAAGAAAAAAAAAATAAAAAATAAAAATTACACTATTTACGGTTTTCAGAGTTTGCATTCACAGTACTATGCTGTGTCCAAATTCAGTCATTTGATGGGTTTTTATTTGGATTATAGTTGGATGTTGAGAAAAGTACATACACATTAAATTCGAATGAAAAACCACCACTGAAATATTAAAATCCACATTGCCAACCGAATGATTACACATTACATTCAATTTTCTCTCTCACACTTTATGGGAAGAACATTCAGAGAATGATGAGAAAAATAGAATGAAAATACAAAGCCAAAACCTACATACGAATAAACGTACTAAAAAGCGATTTAAAGCAAGCAAATTAATTAAAAATTCTGTCGATAAGTGTTTACCGTTAGTTAATGTTGAATAAAACCCTGAAAGAACAATATTGCCCTAATGCATTGAAAGAGAGTGAGAGAGAGAGAGAGAGAGAGAATGAAAGAAAAAAAAGAGAAAAACGTATCAAGCTAAAGAGAAGAAACGAGGACAGAGCGAGAGAGAAAGAAAGAGAAAGATGAAAAACCGAGAGATCTGTAAGAAAAAACTAAGTTTTCACATTTAACGAACTTTTGTGATGAGTGCCTTGGCTGAGTAGCAACGCTTGCCCTTCACTGTCTATAAATTTGGCCGGTGATTTAGACGTCGTAGTTGTGCTTACTTGTTCAATGTCGTAATGGAATCAATTTCTTTAACAAAAAATATGATATAATAATCAGTTTATTGGGCATTTGATGTGCGCGAGTGAGTGATGAGTGTGTGTGTCAGCTTTTTATTCGATGAAAATGTTCGATATCTTTATTTCACGTGAAATTGTCAACATAACGAAATGGGTTTTTCAATTTGCATTCAATTTTTTTTTTTTCGTTCTTTCTTTTTTCGGGAAAATGAAAATATGAGATGAAAATTCCTGCATATCAATTTGTGATGAGTTTCAGCCGAATCCATAATTTCATTTCGGCTTCAATAATCTTCAAACTTACATTGATGTGTTTTTTTTTTTGTTGCTTTTCTTCTTCGTCGTCATTTCTTTTTTTCTTCTCCTGTGATTGTGTTTGGCAAATGGGCATTTCTTTTCACTCTTCCTTCCTACTGTTCCTCTCTCTATCCCTCCCGATCTCTCTCTCTCTCTTTCTCTTTTTCACTCACTCATTCACTTTCTCGTTGTTGTTGCCTTAAAAATATTTCTTGTCGAACTCGGCAGAAAAAAAAAAATTAGTTTTTCTGTTGTGCACGCACTCCTCGCATTGGTCGAAATGGAATGAAATATTTAAAGGGAAATAAAACTGAAATCGAATTTATCACGAGTCGCACCACAACGAATGAAAAATAAAAAAAATAAAAAAAATAAAATGAGCAAGATATTAGATCAAATGCTCAAGATAGAATGCGAAAGAAAGAAAGTCTTCCGGTTCAGCGTGTGTTGTTTTTTTTTTTCTTCTCTCGCTTTTTTTCGAGTCACTGATTCGAAATAGGCGATAAAAATGGGAAACATTCGTCTTTCTCCACTTCGTCGAATGATTCGCTTCATCTTCTTGTGCTAGCACTCATTTTGAGTTTTTTTTTTCTGCTGCTGCTGCTGCTGCTGCTACATATCATTTTGCTATTCGCCGGTCTTGGCGATTCGTTTGCGTTGCATATTCAAATTTCCAATTTTAATATTTTTTTTTCTTTTTTTATGCTCGCTTTCCTCTTCTCCCATCGTCGCTCTTCGCATTTTTAATTATTCGCATTAATTATGAGTTCGTTGTTGTTGTTTTTGTTGTTCATCCTTTGAAGATGCTAACGAATAGCGGTGGTTGCGGGAGAGATAGTACTGACTGAGTTATGTTCGTATCAGTGTTTGCGTACTATTGTGCGCTTTTTTCTTCATTCCGTACGGGCCAGCAAAGAATTGAAAAAAAAAAGCTGTTAAGTTGAAAACAAGTGGGCCACGCGAAACCAACGGGACACGTCAAGTTTGGAGAGCAGCAAAACGAACAAGAAGAGGAAAAAAAAATTGAGAAAAATATAACAACGAACGAATGAACGAACGAAGAGAATTATGAAAATGAAAGAAAAGCAAATTAAATGAAAAAAAAAAAAATTAAGCGAGTTCAACACCGCTTTGCAAACCAAACGCTTACCATTTTTATTTTACGTGTCAATGATATTCTTTGCATGATTTTTTCTCTAGTTCATCTTCTTCTTTTTCTTTTATTTTAAAATTCATTCCATTTCACCGCTACTTGGCGTATTGGTGCTCAATGTCTCTCTGTCGCTCTCTTGTTCATTCAACTCATTTGCAAATGCAGCATTTGTCCCGTATAAACTCTTGTGTTTGATTCTTTTGAGTTTTTCCATTCTCTATCTTTCACTCTCATGCCCTCTATCTCTTTCTATATTTCCCAAGTATTATTTTGGCTCTATTATTGTACACACTAATTAAACCTTCGGTTTTTTTTTTTCATTTTTTTTGCTGTTCGTTCTTCAAAAAAAAAAAAAAAAAACGAAGAAAAAGCGAAAGAGTGACAGAGAACAACTACTATCGGCAAATGACTCTCAACAGAATGTTCACCATTTTTGGTACTTTGTGTGTATCAAATGATAGCATCTTGTTATTTAGTTGAGGGCTTTTGCGCCCCCAACTTTTCATGTACAGCCACATGGCAAATGCAGACTTTGCTGCAAAAGCAACCATGGATGAGAACGATGATTGCGAATAACATAAAGAAGAAGAAAAAAGAACACAAACACACACACACACACACCATTGAAAAAAAAGAGAAAAAAAAGAAGAATCAGACGAGAGAAAAAAAACACACACACACACACACACAAAAATACGATAAAATTTACGAACAAAATAAAACAGCACAAGCAAAAATAATAATAATGATAATCAGTGTACACGTTCGAAAAAGAAGCCAAGCTGTTGTGTTTCATCTCTCTTTCTCGATGCCGTTGACTGAAAAACGATGTGCCATGTAAGCGACACTGGTCGAAAGAAGTCAAGTCGCCAGCAATAACAACAACATCAACACAACGAAAAAATAAAAAAAAAAATCGACTTTAATGAACGAATTTCCACCCAAAAAAAAAAGAAAGAAGAAGAAAAAAAATTAAATAGAAAATAAATAAGAAAGCATTTCTTCTTCTCTGGCATCAGCACATCAGAAAATGGAACGAACAAAAAAATTAAATGAAAATGGAAAATTCGTTGTAAAAGAAAAAGAAGAAGAAAAAAAAGCGAAAGAGAATGAGAATGAGAAAAAAATCATGGAAAACTAAAAACACCTTATATTTTGTTCCTGTATATTTCGATCCATAAGCATTAATATAATGAATGTAATACACGCGCTGCCAGCAGAAATAAAAGAAAAAGCGCGCGCACAAACACACATATACATTCACACAGTTAATCCAATGGCATCAGCAAGATACATCGTCTGCTCGCATAGATCACAAATCAAAAATCAGCTTCCTTTTCATTTGTGTCATTTTGTTGTGAACTTTTTGTTGTTGTTGTATTCAACAGCAAAAGGAACTTTGCAATCAACATTAAACGACAATACACACACAAAGAGACGCACACAAAGATTCCTGAGAAAATGAAGAAGATGTGAAAGAAAAACAAACACATACAAACGATAAAAGAAAAAACACATCAGCAAATAAAATATATTGGACATTTGCCATTTTCTTTAGAATTTCTCTTCATTTCATTTTTTCGCTTTTTTTTCCTCTTTTCAATGAAACCAAAATCCATTGGCAGCGCGACAGAGTGACAGCTTAAAAGGATAAGCAAAATGAAACAATAGACGCCAAACTGAGATGTGCGTAATTCTCATTTTCACGAAATAAATAGAACAAAAGCAGTGAATTTGACACAAATTCCGTTCGTTTCTCTTTATATATTTTTTTTCATCCAAAAATTAAATATTTCTCTCTCTCTCTCTCTCTCTCTCTGTCCGTTTCATTCGTTTTTTTTTCTTTTAATTTGTTTTTGTCTCTATTCATTCAATGAGATTTTTTCTTTCTCTTTTTCATTGAATGAGCTTTTTCTCAATTTTGTTGAATGGATTTGGTTCGCCATTTTCAAATACCATTTAATGTGTTCTTGTAGTGGTCGGCTATTTCATTTAAAAAATACAAAATCAATTTAATTTTCAGTTTGGCACTTAATAAATGTCCATAATTCGATTTCAATCGATTTTAATGCTTCTTGTTTCAAATGGTAAATGAAATGATTCTTAAGTCAAAAGTTCAATATATCGAGCTCAAAAACTGATGACTAATTTAGTAGCATTTTAGTTTGAATTGAAAGCGAATGGGAAAATGGAAACATTTTCCAATAAAATATGAATTAATTCTGAAAGGTGATTTGATCGGGTGCGGTTTGAATCAAAATCGAAATGAGTCTAATTAACAATGACATTACCATCGCTATTGCCCTGACACTGAAACAAACACCGTTAACTTAATTTTAATTTCTAAAATTACTAAATAATTTGTACGTGCCATGTTAAATAAGAAAATGGTTTTTTTTTTTGGCCCTTTGCAAGAAAACGCACCATATCGCATGAATTGAATTCGAAAAAAAAAACAGAATGAATAATAATGACATGTAGAAGAAGAAGACAAGCGAAGAAGAAACAAAAAAAAACCCGTATAAATATTATTTTTGTGGTGTACGGCAACTTTGTCGTAATTCGAAAATTCAACGACCAAGAAAAGAGAAAAAAACACACTTTGCCGCGGAAATGCGTAAAAAATTATATAATAGAAGCAAAAAAAAAAAAAAAAACAACAACAACACAGAAGCATAAATGCTTTCGTCATGGCTTTGTGCCTTCATAAATGTTTCAATAGTCCTTTTTAGCCCAAAAAAAAAAGAATTATCAAAATGAATGTACGTTTTTTTTTTCTTACTTTCGATGAGGAGACGAAAAAAAATAACAAAATTCGTAGCAACGTTGACGATGACTTTCAATTTATCAGAATCTGGTAAATCACAGCTCAAACGTATGCAGACGTACTTGCTATTTTTGTACATGATGACACATCAGTTTTTTGTTAATGGACATACACAACATTCATATCGAATGGTTTGTTAAAAGTTAAATTGGCCCAACGATAAAGAACTTAGCTTGATTCATACAATTTTCTTCACAAGTTTCCATCTGAACATGCATTGCGACAAACATACACGAAGAGGAGAAAAAAAAAATGTTAATCGATTTTTGCTAGTGAAAATGTAGCGTCCGAAATTCATTTGCAGCTTTGAAATTGCATCACAATATAAAATGTGCGCACATTATGTGCAATGGTACGTTCAAAAATTCACCATCACTCAACGAACAACTTATCCATTTTAATTACAAATAAAATTTCCAAGCAATCCAAAGAAGAAAAAGAGGGAGAAAAAATACACAAAAAATGAGAAAGAATTGCGCACAAATGAAGCCACAGCAAAGAATAATTCGCTTGAAGCAAAAGAAAAAAGGAAGAAAAAAACAGAAAATGCAGAGAGAAAGAAAGAGTGAGAGAGAGAGAGAGAGAGAGAGAGAATATTCATCGCAAACCAAAAGCTAGAGATAACTTGTAAAATGATTGCACAATCGAGAAGAATGCCAAAGCAAAACAAACCAATGTAAAGAAATGGAGAAATAAATTAAAAATGAACTCAAAGCATTCCATTGATAAGAAGTGCTGCAGTTTAACAAAGAAGAGAGAAGAGCAAGAAAATAGAATAAAAATAGAATGCGATTGAATTTACTAATTTCGAATTTATTTTTGCTTTCTTCTTTTTTTTCCTATTGAATCAAAATAAAAATGAAAACAAATCCTTGCATTATTAATGATCATTGTTTGAAGCTTTTGTGAGTCTGATTCGCTCAAACGACTCAGTTTTCACATGGCTATGATTCATCGTTAAAATCAAAATGCTGTGTATTGTGAATCATTCGATTTTGGGGTAGAAAAACAACAAATTAAGAACATTGTGAACTTGTGACAGTGAACGACTGATCATTTCACAAAAAATGAGTGTTCAATGGTTAAAATATTAAAATAATCGAATAAGAAATATAAACATCTAGATTATTACCAAAAAAAATTCATTGTTATTATCGAAATATGGCGTAAATGCACAAAAAAAAAAAACTGTGACTCAGTTGAAGGAGTATGACGAATGTTAAGTTCGATGGCTCATGAATCATCGCCAAAACAATACGCAATGATAATCCAAATTAATGAAAAAAGAAAAAAAATCACATTAATTTCATACTCCCTCGCCTTATTTATAATTAAAGCATACTAATCAAATCGAAATTGGCGTTTTGCGTCATTGACACAGAAGAAGAAAGGAAAGAGAAACAAAAAAAAACCCTTGACTAAAACGGTCATTATCATCCACTTAATTCTGATCGACTATTGATATGTTTACCTTCGAACCAGCACAAAATGCAAACATGCCAAACAAAAATTCAAACAAAAACCAAAGTTAATTCCATAAACATTTTAATTCACGATGTAAACACCATCAACTATCGATTACAAGTGGCTTAAATGGACAGAGAGAAAGAGTGAGAAAGAGTGAGAGAGAGAAACTGAGTCAGAGAGAGAATATTTGAATTTGTGCACACACTTTGATGTTATCCAATTGACAAAGCCAAAATGTGTTTGAGAAAAACTTGTCTTTTATCCATGAATAATGTAATTGCTTCGATATTCGAAAATTGCGCAAATGCATGAAAAGTTGTTTTGGAAAAGTTCCCGGTATATATATATATATATATATCCATAGGATTGTCGGTATATTTTTGGCGAGAAAATAAATGATAATGGTAAAAATGTGTAATAAATATAGTTGAGGATAACAAACTAATCGGAGTAGAGTTTTAGTTGCGGTTGAAAGTTCAAAATGAGTTTGAGTGCAGTAAAAAAAAAAGTTTTTGCCGAGTTGCTGTTGTTGTTTTTGTTGTTGGTGTCTCTGTTGACTTATGTGGTCGCCAGAAGCAAATGCCAATTCATTCATGATTAAAACACATGGTGTGCTTGCATGCATTTTATCCATGGCCAAGAGAGCGAGCAATATAATTTCGTTGGCAATGTCTCCAGCGCGCTTTTAACGTCTATTTTCGATGTTGATGTCGGTGACTTTGCCCATTCGATTACCATTGCATATTCGGCTGTATTTGCTCATCTCATTGTTGTTGTCGTTGTCGTTGTCGTCGTCGTCGTCGTCGTCGTCGTCGTCGTCGTCTTTATGTATGTGAATGTTATTGGATGGTAAATGAACGGACTCGTTTTGTAAATCGTAAGTTGACTCCGACAACGGTGTCTTGTGTTTCCGCTTCGCATACATCGTCGAAAACATCATATAACGACGAAAACAAGATGAAAAAAGCAAATATTATAAATAGAAACAGGGAAATGGAACACCAAAACACTGAACTTGAACTCAATTTTCCATCCATTCAAGTCATCACACACAATCGTCACACATGCTGCACATTCCCATTATCATGTGAATATTACTCAACACATAACTCTCTCTATCGCTCGCTCTCTCACTTTCTACTTTTCTGTCGCTCAATCTTTAGCTCTCTCATTCACGCATTGCCATTTTACGGTTGGGATTAGTTGCTAAACTTAGCACATTCAGAGCACACATTTGGTTTCTACATGATTTTTTTTTTTTCTTGTTTTCTTCGCCTTTGCAAATATATAAGAGATACATCAACCAGATTACGTGCTGATTCCATATTGATAAGCTTCATCATAATCAAAAACAATTCACTAGACACACATTACATGGATGTGTATTTGTGTGCGCGCTCGTTTGTTTACCTCTCTCTCTCTCTTTCTCTCTTTTTATCTCGCTCACAGAGGAATAGAGTGTGGCTGTCACTCTATGTGTGTATTTGTATATTGGCACGCGAACAAATTTCACGTAAGCAATGTTTATCCGTGGATATTTTTATCATTTTGTTATCATTTGTTGATCTATGCGCCAATAACAACCGATCAAATCAAAATTTGTTCATGTCGTCACATCTTGCCACTTGTTTGCGCTCGCATTCGCATTCCAATTCATTTTGATGCGATGTGAAAATGAAGGAAAAGCGTACGCGTTCATGATTTGAGGTAAATATGTTGGCCGTGCTAAAGAAGAGCTTATTATTACGTGAATGTGTTTTAGCTTACGCCGCTTACGATGATGTGCACTATGTGCACAGACAGACACCGCCAAATCACTTGATGAAAATGCTTGTTTATGTTTTTTCGGGTTTTTGTTTTTGTTTTTGCATTTACATTGGACATATTTAGCTTCACATTCATCGGATGCAATATAGCTTGTACGGTGTGTAATTTTACGATGCCTTTGAGCTCTTAAAATGCGCGCAACTCATACTCTACATAGATACTTTTGACGAAACAACAAAACAACATATAAATCTCGTTACCATCGTAATACAAACCGATGTTTTTCGGGCTCGAAACACACTCCACTCTATTGCCAAATGAATGCCGTCGACTCTATTATTTTACCCACCAACACACATTATTTGTTACTCGAGCAGTCACAAAATGTTCATCGTGCACCAACAAATACACAACAACATCATTGAGTCAGTCAGCGTTTGTTGGGTCGTTGTACACCAACAACCACTTTGTGTGTATGTTTACGGTTTTTTCTTTTCATTTTTATTTTATTTTGGGGAATCTAAGCAAATGCTCGGGCGCGTTTTCAACGATGATAATAAAGAAGAGTAAAAAGAGAGAGAGAGAGAGAGAGAGAGAGAGAGAGAGAGAGAAACATTCAATCGGCTCGTATGCGAGTAAGTTCGTGGAATTTGTGCTTTATCTTTTCGTCAATGTTTTTCATATTTCCTCCATTTCGGAGGCCAAAAATATATAGTATATTTTCGGCTTTTATAAAGTTTATAATATAAACATGTCATCAGCGTAAAATTGACATTGAATTCAAGATATCGTAAATGAAGACTATGTACTCTCTGACCGGCACCAATACACATACCCAACGAAATTAGCCAAGCAAATGTTCATAAATTGATAAACGTTTGCCCTTTTATCTTTTGTCGGCTCGAGTCAATTCAATGACTATTTTAATGGTGATTCCCTTAATCGAATCATTTTGTCGACCATTCAATCGACGACGATTATGCAATTTTCACTTTCAAGATCACAATTGATAATGTGCGTATTTTCGCACAGAGTATGTGGTACATACAAATAAAGGAGAAAGAGCGACACACACACACACAAACGCACAGCAGGCAATCAATTTCCGACAAAGATAAAGAAGCAACAAAATCGACTTAGTTGCCTTTTGATGCCACTCAACATCGTCTTCGTCTTGTATTTACTCTTTATATACGTTATGTGTCTTCAACTCCATTATATTGTTGTCAACAAGCATTTGTACAACTTTCGTTGTCTCTTCAACCGACATGAAAATGCAAAAGCGACACATTTACACATTCAGAAAAACATTGATGATCCTGATGTAAACAAAGAACTATCCATCGTCTGAGCAGGCTATTCTCCGTCTGAAAGTAAATAGATTCCATTTGAGTCTAATCAATGTGCACTTTTGCTATCCAAACATTGTCTCTTTGCTATTTCCAACAAAGAATGAGATTATGTGGATAGATTTGTGATGCGCATTTTCATACAATTATCTCATCAATCTATTTTGTAAAATGATTTGGTTTATGATTCGTACCATAATTGACAAAGCATGATTTATACTGCTTGCAGTTGACAGATGAAGAAACACTTTCTATGTTTACAAATGGAAGAGGTGCACTTTGATAAAAAAAATTTTTGTTGGAAATTGCAAATTGCAAATTGCAAATTTATAAACTAAAATAAGTAGAAGGAGAAGAAGAAGAGAAAAAGCATTATTTTTACCGTATTTTTGTTTTATTTTTGATAATGTATCGTCAGCAGTAGTGAAGATCTTTGCATAATTGAGAGCAGCTGAAGCCGCTGAAAACTAGGCCAAAATATGGGTCATTCGAAAATACTCATCTGATTTGCATTGCTAGAGGTGATTGCATGCATGCATCTCTACACCTGGATAAAATTGTATTTTATTACTTTGATTTACATTTAAATTGGGGTGATAAATCAACTACGTACATTCGACTAACTATTATTATACGTACTATGAACAACAATCGAATGCATTTACTTCATTGTGTCATCGATTTGATCAAAATAATGATTGGAATTCCGTTTACCCTCAATTAGACCATAATTTACGGATGGCCGCCGGAAGCGTTGCATTCAACATATGTATGCAATTGAATTGCCGATTAATATGTATCGGGCCTCATTTACATTTGTATTTATCACATTACAATATCAATCTATTTTCAATGCATGAAAATTATAATGGAAACCAACTTTCAACTCTCTTTCTCTCTCTCTCTCTCTCTCTCTCTCTCTCTCTCTCTCTCTCACTCCTTTGAAATAACAAATGTAATACCATTCCATGTGAAATTTGTATTTGTATGTACACGGTTTATCAACAATCATTTTCAATCGATATGTAAGCAAAGCATTAAATCAAACAACAGGTGCTGCACATATCACACAAATCGTCTGACATCAAATTACATAAAATTTGAATTGAATACACATGAATTACTGTACTTGAAAATCGAATTGAAACTATTGTGTGCCGTCGTAAAGTGCAGCAATTTTTACCCCAAACTGTGCTGTTTTGCTACGAGCCAAGCGTTGATAGAAACATAGACATCACATGTTTATACAAAAACTAAACAACGTAAAACTACAAATGAATATTTCGTCTATATTTCCTTGATTTTTGTACCATTTTACGCAGGTTCCCCTTCATTTTCTCTCATTCTCAAACAATTTCGCCTATTTTCTCTCGCTCTTTCATCCCTTTGTTTGCTTTCTCTCTCTCTCTCTCTCTTTTCTCTCTCTTCTTGATTCTATTATGCATCCGTTCTATCCTCGCTTGTTTGCAACTCTTTGACTTGATTCCAAAAATATAGCACCGCACTCCTTGGCCTTGAGCCGGTACATTTTATGGTTCGATAGCATTTCAGTTACGCGAATGTGAAATGCCATATTTTTCGGAGATTCCTGTCTCAAGCCACAGCTACCCTCACGTAAACGCATATTCAATGCATTGATTGCAAATGGGGGAAAATCGACCCTATTTTTCCGTGTTTATATTTACTACCCTTCGACTCCCTTCGAAAATAAGAGAACAACACGCTCTAACTATCGTCATTTCCGATAGGGAATCAACGTTTTGTCTGGTCTACACATGCATCAAAATAAATTCGGCGACTCACTTTGGTGTTTGTATGCAAAAATTTCTATGGAAAAATGAGCAATCAGACCTCACACAATATGAAAGAGCGAAAGATATACAAACATATACGTATATTCGAAAAACACTTCCCCATTAATATGACTATTGTGAAATTGTCAAAATTGTCATATGTACATAGTGCTTTGCAGAAAAATAAAACCGCATCACAAGTGGCATTTTCCACACACATACACAATTCATATTCACTTGTTCCATTATTATTATTTTGTCGACGACCCACAGAAAAACTTTTCGTCTTATTTTATGGCAAACATAAATTGACCACAAATTCATTCATTCATTTCATAAAACATTTTAATTTTACTTTATTTTTAAACAAAATTATTCATTTTTCATTCATATTTTTATTTTTGTTTCTTTTTACAGGCACCGATAAAGAATTCTAAAATCGGCTACAGCTTTTCCAAAAATTTAATCTAAATTACGCAACGTAACCAAAGTTCAATGTAAAAAGAAAAAATTCGCGTTAAAACCACACACAACAATAAAACAATGTGAAATGAAACTAAAATTAAACTAAATTATATTCTAAAAGAATAAAAGGAAACCAACCAAGAAAATTCACTAGTTTCTAATCTAATGTAAACTAATTTATTAATTCTAATTTATTTAACTTATTCTAACCAACCTATTCTAATCAAATCAAATCGAATTGTTCGAGACATCGGAGAACAACCGCTTTTTCATTCTCTCCAAAAACAAAAATAAAAAGCAACATTTTAAATTAATTTTCGTTCGTTGAATGTGCGTGTGAAAACAAAACCGTATTTAATTTAATTTATCTAAATTATTTCAATTTTTTTTAAATTTAATTCATTTTAATCCCAGCCTAATTTATTTAATTTAATCGAATTAATTTTATTAAAACTAATTGCTTGAACGAATAAAAAAAAAAAATCGTGCTAAACATAAGTGCATCATAACACAATTTTTCGATTTTAAAATTCCTGATTTGTTCCGTAATCGAAACGTGTAAATCGTCAAAACGTGAAAGAAAAAAACGAA
Source organism: Resseliella maxima (assembly GCA_029041755.1). Classification (NCBI taxonomy): domain Eukaryota; kingdom Metazoa; phylum Arthropoda; class Insecta; order Diptera; family Cecidomyiidae; genus Resseliella; species Resseliella maxima. The sequence continues at coordinate 625,240 of JAQOWM010000768.1, read as the reverse complement.
ATATACGAAATAATAAAAGACCGTGAGAGTGACAACAACACAAAAAGCTCTCAAGTCGATTCACAACAACTAAAGCGCACCACAAACTATATACACAAAAACAAATACACACAACAAATAGTACAAAGCAACCAACTATTATTATAACGTATACAAAGGCTAACAAAAAATAAATAAATAAATAGTTTTATAAAAAAAAAAAGAACACTATTTTTACACTATTTTTTGAGAAAAACATTTATCTAGTTGAAAACCCACAACATAAAAAGGCTAAGAAAGTATATTTTGCTCTCTTATTAGTGTAAATACAGTGCGAGAAAACGATTTGAACGATAATCTACCTCTACGAGGAAATCAGTGTACAAATTAAACAATACAAAAACATCACTTCTAAATTTAAAAACACAACAAAACAAAATATCACTTAATAAAACAAAACAACATTTAAAAAGACTGAAAACAAAAATAAAACAGTGACAAGATTTGCCGAACAATACCAAAAAAAACACAAATTAAATTGAAAAAAATTTGTCGCTTGTACTGGGCTTAGTCATTTTCTCAATATAGAACTAGATTAGAACTTTTCAACATGTTTTCTGTTCATGATGGATAATGTCATCAATGATGAGCATACAAACAACCGAAGACGGCACTGATACAAGTTTACCATCGTTTTCGACATTTACCAGCGAACTGGATCCAACGTGGGATTATTACGATCGAGATCGATCCGGTTCAGATGTAATTACATCACAGAGCAATAATTATACAAGACCGTGGGAAATGGAAACGAAGGAAAAGGGTTTCGAGCCATTCTCGAAACTACCATCGTTTCAATCACAATTTCACAGCTATGCTGAATCAAATATGATGCCGGAGCCAAGTTTGCCACAGGTAACACCGGTTCCAGTGCCGATGTCACCAAATTCAGTGGCCAATGCATCGCCCGGCAGTAATATATCATTGACACAATTAACGCCAATCAATCCACTACAAACTGGTTTGACACCATTGTCAAATCCAAGTTTTCACACATTGACCGCTGTTAATTCGCGACCATATGGTGAGTTTTTTTTCCTTCTTTTTATTTTCTTCCTTTGAAATTTTGTTTATCAAAACAAAGATGTGCATGCACATTTTTATCACATACACTCGCATGCATACACAAACACACACACATATTTATTTTATAATTTCGCAACATCATACAAAAATCGCAATACATTTTAGTGTATCCACTAGTTCCAGCACCAATTCAGGCGCGTGACATTCCAACCATTCAACAACAATATTTGGATGAGCGTCACATTCAATTGTATCAACCAATTACAACGTATGCACCACCACCGCCGCCACCACAAAATATGGTCACCGTGCTAAAAAATGAACCAAATAATTATGATTTAAAAAATGGACTTCATCATTCTTCATTCCAAAATCCAATGATCGAAAATGGATACGAACATAATAACGCAATTAAAATCGAAAAATCGGATTCATCAATGCGACACAATAGCAATGGTGAGTGAGACATTTAATTTTAGCCAGCTGAAATACAAACAAAACCAAATTATTTGAATTGAATCACAACACAATTTTCTGTTTTTTTTTTTCTTTTTTTTTCTTTCGCCTTCTTCAATAGCATTCAAAATGTCCAAAAATGTGGATGCTCGTAAGAAAGATCGGCGAAAAATTCGCGCCAGTTCACTGGAATCGAGCACTGAAAGTGAATGCAGTGCAATGGAAACTGGTGAGGGTAATTCGGGCCAAGTGGCTGCTGTCTCAAGTACAGCCAGTTTTAAAAGTCCAGCCGTTGGAATGGGCGAAGAAGAAACAAATGGAGAAAAACAGGTAAAAGAAGATTCAATGAATTTTTCACATCATTATTGTTGAAAATTTTACTCAAAAACGAAAAAGGTTTTTTTTAATGGAAAATGAAGACTCCTTCAAAATTAGATTCAACTGAATGCGGTTTGGAAAACCAAAAAAAAAAAAAAAATGAATATTTCTTGAATTGTGCTTTTTTTTGCAAACCAGCCGCATTCCAGATTTGTAAAAAAAAACATGCATTTTGCTGAAAACAAATTCCCTAAAACCCACACAAAAACAATTGCTTCCTTTTGCAGACAAAAAAGAAACGTAAACGCTGCGGTGAATGCATCGGTTGTCAAAAGAAAGACAACTGCGGCGATTGTGCACCGTGCCGTAACGATAAAAGTCATCAGATTTGTAAGCAACGTCGTTGCGAAAAATTGACTGACAAAAAGGTAAGTGAAAACCAACTACCAAACAAACATAACGTAGTAAAATTAATTCTGATTTCATACAGAAAATAACACAAAAACATTATTGTAGAAGAAGAAGAAGAAGAAGAAGAAGAAGAAGAAATAAAAAATGAGCTCATTGAAAATAATTCGAATTCATACAATGCAATTATTTGAACGAATCATTTTTCAATTATTATTGCATTCTCATTTAATTTCTCTAGACAATTTCGATTCGATTCTTTTCGTTTTGCATTTAATTTCATTTTTGTATAAACTCATTCGGGTTAACATGCGGGAAGAGCAATTTTTTTTTAAATATATATTTTGTTTTTATCCTTTTTTTCTTCTTGATGGATTGAGATCAAGGTGCAAAACGTCAAAGTGTAGAAAAAATGTTCTGAATTTTATAGGTATACAAAGACAAAATGCGCACCGTGTGAAGTCCCATTACTGCTTGATTTCATTTTTTTTTTTTCTGATTGAAACTAATGAATAGAATGAGAAAAAGACAGAGACAGTGAAAAGAAAATCAAATACATAGATTTCAACACAATAGCGCAGCCATACAACAGACGTATGGCTTGTGCCTAAAGTGGAGTAAATCTACGTCCAAAAAATGCCAGCTGATAGTTCACAAGCATTCGAACGTATTTAACGAATCGGAAGCAAAAAGAATGAAGGCAGAGAGAAAGAAGACAAACATAAACAACAGAACACAGAAATACACACACAATGCATGTCTCAAATGAAGGTAAAATCATGCATGAAAACTTGTGATGTATACAAAACGATCGATCTGTCTAAAGCCAAGTAAACCATGTGACTTTTTATTTCAAAATGCATTTGTTGAAAACCGCATAGTTATAACAATACCATCAATATGACTTAGTGCCGGCGTGCATTTTTCCTTTTCTTCTTCTTCTTCTTCTTCTTCGTCTTCGTCTTCATTTATGCTCATTCCATATTCCTTTCATTCATTTTGCACCTTTTGCCGTTTATTGACATTGCTTTTGATTCCTTCCATCTTCAAAGCAACTCCTACGTAACGTAAAAATCTGAAACATAATGATCCGGCAATAAATGAACGTCATAAAAACGCAGCTACTGAAATAATTTATATAATCCAAGCAGCGATGTACGTTCAAATTTTGTTTGCACAGAATGTGTTTGTTTAAACCGAAGAATTTGCCAAGAAAATACAATAATCTGTGATGGATCATCATCTCGATTTCCCTACTATTGTTCAACCTCTCTTTTCTCTTATTTCTCACACACCTCCCAATTCTCTCGCACTATCGTTCCCACTGTCCAATTTTTCATTGTCCCTCTGCATTTCACAATTTTCTTCTCTCTCTCTCTCTCTCTCTCTCTCTCTCTCTCTCTCTCTCTCCTCCATATGCCTCTCTTATTTTCTTCTTCAATTTTGCTTATGCATAACTGAACGTGTTGGTAAAAATATAAATCCACTTAGTATGTAATCAGTGAAAAAAGGTGTTTATTTGCGAATGTACGAATGAACAAAAAAAATGAACAAAGTAAAGAATAGTGGTTCCACAAAAAGATTCTTTTTTTTTCTTTTTTGAATTTGATTATAGTCATATAACTGGACAATGTTTAATAGCCTGCAGTTTTGCACATGTTTTTAAGGTTGGGCACGCGCCACTTTTGTATATTTGGCAAATAACAGAAAGAATGCAACAGCAAAGGAAAAATTGGAAAACATAATCGAAATAAGAAGTATACAAACAAATTGCATACTGAATTCAACGACCGCAGAATTTATGCCATCAAAAATTGTACCACGTGCGTGCATATACACAAAAAACAGTTATACAAAAGGATTCTTGGTTGTGGTGAATGGGTTTCCACTGTGGTTGCTGCTTTCTGCTATGGATTTGCTTTGTCTCTGATTCTTCTTGTTTAGACGTTCGTCATTTTCCGTTTCTGTTTCTGTTTTCTGTTTTATCGCGATCGAAACCATGCACAATTCAATACGCATCAAAAATGCGGTTTATGGATGTCCGTGTCAATCAAAACAGATGCGTAAAAAATTAATCACGAAAAGTGCAGAACAAATGAAAAAAAAAAATTTAATAATTTTCGCGCACAAAAATATATTATTTTTATGATAGAAAGAAAAAAAGCCTTCAAATTCAATTAGAAAATTGAATCAAATTCATTTTCATGGTGGTTTTATGAATGCTCATCGAAAGCAAGCGATTGCATTTTTTTCTCTTTTCCTTTTTTCTGTTGTTATTTTAATAAATAATTAAATGGAAATATATACGGTTGAAATATTAGAAAAAATCCATCATCGCCTTAGCACACTGCTGAGCATTGTTTGCTTCAATCCATAAATTATATTCTTTGCACATAATTGTGTTGCAAGCGCAGCAAATATATCATTGTATGCACACAGAGCATAAAATCGTTTGCATTGAGCATCAGTTTGTTGAATCTTTGGGCTCGTTTATCGTTGTACGCATAGACCCATCAACTTTTAATCCTTCAAAAATTGAAAGCCATATAAAATGCAATTTATTTTTATTTTCCATCGTGTTTTTCGTTAATGTGTGGCATTCGCATTAGAGATTTTGGCCCGCTGTTGCAACTCACACTTTCATTTCAATCTCTCGCTCACTCACTCACTCACTCACTCACTCACTCACTCACACACATACTACTCGTCCTGTATTTTCATTGCCATTGCACTACACACACACACACACACACACACACACACACACACACACACATAAACACTCATACATACACAAAACGCATTTACACAATTGAGATTTCATTTCGGTTTGCAATAAGCATTCAACCGCATACGCAACAGACACCCAAAATTAATGGGATTTATTTGAGCTGTTGATGCCATGCAGTTTGAGCGAGACAGTTCTTTTGTTCAACGCATAATACATGTTCGGATATACAGAATGGCACATATAAGAGAAGAAAAGAGAAGAGAATAAAATTAAAATACAAAAGAGAAAGAGAAAACCAACAAGAATATTTACACGAAAAATGGCTTTTTCGATGATGGTTTAGCCGATTTATTTTAATAGCTTTATCGATTTGTGATCATATTTATATGCATTCGACATTTTTGTGTTTTATTCTTTTCATTTTTGTTTCACATTAATTTTGATCTATGAATATCCAATCATATGCGTGGATTTGCAATCAACAAAAATTCGATATCAGAGCAAATTTCTAGAAAATTCTTAACAGTAATCATTATACGGAACGAATAAAAAGCGTTCAAAGTTTTCGATAACGTCCAGCAACAAAAAAAAAAAAAAAAAAAAAAATGACAAAAATTTAATGAGCGTGCATGCATGGGATGGTGCTCTGGTTTCTATCTCTTTCTATCTTTCACTCTGATTTCTTCAGATCTTTTGTAATTTAAAACATTTGTTTGTATGTGTTTATCAATTGGTTTGCAGCAAATTAAATGAATTAGTATATGAGTTATGGAAATGAAACAAAGCGACAAAATGTGTGCCTCCCTGGTTTGTATGGCTTTGCATTCGTTCGTTCGTCCGTTCGTTTGTGTATGTTTGTGTGTCTATGTGCTTGCATTGATGAGTTGATTTCGTTGTACGTTTTTTCTTTTTTTTTTTTTTTTATCAACGCAATAAATATTAAACACAACGATAACGTCCCAACCATAACATTTCATTCCATATAATCTGCTTTATGTCGTATTTTTGGTTTTAGCCGCAAATTTGTTTGCTGTAACTGTGATTCTAATCGCAGTTCCGAATCAGTTTAAATTTAAGCCAATCAAAAATAATGATCAAACATAACGCAAACACATAAACTTATATTGTATACACAAATGTACATTGTGATTCATTGATTGAGATACGGAAACAGAGGACGAAATGAGAGAGATAAAAAGAGAAAGAAAACAATCAGAATTTGTTCATTGCAGTGCATTGTGATTGTGATTATGAGTTTGTAGCCATTGAATTCTGTGAAAGCATACTGATGATTGTCGCTCATTGAAAATGATTCTCAAAACAACGGTCAATAACAAACTAAAAATGAACATTAAAATAAAAAAGACTAAATCAAAATATTCTCATCGTCCGGAATCAACGAAATATATTCCAGTCTCTATCTCACAATGCAATTTTTACCGTTGTTTAAATTCGTCCTTCTTTTTGCGTTTAAAACTAAAATAAAGTCATTTGCTCAATAAATTTCGATAGAAATATCCAACTGTTCTTAAGAAAATGCACCATCTATTATATTCACAATAGAAATTTTTATTGAATTTTGACTCGGAAAAATCAAACAATTCACATAAATTATAATGTGAATTCAATGCCAATGTTTGTATGCCTCATGCATTTGAATTGATTGTGAGAAAAAACATTATAAAAAAGAGAAAAAAAAAATTTAATGACCAGAAATAGTCAATTGAACAACAAATTTATGGAACATTTTATTTATTTTATCATTCATAATTTGAAAGAATGAATTTTTGAACAAATTTTTCATAGTTTTGATATTATAATGCAAGGGATGAAAATTCAATTTAAGTTTGAGAATAGGAAAACATTATGTTGATTTTTCTGCAATTTGAAGGTTTATGAAAAGCATTTTCCTTGCACAAATGCTTAGATACATACGGCAAGACAGAATGAGCAAGAGAGGGAGAGACAGAGAGAGAGACAGAGAGAGAGACAGAGAGAGAGAGACAGAGAGAGAGAGAGGTGTGTGTGTGTGAGAGAGTACGAAATATGCAAAAAGGCATCTGGTAACTCTGTGCCGATGATCAACACATATTACCGTCGGTAATATTCTTTACGTGAGACCGTCAGAACGGTATGCATTTTCAACATCGTATTCAATTACATGCCCCAAGATTTCTATCAATATAGCATTTTCGCATATGCTGAACCTGAGAATCGAAATGTAATAAAACACATAGATAGCTATCGGTGATCCTAATCGATTGACACATTTACACTGGCACAAATTGTTGTTCTTGTGTTTTCTCTTCCTTGCTAACTAAACACTATACCAGCCATTTTCAACAATAATGCATTATATGGAAAAGTAGAATGCAACTGGAACAGAAATAAAAAAATAAAATAAAAATAACATTACCTACTGCACAATAATGTTTGTAACAAAAGGGAACAACAACAAATGTTTGAATTTATTGAATATTTCATTGAACGAATTTCGATTACCAGCCTGTGTGATCCTTCGAAACTTTTGAATCACAAAACAATATTAGATTTCATTTTATTTGATTTGATTTCATTTTGCTTGAAATGCGAATGTGATTGCAGTTTTGTTTGCTGTTCAGTTTCGCACTATTACCGTGTGCATTTATTGCAGTGGATCAAATTCAAGGGATACAGAGAGAGAGAGAGAGAGAGAGAGAAAGAACGAGAGACTGAAAATGAAGAGAAAGAAAAAAAAAGGTTTCCTTTCCATTTGTCATTTGCGTCTTTTGTCATAGATCATGCTCATATTTCATGTGTACACTTCGATAGCTGTTTACAAATCCTTCAACGCAAATTGGTTTCAAGCAATCGGCTGGCAATGAACTAAACACACATTTTGTGTCTGTTATCCTTGTGAACGAGCCTTCTGAATCAAAAATGTTGATTGGTAGTTTGATCATAATCTGGTAACTGTAAACGTTTCACACAGCCATATGCTTATGTGAAAATGGAACCAATGACTTTTTTGGATTTAGATAAAGGTGTTCAATCAATTGCTAAACGGCTTAAGAATCTTGATATCAAAGATTTCATCATGGTTACCAAAGAAACAAAGAAATATTTTCCATACAATTGAAATATTGTCCAGAAATATTGCGTCCCGACAAACCATTCTACCAATATTACATGAATACTATCAACGATCCTTATTTTTTAATTCCGTTAGGTCAATAATTTGCGCAAGTATTTTTGTTTGTTTCTTCTTTCTTTTATCTTTCCATTCTCATTTGTGTTCTTCGTTTTGTGTATTTAAAAAAAGAAAGAAAAAAAAAAAAAAAGAAAAAGATGAAAGTAGTCGAAAATTGGTATATTTCCAATTACACTGCATAATAATGTCATCCATTTTGTGCGTGCAATTTGCGAGCTTGTTGCTGTTATATATAGTGTGTGTGCGATGCCCCTAAAATGCGATTGTGAAAATGTAGACGAAAAAAAAAGTACGTCGTGCGTTGAGAAATAAAGGGCAAACAAAATGCTGTCTCTCGCACTCCGATCAAATGTATGACATGGAAGTACTATTATTATTAATGCACATACACACATACACATATACATACGAGGGCATATACTAACAATTGTACGCCAAACTCTCGAGCAACGCAAACGGTTTCTATATCGACAGAAAGACAAAATATATATATATTCGTTACGGAAGATAAGCAACGTTGCCATCATTCTTATTCCTGTTTCTGATGGATTTTTACTTGGTTTGAAAAATGTTCCACAACGCTTGTCTCATACACATACACGACCAAAGAGAATACTCACACACACACACACACACACACACACACACACACACACACACACACACACACACACACACACATACTCACACATTAACAACATTTGGGTATTATGGCATTGCTGATGTTATTGTTGTATTCATTCTTCAGCGTGTTTAGCCGCTGTTGTCGACCGTGGTTACATTGCTGCGAGTTGTGTGCACATCTGTCGTATGGTTTTATAATATGTTGCAGTCTTTTCAATACGACTGAGAATATAACGAGAGAGAGAGAGAGAGAGAGAGAGAAAAGTAAAAAACAAATGCGATGTTTAGTTTTATAAATACACACAATCAGGCTCAGAGTATTTTTTTTTTTAAATGTGGGAAAGAGAGAGCGCGTACATCCAAATATGCAAGTACGTTGAGAATTATTCTTAATGTTGACTTTCATTATTCGATCTATTTCATACTTCTCTCTCTCTCTCCTTTTCTCTCATTTGGGTCGTTTATTAGGACTTCGGGTAAAACATTGCCTGTGTATATGTATGTTATTTGAATCAAATTATGAACAAGGAATTAAAAATATATATAATACATATATGTATCAACTACAAATAAAATCCCAAATGAAATGCAAACGGAAAATGTGTGAGAAAAAGACAAAAACATTGTCCGAGAATGAAATAAAGACAATAAAAGAAGAAAAAAAAAACACAACGAATTGTACATAAAAAGAGCTCGACAATCCAGAATGTAATTGCTATACGAACACCGGATTTTAGATAATATTGTATAACATAAATATAGGCTCGCATAAAAAAATACACACACACAAACACACACACACACACAGTATACACGGCGCACATAACGCTCTCAATCATTCATATAATCAAGCAGTGAATAGCAACTTAAAACGGCATATTAATTCGAAATGGCAGTTACATTTTCTGTCACATAGTTATAAAATGAATTGAGAAACGACAAAAAGAAAAAACGTTCATACTCTAGTTTGTTGTTTGCATTCATTTTTGAAAGCGAAAGAAAAAAAAAAGAAGTTTTTTTTGTTGTTGTCATCGTCATAGGCTTTCGCCACTGCTGATTATAATAATAATTTTCATTTTTCGTCGGCAATATATTTACTTCATTTTTTTTTTCGTTCTTAATGCCAATTTAAACATTGCACGTTTATTGTGTGTCGATTTTATAGTATTTGACATAATAAATATACAATGCTTGGACAAATTACATTTTTTTTTTTCCTTCGCTCGCTCTACGTTCGCTAACATTTCTGCATTATTTCATTTTTCACTTGAAATGAAAAACATTCGCTTGATATCGTTCAAATGTTTGCCGAATTCAAACGACCATAATTAGCAGATTGTAGAGAGATAGGCAGAGGGAAAGGGAAAATGAAAGGGAAAGGGAGAGAATTTGAGGTTCACAGAAAGCAAGATAGAAAATTCCAAATTATGAATATGGAATTGTAAATTGAATTATTGTAATTTGATTGAAAGCAAAATGCCGAATGAAAGATTTAAGCGACGGTTGTGTGTTTATTTATTTTTTTTTTTTTCTTCTCTCATTTCATTCAAAGGGATGATAATGAAGTTGTTATGTTCATGAAAATGCAGCCCGAAAGCATCGCCTTGGAAAATGGCAAAATGAAAATGAAAATTATAAAAAAAAAAAAAATTCACAAAAATCACAACACATTTCGAAAGAGAAATCACGTCATAAGCTCATCAAATCGACGAAAATTTGATTTCTTGTTTGCTATTTCAGTTTGATTTTTAATATAAAATCACCCCAAGCATACTCGATGCCAAATTGCCAATAGCAAATTTGCTATAGCTAAACTTTATCGCGCAATTTGTTCCGTTTAATTGTAAGTGCGTGCATGAGTGTATGTTTGAGGCACACATGTACCGGGTGTGCTTATGGAATGTGTATTTATCAAAATGTCGAGATAAATATCAGTTACGAATTGAAAATTGAGCCGATAGAAAAGGAAAAAGGCGAGTGAGAGAGAGAGAGAGAGAGAAATAGATCCGAGTTGCCTGCCGAATAAAAAGATATGACTTGGAATGATTGACAGTTTTTGAATTGTTTCCCTAATTTACCCAACGGAATAAAAGAAAACAAATGATCGATTGTATCATGACGGTGTATCTGTGCAGCAGATTTTAATTTTCAATGATTTAGCAAATGTGTGCTGAATGCGTAAAAATGCGATCGATACATTTCTAAAAATGACTTTTTCCTGTACAATCAAGAAGAATACTGTACAATTCGTCACGAAATGCATTTTCTGTGTGATTTCATTAAAACAAGAATAAATCACAAAATTTTGTGCAAAAAGTAATTTTCATTTTATGCCAAAAAAAAAAAAAAAAGTTTTTTCTTTTCTCTGCATTCAGCATGGGAAAGCGCAGTCGTCAACACTTGCTATAAAAAATGCGATTTACGATCACCAATCAGAATTGCTGTTCGTCTATAAATAATCGAATCGAACTATTTACCTCCCCGGTTCGACCATTTAAAAACCGATTCCATTTTCGCATTTCGAAAATATGGACGAATTGTATATCTCATTGACAGAAACAACAACATAACATCAACGATGACATGGCAGAATTTATATTTTATATAAAAATAAAAAAAAATAAAAAAATAAAAACGACAGACAACTACGATTGCAATAAAAAGTGATATTTTACAATGGTAAATAGTAAATTCAGAGCTAAACAAGAATATCAAACTGAATGCTCGCAAAACCTACAAAGTTCTTTGCTTCAGTTTTTTTTTTCGCTCGCTATGGTTTGCTCTCGCTCTGACAATTTTGTTTGGTTCGTTTATACTACTTCGTCAATAATTTAAATATGAGATCGCAACTGAATGAACAGCAGAAAAAAAAGAACGAAATAAAATAAAATTAACAACTACAATGCCACTCGTAAAATTTATATTAAAATGTTTTCGGGTTGCAAGTGTGTGCGTGTGTGTATTTATGTGTGCACTCGACTGCGTTGTGTCGATGTATAGTATAATCAAGATCAGAGACCCAACAGATGTACAACTATAATGTAATAAATCCGAACTTTCGTACACACACAATATTTATCGAAATGAAAAAAGCAGCAGCAGCAGCAGCAACAACAACAACAACAACAACAACAAAATAGTGTAATAAATTATACTTTTATACGGTACAGCGGAACAGCAAAGCCATGGCTACATCAATACACACTAATACTTGCCATTCTTGTTGAAATACCATTTTTTTGTTCATTCTCTGTACTCAATCGCTTTCATTTTCTCTCTCTCTCTCTTTCTCTTTTTGTATGTGTTATTGTTGTTGTTATTATTCGTTTGCTCAGTATGTTCCATATGCCATCCCATTCGCTCAGGGTGTTTGAAAATACGCGTTTTTACCATTTGTGTTACCTCATAGTGAACAAACGGTATATATGGCTTCGTCGTACATATACATATTCTCTTGCTCACTAATACATGCATTATGAAAACTGTGCGGAACATGCACATTTGGCTTCGAACCATATTGAGAAGACAGAGATGGAAAGTGAAAACAAAAAATGCACATAATGTAATTTATTGTAATACTATGTGTCGAGAAATGTGAAGTATAAAATAAAAAAAAAAAAAAGGATCACATAGCAACCGCTACTTCCAGTTTTATAGTTTCGACAGTATACATGAGCGATGGAAAGAGTAACAGAGAGAAAGATTGTTGAGAAACGAATAAAAAGAATGAAAAAAACTAGTGCGTGTACTAATCATTCAAGCGAATGAGAACCAGCCGAACCGAATAGTTTCGATTTGCCAAAAGGAAGCTTGTTTTATTTGTTTCAGGCAACATTACGATGGGTAATTGTCAAGAGCAAATGCAATTGTCGAATGAATGTCATTGGCAAATGTATGGCTGCCAACAATAATAATAATAACAACAACAACAGCAATTTTCCATAATAAATATGAGTTTCATTCATGGAAATGACAATTGCCGCATAGATTGGACTAACCGTCAAAACGGACGATAACACATGCACAAAAACATTCCGTTTTTTTTTTTCTTTGAATAAATCGAAAGAGCAAAAACATAAAACGCGAATTTTTGATTGCAGTATTGTTGCAGTATCAATTTTTGGTTCGTTTTACTGGTACATTTTGCCGAAGGTGAAGAGAAAAACACACTCTCTCTCTTTCTCTTTCTCTCTATCTTCTTCTATCTCACCTCCATGACGATTGGTTAATCATAATAAACTATGCATTTGATTTTCTTTCCATCTCTGAATGTAACGATTCTCTGAGTACAAATCACCTACGGGCAAAAAAACTGGAACTCACTACTCGCACACACACACACACCCAGGGAGAATAAGAGAAAAGACAGATGAAATGAAAAGTGCATTTTCATTGTTTTCAAAATATGATTATGTGCGCATATTAACTACCAATAAGTTATGCTGCACACTCACCCGAAAATGGGATGAATTTGATATTTTGGATGCATGAAATAGGAGGAAATAATGGTTTTAATGCATAAAATACAAACTCATTAAATTAGAAAATATTTTTCATGCGCATTTGTTTGTAGTTGAATGTAGATAGACGCCGATTTTGTTGAAAGGCTAATTGGAAATCTCCAAGCTAAACAGATGGTTGCATTTTTTTCTCTCTCTCTCTTCTTTCAATAAAACATTCTCCATAATGAAAACGATAAACATTTTCCATGTTATGTGATTGAATATAATTATTCAAATGATTACGTTTAAAATGAAAATGATTTTTGCGTTAAATTCAACATAAATTAATGTTTGAAAATTTTAACATGAATTGAACTTTGGAATTTTTGGTTTGTGAATTATCGATAAATTCAAGTGTTTGCGATTATTAGGCTTGACCTTGCACAATCATTTTAATCAAACATTCCAATTCAGTTGGAGAGTGAACGCATGTTTACATTTTATTGTTATTGAGGTTCCTTCATTCACAATATGGATTATATGTTTCATCTCCCTTCACTTGTTCTCTCTCGCTCTCTTGGTTAACAAACTGTTATACACTATGCCATAGAGCCAGGCGATATTTGGTTGTTCGCGACCCCAAAAAATGGTTTTCGAAAAACAACTTGTCGGTTGTTTCCCAACAAAACGATTAACGGCGCTATTGTCACTTCATATTGGACATTTTGCGTCACGCGTACGGAAGTATCAGCCCTATTTGTTCCCCGTGTATCTATCTCACATACAACATCGAAAATTCAAACCATTTTACACCCGTTTTGAATCTTTTACCGCAATGTATATAAATGTATACCTCTCAATAAGAGAATTATTAGGTAAAAACTCTCCCCAAGATTTTCTACATTACCTCACACGCGTCGAAATTGCTACAAGATAAACACCGGGGCACAATTTACAAGTTGACATCATCGTTCAACGGTATGCTAAACTTTATCACTCTTACTCTCGCCCTTTTTCTCTAACTCGCAATGAATCCTTCCCCCGAAAAGAAAGAAAACCGTTCACACTGTGAACGCGATGAAAGTAAAACAGAGACAGCGAATGAACAACGTGCACTGCTATTTCGCCACCTCTATCTCAACCATTTTGATATTGCAAACAAATAACATATTTAATAAAACATTTTCATTCGGCCGATATTCACCTCTCGGTTTTTGTGTGTTGTGGCTGTTGTTGATGTTGATGTTGATGTTGTTTTTGTTGCCATTATGTTTGTATTTATCGATTGCACATTTACGGAATTGCACTTGCAATGAGACGATTTTTGCATTGTTTCTACCATAGTTTAGTTGTTTGTGTTCTCGAACACCGCACTTCTAAAGCGGCAGAAAAATGAATAGATTTCTGGCGGAAAGCGCAATCCATACAACAATGAATATATTTCGTTCCCCATTACAAAATGATGGTGAAACAAGATTCATCGAAGGGTCGTACATTTTTCCATCCATGTTTCAGTTCATTACCTAGTGTTTTTATATGAATTTTTAGAGTAGAATAATCGCTATCGAAATGAAATGAAATAAAAAAAAAGAATCACACGAACATGGTGGTGTATTGCACACAATCGCCCTGCCTATATTCTCACTCACTACATACCCTTTTTGATTTTTCCCTTGCCCGCGGACCAAGTGCCTACTTGAAAATCGGTTTTTCGCCCCATAAATACAAATGCATCCATATTAATGTGTACTTCAATGCATTGACGACACGAAAAATCTCTTTTTTCCGATAAATAATCTTGAGCACCGCACTTTCAGCGATTCAGTTTGTTGCGCAATGTTCAGCATTCAATCGACCTTCAATCATCAACTTTGATTACAAAAGAAAACACCTCACAGTGAATTCTCTCTTTGCATGTACGTACATACACACACACTAAATTTGTTTGTTTTTGTTCGTGGTTCATGTTCTTGTTGGCGTTCCCGTTGTCGTCATCGTCGTCGTCGACTTCATCGACATCATCATCACCATTTTCTATTTGTTGATACGTGCCTCTCACTCTCTTTATATTTGATGAAATTTTCGTGCAAATTTTCCATCCGTTGTTGCACGCAACAAGTTTCCAAATCAAAAACCATGTGTCGTTTAACGTTGTTCAATCACACGACGACAGATTTTTAGTCATTTTCCCATTATTTGGCGATAAATTTGTTTTGAATGAAGTAGACATGAACAAAATAACATACAACTCATAAACTCATATCATTTGTATCCACCCTTTGTAACTCTGGTTTCTACGAAGTGCTTCGCGTTTTTTGCCTTCTATTTTTATTCTAATTTCTCTGTTCTTATTTCGTTTCTTGTAGAATTGTGCCTAAATTGTTGTTGTTGTTGTTGTTGTTTTTGTTATTTTTATTTCCGTTGCCCTTGTTATTTACTCCATTCAATTTTACGTTCATTTCTTACCTTTAAACAGCTTTTTTTTTTGTTTTGTTTCATTTCCATTACATGCAGAGAGAGAGAGAGAGAGAGAGAGAGAGAGAGAGAGAGAGAGAAAGTTATTAACCTTTATTTCAAAGATTCACCCTCTTGATTTTTTTTTTCGTCATCACTTCTCCGTTTATTTTTTATTATTATTTTCCATTGTTCTTCTTTCAATCATCGAATAGCAAAAATCAAGAGAAATAAATTAACAAGAGATCAAGAGAAAAAAAAAATAAACAAAGTCAAATATCGAGCGACCAATTTGAAATCACTGAATTTGCAATTGCCGTTTTGTGCAACATTAACATTTGTCAAAATTATAAAATTTCAGGAAATTGCCCGGCTGAAACGTGAAAAACTCAGTAAACAGGTAAATGTTTGCACTGGAAAGAAAAGCAAGAACAAAAGAAAACTCAAAAATCTCCGCCAAAATCACATGTAAATTGGTGCACAGTGATCAAAGTTACCAGTTTTCAAAATTTTCTTTGTTCCCGTTTGAAACTCAGTGGCTTTCAATTGTTTTGGTTGCATTGCGAATTTTTATCGAATTTGGATTAGTCATTTTGTTGGTTTTTTTTTTTTTTGGTTTCGTTTTGGTTTGATTATTTCACCATTTACATTGAAGTACTAAAAGTGCTGCTTTTTTTATACGATTTTCAATGCACCTCTCTTTCTTTCGCATATCGTTTGTTGTGTTGAGTGATCTGTGAAATTGCACGCAATATATCGAGATCAATCATCTCGTCTCACCCTTAACGAATACTGTATTTGTTTAGTTCACAATTTAATTGAATCAAATCTAAAAAAGATTGAAGATATCATGAGAAATAAAAAAATTCAAGGAGAAGAAAAAGAAGTTTCTTCATTTTTTGCCTTTAACATTAGATCAGGGTAAGTTTTCCTTTAAGAGACAGTTGTTTACCGTTCACTATTTAAAAAAAAAAAAAAAAAAACATTCACACGGATACTGTGAGCTTATTTTTATTCTGGATCCCAACGAATTGAAGAAGAAAAAAAAACTAAATCAAAACAAAATAAAGAAAAAAACAACAACAACTTGAAGATGCGACAAAACGGTAAAAATATCATGTCTCCAGTGTGTTTTCAAACAAAATTGATTGATATGCATTCATTTTAATGGCTAACATTAATTCCAAAAACGCATTGAGGGAAAAAATGGTAATAAAAAAAAAATTCGTAATGGATTCACAATAACAGTCAACGATATTAAATCAATATTTATTTGATTCTTGTTGTTTTCATAAAAATCAACTCAACGGCCTAAAGCAAATGAATTTAGAGAGATAAAGAAAAAAGAATAAAAGAGAAACAGAGACAGAGAGAAGGATAGAGAAAAAAAAAAACAGCAATGTATGACCGTTGCTAAGGTTTCTATTTGCTGCCATTTACCAAAGGTGCAAATGTACAATAGTCAAAACCAGGAAGCGCATAAATTAACAAAGAAAAATGAAAGAAAAAAAGATAGAGAGAGAGAGAGAGAGAGAGAGAGAGAGAAAGACGGAAAAAAACGGCGAAATATAAATATAAATATAAAATGGTTTTTGGTACTTTAGGTGAAATAGATGAAAAAGGCGCATTCACAACAGATGCGCTTCGAAATAAGAGATGATATTAAGCCCGAACATGTGTGAGTCAGACGGAGACTTGTGGAAATAGACAAAAAAAAAATTAACAAACATTGCTAGAATGAAAATATAGAGATAGAGAGAGAGAGAACGAAAGAAAAAGAGAACAAAAGAGAGAGATAGAGAGAGAGAGAGAGAGAGAGAGAGAGAAGGAGAGGCCGAAGAAAAAAAAATATCAGGATAACGACGAAATGGTTGAATAGTTGACAGCAATTCTTGTTTCATATTTCTACATTGAGTATTCTATTTGAATGCGACCTCGGGCAGGCTTTGCCATCTTCAACATAACTGAGTTGGTACTATTTTGGCAAAAGGTGTTTTTAAAATCGAAAAAAAAAAAAAATATTCAAATGTAAATTATAAAACCGCAAAAATAAAGAGAAAAAAAAAAATAGAGAAGAACTCAACTACCATTTCCATATTCGCTCATCAACAGATAATAATTTAAGTTAAAAGATAGCGTATATCATTATAATGATATGTTACACGAGGACTATCTGACATGTGTTTCATTTTTAATGCCACAATTTTATGTTAGACGTAATTCAGGTTTCGTTATTTTTTTTTTTTTTTTTTTTTTTTATGATTGAGAAAACACTTCAGTTGTATTTTGCTCGTTTCTATTTTTCCATGGAATGCTTCTAATTGAAGATGAAATCTATCATCTTTTCATTTAGACGATTTTTGTTGGTTTTGTGTGTATGTTTTTGAGAGACTCATTTCCGTTGTTTTTAAATGTATATGTTGGTTATTGACTTTGTTTTAAATGATTCAACATTCAATCAATACACAACATCAATGCTGTATACATGTTTGTCTGTCAAATATTATTAAAAAAAAATCCTGTTCAATACAGTAACAAATTCTTCAAATATTGCTGAAATGTCCAGAGTGGACAGATTTTATGATTCAACGGAACACAAATCTTAAGGAACAATGGCTAAATTGATATTCATAGAATGGGATCGAAAAATGTCTGCATGAAATAAAAGGAAAACCGTCATAATATTTGCATATGTATTCATTGAAATCAATGGTTGTCACTGAAATTTCATATGAACAATGAACACATTTCAATTTGATCATGTCTAATTTCGGCAAATAATGAATGGCAACAGTTCCCTTCAATTTTGCGCAGTTTGGGATTATTTTTTTTCTTTTTTGTTTCATTTGTTGTTTCTCTGGATTCAATCGATTCTAGTTTCATTTGCATTGAACATACGCATGAAGCAAATTTGATCATGACGGTTAAACTGAGCACAACATGAAAACGTAATTTATGTATCATTTTCAAGCTGCCGCTGATTTTTTTTTTCTGCAACAACGACAAAAATGAACGAACAAACAAACGAATGAAAGAAGAAAAAAAAAATCATCATCTATTTGCTACGCAATTAAATATGTGCCGCACATTTTCGTCATAACAATTCGATAAACGCTTGCGTTGTTGTTTGCCACTAAATGGCAAAACATGTATATATTTATATATTTGGGCTGAAAAAAAATCGATGTAGTTGCTAGGTTATGCTATTCTAATAAAATAATAAATAAAATCGAAATTAGAAATGCACGTTCAGCTCGTGTATTCTATTTCCAGCATATTTTTCGACGTATTTCACATTTTTCTTTCATTCTCTTCATTTTTTTTTTCATTTCTTCTCTTTTCATCGTACGCATTATTATTATTTTCTTTTTCTATCGTTATTTATTTGTCGTTTTCTCTATCGTTTCTATGTTCTTTGGAACACGTGCTTTAATTAGAATTATTTGTGGAGGAAATTTTGTACACAAACCACTACTTAATTTATACGATTTGTTTTTTTTTTTTTTTTTTTTTTCTTTTCTCGTTGGCTTCCCGATGTTTATTTATTGTGCCCTGACTTTGCGATAAAGCACACCACCAAAAAATTAAATGAATGCGCACATTTTAATTATATGCATGAAGTGGTGAAACAACCAATTTGCTATTTTTTGTATCCATTTTGTTCTACGTTTTTGAACTGTCCAGTGGACACAAAAATAATTTTCGATTTATCATTTTCTTTCATAGAACAATGAAATTAGATCATCTAGTGTGATTGAAACTTGATAAATGGAATCATTTTTTTTTTTTTTTTCGTTTTGAATTATTTCCATGGCATTCATTTCAAAACAAATAAAAATCCAAAAATATCATTGTATTTTTAAAAATAACGTGTCAATGGTAAACAATGTGCAAAAATGTGTTGATAAAATATTTTGATTTTGATTCCGCCCACTTTTAACAAATATGGAAATTGAATTCAAACAGCAATGTAAATTCGTAGAATTCAAACAACAATAATAATCGATTTATGTTTCAGTTTGTCATGATCAAAGCGACATAATTCCATCAAACCACATTCAATGGAAATTCCCCACTTTAATATGCATTGAATATCCATTTTCACCATATCATTCCGATTGTTGTGCCATTCAGTCTTTTATGCATTTCATTTATTTCTTTAAATCGACAGCATCTCCACCTTTTCAATTTTTGCTTTCCATCTATCACATTTCCTCACTAAATGCTGTACGGCGCTTCTGTCTCTTTCAATGAAAATCATGCCATTGTGCAAAACCCAATGAGAGATTGCATTTCGATTGAATGCGCATTTGTCATTTTTCATAACTTTATATTGAATTCCACCTACATTTCATACATGCTGAAATATTTACTGCGTCAACAGGAAAAAAAAAAGGATAAAAACATGTTTTGATAAATGCATTTAATGAATAAGCGCATCAACGCTGAAACATCAACTAAAAAAAAGAATCTCATTACATTGTGAACATTTCTTTCCCCCACCCCTCACTCTCTCTCTCTATCTCTCTCTCGTTATTTTTTTTTTTTTGTTTTTTTAATTAAATTTTACAACAAATGCCACAATCAATATCATTAAATTACACAAAGGACTGTAAGCGCATAAAAATTGTATTGGCAAAGAGTGAAAATAATACAATGGAAGAGAGAAATGAAAAGCAGATATGAGGCGAACGGTGAGTAGTCGAATTGTTAGTTTCGAATGGCAAGGACAAAGACTGCCATCAATCTGCGTTAAGAATGCCTTTGTGTTTGTGAAAATGTTGAGCAACTTGTGAAGCGTTAACAAATTGATGTGGATTGTTAAAATTACTCTCTATCCAGCGGTCTGACAAGTTCTTATTGAATAGACCTAAAAAAAAAAAAAAAAAAAAAAATTGCTTCTTAATTCGATAATACACGGCTACTTGCATTTCAATCGAATGCACATTATTTGATTGCCAATGGATGCAGCTAATCCACAATTCTCTTTCTGTGTCTCTGTGATCAATTTTCATTTCGGAATATAAAAACAACAACAACTGATGACTAAAATCGATTTGACTGCCAATCGAGATTCGGCACATACACACACACATATCAAACTGAAAATCGTTCGTATAAAATCGGTTTTAGAAGTTTACGTACGATATTCATATTTATCTGACTGTGTCACTGCATGAAATGCAGAGATCAATGAATGCAATTTTTCCAATCATTTTCAATCGCATTCGAACACCGATTCAAAACGGAAGCAATGCATGAGACAGAGACACAAAGCATCAAACTGCGACGTCTGCATTAAATGTGCGTGCGGATTTTTCGATTGATAGAGTTTCAAACATAAATTACGTCTTCCATTCCCTCTTCTCTCTATCAATATCGAGATTGTGTGTTTGTGTATGTATGTACAAAGTGATGCCAGCCGAGTAAAATGAAAAAGTGGTCGTTGTGTACAATTTTTAGGGTAGCTCACAATCCCAAGTGGCACATTACGATTGTTGTTCTGTAGTTTCGATGCTTTGTCACTTTTCAAACTCGCATTCTATCTCTCCATCCCTCACTCCCTCTCTCTCTCTCACTCTCTATGTATATGTATGTGTCCTTTGCTCTTTCGAATTTTATTTTGCCTATCTCGATCTATGTTGTTGCAGTCTCTGTTTTACTGAACCGTTTTTCCATAACTATGGCGTGTGTCATTGCGAGATGAGAGTTGAATCGGAATAACAAAATGAAAATGTCGACGAAAATGAAGAGAAAAAAAAAGCACGCACACAATTTCAAAGTGCACACTGCACACTGTTGTATGTTTGTTTCAAAGAATATTTGAAAATTCGAATGTTTCTTTGACATTCGACGCCAGCAATTCCCTAGCCGAGCTAATATTATTGTCTCCATTTTGTCTTCCTTTTTGTCCGTTTGCCGTGGGCCAATGTTAAAATTGCAGGTCGTGGCTAAATGAATTTATTTGATTCTTTTTTCTTTTTTTTTTCTTGTCATTTTATATTAATGTTATTGTTGTTGTTCGATGAAAATTTTTAGCGATTTGCCATTGGGAGTATCACAGTAGTTTCCAACCGTTTTCTCAATTTTACGTACATATGGAACATGGATATGATTTGGTTTTTATCTAGTTGTGCTATTGTTCCACTTTATTTGAACATGTCATTTTGATGAATTTATTTTTATTGTTTCGCAACTCGTTTTATCGAAGCGCACACAGCGAGACACTAGAAATATGAAAATTCTTACGAGATCGACAATTTTATTTTGTCTCTTCAGTCCCAAATCGATGTGTTAAAGGTATCAAATTGTGCATTTTACCCAAAAATCTGCTGGTTGTCATTGGATTTTATTGAAAATCGCATAAACGGATTGGTTCTATCCAAAATTATGCGAGCTATGTAAAACAACATGCTCAAGTTTTTAGTCAAAATGATATTTTTGTTTAGAAAACAAAGGTTTTTCTTTTATTTCACTTTATTCCAGTTACAATTGCTCAATAATCGACAACATTTTGAGGCATTTCTTACAAGTCGTAAGTCGATGGGCCTCAACTGAAAAGAGTAGACACAAACGAAATGACTTGTCATTTATAAGCTCCGACCGGAAAATGCGTTCGCATTGAAATACTCGACACAATTCAAATTTATCATTGTCTCTCATCAAAATTGGACAGAAAGAAGAAGCAAAAAAAAAAAGAACACAACGCATACAAATAAGCAGAAGAAAAAAACTGCACAGCTATTAAGTTTATTCAAATCCTTGACGGGCAATAAATTATAATTTTCACGCGCCCTCTATCTACCATCCATTCATACAAACACACACACATACAATCGCAGTAAATGAATGCGGTGAAAAAACTGCTTCGTTATTAAAATTTTAATTAAATATAAATAAAAAAAATTGAAATTGGACCGAGGAATGGGGGCAACAAAATACGGATCAATAGGCACTTCTCTCTCAATCTCTCTGTTTTCACATCGAATATACATTAAAATTAAAAACAAACTCAACGCATCAATGTTCGATTATATTTCAGCAAACAGTTCAGTTAAATTTTGAAACGTTTTTTTTTCCCTCTCCTTTTGTTGTGTTCAGACTCTGAACTTTTTTTCACTGTATTGAATAATTATTTTCTTTTTCACTGAATTGCCAAATTTATTGCATGGCATTTTTGATGAATATGCATACCAATCGTATGCATTGTGCATCCTGCATATTTATTAATTTCAACATCATTTTGTTTCGGTTATTTATGCTCTAATTGAGATTAGCAAGCAAAAATGAGAAAAAAGCTCCCAAGAGAAAAATGAAAATGTGTGTAAACTATTAGTTTTATTGTTTCGCATTAAAATAAATTGAAATGGAAATCGATTGAGCAATTAAAATCTGTAGCCAAAATATAAAATCGGTGTGCGCATCATTTTATAGCAATTGTATGTTGGCAATGAAATGGAAACAGCCGAGTTTTCCGCATGCCATAGTCCGATCGATAGATCATTAGCCGTTTGAATTCAAATTTGATGATTAAATGGTGTGTGAGTGCGTGAAAGCGATAAAAGGCAACCAAGATGCAAATCAAAAAGGAAAAATAATGAATCAACCCTCAAATGGTTAGTTGGCCTTTGAGATTTTGTTCGATAAATGTGTGTGTGTGTGTGCATTGGCAATTACCATAGCATTGTATACATTTCCGTTTCGCAATTTCATTCGTCAAAATGAAAACGTGAAACATTTTTCTTTCGAATTAATTTCAATTGAAAATTTCGACCGCAAAGAAGAGCTCGAATTACACACACACATATATATATACTGAATTTAGATAAAGAGAAAAAAGAAAGCGGGAGAAAAAAAATCCTAATTAGGCTTTCGACAGCTTAAAGCAATAAAATACATTTTATGCGCGCTGACTCTTCAGCTTTAACGATTATAGTGTTCATTGAGTGTCCGCCTGTGGTATATATATATATACAATTTTTTTCTGTGCTTCTTCTCTTTAACTACGCTCCAGTTTTATCTACAAAATGTAAATAACAAAAGGACACACACAAATACGTGAGTTTCTAATGAAAGAAAAAATAACGAAGGAAAGAGAGAAAGAAAGAAAGAACGAAAGAACGAAAGAAAGAAAAGGAAAAAATTGAAGGAAAATATCGAAAAGTGATGAGTACAGCGCGTTGCTGTAGCAATGCATATTGAGCCACGTACGATTTTTTTCTTCGCTCATTTCTCTCTATCTCTCACAAGGACATATACTCTGCATATCTCACTGCTTTCGTGTTTTTTTTTTTTCTGTTCATCTCTTTCCCACTCTCGCTATTCAGAGTTGCGTTTTTCTTTTCTTGATGTGTTCGATTTTTGCCATCACTATGAGCGCACAATGGCATATCGTAACGGCGTCGCAAATAAGCAATTATGAAGATTTGCATAATCGCACATAGCACAAATTAAGAGTCAACGAAACCGAACGCAAATAGAAATCGAAATTAGAAAAAATATATATGCGAGAGAAAAAAACGAGCGATAGAAGAGGAAACAAAGAGAAAAAGAAGGGAAGAAAATTATAGAAAACAGACCAGTTCTTTGAAACTAAGCAGCGTATTGTAAACGCCATGTTTAACATGGGCACAAATGGGACCGACCGATGAGGAGAACAAAAAGAAAAAGAAAAATTGGAAAAAGAAAAATGAGAATTCTTCGAATTTTGGTGGTACACAATAACTGTCATGCTAAAGAGATATGAGATCGCATTTTAGCCACGAATTTCATTTGGTGAAACTTAATGATTCGTTGACTTAATGATTTCTATAATCGCTTCAAGATATTTGCACTTTAAAAAGTCAGTTGTATCGATCAATGTTTATTTTATTTTAGATTAATCGAACGAACAAACGAACAAATAAAAATGCCAAACATCGATTTCTTTCACTGTTTTTTTTTTCTTTGTTGCGAATGTTCAAATGCGATATCTATTTCCACAACAATAACATGTAGCCAAATTCAATGTGAATTCAGTTTGAAATCCATCGAAAATATTCATTTCGACAATGCAGATTCATACAATTGGGAATATAATAATTTACACATCATTAAACTCAATAGTGTTATCGATTTTGACATTTTATTATTGCATGCACATTGTACACATTTACATTGCATGCATAGTACATTATGCATTGTGTGGTAGAATTCTCATTGGTGCACTCATTTTGCTCAATCTACATATTTAATTACAGTAAATGACACAAATATTTATTGATAATAAATTCAAGTCCAACATTGATTACTCAATATAAAAGCTCGACAAAATGTGCACTCAAATATTCAAATCATGACCAAAAGTTTAGTGTTGCTTTATTTAACTGCCGAAATCAATGTGAATAATTGAGAATGAGCCAATGAAATGGAAGAAAAAGCTTTTTATTGTTGGAGACAGAGAGATTGAGTGAAGAGATGTGTTATTGAATAGAATTGAAATGCGGAGACATAAAACATAAACGAAAGAGAAAAACAAATCACATTTACCCACAAATTACGAAGAGAGAAAGAGAATGAGAGTTATCTTATGATTTAAAATACGGAAGGATGACACATTCACGTACAAAAATCGAACCGAATGGTTTGATGTTAAAATTGTGAGTTCGCATAAAAATGAATGGAAAATTTTGTGACGGAAAATATTTCATCGCAATTGAGGCAACGCTGATGCATGTATTGAATGTGGTTTCGGAAGAGAAAGTAAATTTTAAGCAAGGCAAGGGCAATGAAAGCGAAGTAAATAAGCGCAAAACGACACAAAATACGATTTTTCTATTCAATGAACGCATTTTCATATTCACCCATTCTATGCATTGGCAAACGAATTTATAATGCGTTCTTGCAACGAGCCCATTTACTCTTCATCACATCATCCATCCGACTGTTCAGCAAGTGGTTGGTTGTGCGCGTCTCTCACTCTCTCTCTCTCTCTCGCGTGCGCTCTCTCTTTCTCTAGGTTTCACTGAAAAATTTCACACAAATTGCGACATAAATACATACAGACACATTTTACGATGGTGAAACGCAATTCAAGCTATACTACGTTGGCAATGGCAATAGCAATAGAACAGCCACACTGCACGCAAAAGAATGAGTCACTTTCGCTAATATTGATTTTTTTCCTCTTCTTTTTACAATCTCGCTATTTTCGGTGGCATTCAAGCAGTTTGCGTATTCAACATGTTTCATTTTCTCGCTTTCTCATCTCTCTCTCTTTGACTCAATGACATTTTTTTTTTTTATTCTAGACTTCCGCATATTTTTCTTTAGCCTAACTGATCGAAGTTCTTTTGATGAACCGCCAAGCAACGCATTTGCATTATAACAATGCAAGAAACTTGATTTATTTTTTCAAGAGAAAAACAGTTTCAGTTTCAATAATGAGAAATTATTGTTATACATTTGATAGTATGGAAATGATAAGTTCTTGTGCAGATCAATATTGATTTTGATGATTTACAAATAAATGAAGAATGTTTCGAACTGAAAAAGATAAAAGATTGTTAAAGTTTTTGGCAATATTCACAACTGAAACAAAAATGGAAAACTTTCTTTTTTCTGCCATGTAATTAATGGATGTGTAGTGAATGCAGGGAACATCAAAAACAAGCAAAAATAAAAGTCAACTGCACACACAAACATTTTCAAAAGTTTTATCGAACTCTACGGTCAGCCTAAACAAAAACAAATGTACAATGCGACAAAGTGAAGGGGACAGTTCGTTCCGTTTACTGATTTTGCAAAAATCAAATAAACAAGACATGATTGCCAAACAAAATGCTTTTGTTTTTCTCGGCATCGATTCTCCAAAAATTTCATCGCAATAACCCAAACACAAATTGTTGACGTTAGTAAATTTATACTTGCAATCGTTACCATTAAAATGGTAAAAGTTAAATAGAAATTCAAGTCAAATAAATACTACAATTAAATTAACGGAAATGAAAGACATTTTGATCATTATTTCGTTTTTTTTTTTTTTTTTTTTTTCTATTTTATTTGTGATTTCGGTTTTTGTCATTTGCAATTAGTTCAGTTGTTTTAATGTGCAATTAAAAGAGAAGATTCAATTTGATTGGTAAAATATCATGAAATCAGTCAATGCAAACAAATGTGACTGACATTGATTCGTCTTATGGCTTTGAATTGAAACAAATCGAAACTTTCGTTACAAATTCAAACAATTGAAGCTCATTAAAATTGTCAATTGCACTGACTTATCTTTTACTAAAGACGAAGTTTTTTTTTTCTTCCCCAAAACGAGAAGAATTTCAAGAGATTTAACTTAAAAAAAAAAATAATTACAAAGTTTTAAGAGAGTAAGTTTTTATCAACAAAATGTAAGATGTTCGTGCTTTTTGCACTATATGTCAATGTCATCAATTTAAAATGAAAATGTTGTTCGAACAAAGACAATTTTTATGGCTACAGAATACGTTGAAGAAGGAAAAATTCACCCAAAAATCGTGTATCAATTTGTGATTCTGTATTTAATCGATATTGCATGCGTTGGCAAAAAAAAAAAATTAACAACACCATCGACACCACCACTACCAGCACGCCACTAACAATACAGATGATTCCGTTTCTCGGCTTAACTGGCTCTATTATCGACATTTTGATTCGGCATGCGATGCAACGTGTGCTTGAAAATGAGCGCGTTGAGAAGTTTGTTCCATCTGCGTACGCCCTTGAACGTGTCGTTATGAAAATTTTACAAAAAAAAAAAAGAAAAAAGAATGAAAAAAATTTCATTGGATTTGCAATGATAAAAGAAATTCTTTCTATCTTTTTGTTGTTGTTGTTGTTGCTGCTGTATGTTAGGACTTTATTCTGTAGCCGATCTCTTGTTCGCATCCACAACCACAATCACATACAATTTTCATCGAAAATTGTCCATGAAAATATACTTTGTTGAATCCGTACGCACATTCTACGCTACGTTTACTCACTCACTTCCGCACAATTTTCAAATGAATTTTTGGCCGAACGAACAAACGGAAAAAAAAGTTTGACAATGGCGTATGAACTGAATAAAAAAAAACACAACAAAATACGAGAGGAAAAAGTCGCACTCAAACAACGATAATGGCGTTTGTATAACTGTATTTGTATTTCTGTGTATGATGTGATTGTGTGAGTAGTGTATAAATTGCGGCGTACGACTTTGTTAATGGAAAATTGTTGAAATTCAACATGAACGACAACAACAAAATATTCGGATTCGGCGTTTTTTTCTTCTCAAAATTTATTCGTCTTACTCTTTCTCTCTCTCTCTCTCTCTCTCTCTCTCTCTCTCTCTCTCTCTCTCTCTCTATCTATCTATCTCGATTTTATATGATGGCAATCGAAAGAGTAGGAGAGGTTGAAGGCAGTGAGTGCAAGTGACAGTGGTAGTTCTTTGTATTTGTGTTTGTGTGTGGCGTACAAGCGAGAAAGCGATTCGAAGGAAGAAAAAAATTCGACGCGCTCGCAATTGGGACGATTGAAGGTGGTGTGAGTACATGGGGTGTTACGCACACAAATACACAGAGACAGCAAGTGGTTTATTATTGCTGCTGCTGTTGCTGCTTTCTACAATTTATTTGCTGACTACACAAAATTCGAATGTGCACGCGTTTTTAACGATTTACGTTTTATATTTTTCCCTTCTTTAATTTTCTTTCATCGAATACGCCACTCGTTTCCAATACTGTACACAATTTGTGCTGTTTTTGCACAAGTCAGAAAACGCATATATGAAAAAGAAAGGAGACCAGGGGACGGAGAGAGCGAGAGAAAGAGAGAGTGAGTTTGAGAGAGAAAGTCAGGAAAAAAGCGACGACAACGAAGATGGTATAAAATCAATCGGATTTCTCGTTGTCATTTCTCGTCGCATCTTTTTTCTTTTTACTTTTCTTCTTGCTCCCCCCCCCCCCTCTCTATCTCTCTCTCTCTCTCTCTACACTAATTTTATTTCACTTTTATTTTTGCACGATGCGTAAGAAATGCGATCAAAATAACCATTTTAAATGTTGAATTATGCTCTATAACAACTTATTTGAATGATATGAACCTGGCAATTGAGACATTCACAAACGAAAAATGAAAAAGAAATACCCACAAGAAATTCTTGTCAAGAATTTTATATTATTGAAGTATGATCGGTGCTCAGTTTCATTTACTCACATTTCTTTTTTCTCATTTGTCTCTTTCCTTTTCTTTTTTTTCTTTCCTCGTATTTTTTTTATTTTTTGCTTCGATTTTATTTTTGTTTAAATTCTCCGTCGGCTTTTCGCATTTTGCTTGGAGTGCAATGTATCACGTGCAGCTCGTGAATTTTGTAGATATGAACAAATAATCTTGATGGCATCTTCTGTTTATTTTCAATCTTTGCGAGTCGTGACTCGTGTTGCCTTTCTGTTATTGCGTTGATGTCAATTGATTGTATAGAGACAGACACACACATACACACATAGAGAGAGAGAGAGAGAGAGAGAGAGAGAGAGAAAGAGAGAGAAAGAGAGAGAAAGTGATAGAGAGTGAGAGGGTGAGACACAAAGTTTTTTCCATCGCATGTAAACGAAATAGACAGCAAAGATAAATAGTCCAACTAAATAAATTCGAAAAATATTTACGATTTTTCAAGCAGAAATATTTACGACTCTCAAAGTATGCATGGACAAAAGGTCGTCGGAAGTGAGCAAAGTTGAAGAGAAGGAGAAAGGAATAAAGAATAGAAAAAAAAAAAATGATGGAGAAATAAATAGATAAAAAGACACGAATATTATTTATGAAATGTTTTGCCGGAAAATTCAATCGATTTCATATTTCATCAATGCTTTTGAATTTGTGGCATAAAACAGAATAAAAAAACAAGCATAAACACTCACGTCATTTTCATTTTACATTCAATAAAAAACACTCAAATGGCTATTCAGCATCAGAGCGAAATAGTTCAATTTTATCACTTTTTGTTGAAAAGTTTCACAAATATTTTGCACCTTTCTTCACAACATTTCGTTGTTTGTTTGATTCATTCAAATGGGTAAGAAAGATCGTGAATGTAATCTTAAATTTTGCCTGACAGTGAAAATGATATTTTAATGGAAAGCTTGAACGTGAAATGGAATTTGGAAATTTGAATATGTATTGGATGCGTGCGGTAGAGAATGTGACAAATTTCTTAGTAAAATTTTCAATATGCAGGTGATTCAGAACCAGAATTCAATAGTTGTAATTCCTCAGCTTCACATATTCAGTATGAAAAACGGGAATAATGAAGAAAGGGAAGACTCTTTCTTCAAGAAATTGTGAGCGAGAAGAGTAGGAAATAAGAGAGAGCCTAATAGGAATAAAAAGTAGATCCTGAGAATAGCCGCCTATTCGTAAAAAAGTAATGCGTTCATTGGTTTCGTTTTTCATTACTTGCATTGTGGTTGCTACTGAGAATAGATATGGATTTTATATTTGATCATAAAATGAATGTAATTTTAATGTTATTGTGCTTTCAAGTACGCTCTATTTCAAAATGAGTGTACTTAAAGAGTGAATCGCTGCATCTATCATTCAAGACTATAGTAAAAATGTTGAAAATTATCGTTATTCGTTTATTGCTTGGAGTATTTAAAAAAAAAAAACAATTCGAGTTTATAGCTTTTTGAAATAGATTTAATTGAGAGCGTCGCGCATCTATTCCATTGAAAAAGTTCTCTTTATTTTCTTTAGGAATGCTAACATTTACTTCAACCCACTTATATATTTGTAATGCATTGTCCATTTGCCATTTTCCATTGTCCATTCGATGGCATAATATTTTATAGTGAATGTAAAAGTTAGATTTATTGATGCAGTTGAATGAGCAGTGAGCACGAAAAACAAGTTCATTCATTTTAGCGCCAATCTAATAGAATGCGTTGTTATCGCGTATCAAATCCACTGAATAAAATCATCCGTTGTCAAGTGTTTCTAAACGTGTAAATTGGCAACAAAATATATAGAGTTTATCGTTGCTCAATTGTTCGGAAAGTTGCTTTCTCTCTCTCTCTCTCTCTCTCTCTCTCTCTCTCTCTCTCTCTCTCTCTCTCTCTCTCTCTCTCTCTCTCTCTCTCTCTCTCTCTCTCTCTCTCTCTCTCTCTCTCTCTCCTCTCTCTCTCTCTCTCTCTCTCTCTCTTGATCCTTTCAAGTAGAATGGATTCTATTTATAATCAATTAGATTTGATATAACTGTTCATTAAATTACAATTGGTCGCAATTAGTAATTGCGAAAGTGCAGTTGTATGATCCATGGTTGGAATACGATGATACGATGCGCAAAAATAACAACGCACAACAATTGCGTTTGTTTACATTCACATTCGGTTGATGTATATTTAGAAATTTCGGATTATATGGTGGAAAATAAATTGAGCCGTATTCCGATCATATCATATCATTGAAGCAAGTGACGAGAAAGAGAGAGAGAGAGTGTGTGTGTGATGTGGAGCAGAGTACAAAGTGTGAATGATTGACCTAGTCACATGGGCGCACGCATAGCATACATTTATTGAGCATGAAACGAGAACGCATACCAGCTGTGTGAGTGAGAGAAAAAGTGTGATTGAAGAGATGGGGGTGAGTTATGAGGTGTATACGATAGCATGGAGCAATAAGTGTGCACAAATGCACGTGGATATGGAAAGAGTATCATTAATAACATTATCAGAATCTCTCAATGGATAAAAAAAAAAATAAAAGGGGAGACTTGGAAATGTGGAAAACATGCTATCTTCACGCACATTTCAATAGTGAATGTGTATGAATTCACCGTCGTATGGTGATGTGATAACATATGACCAACAACCAAATGGATGTGATGCACACAGAGTCAAGACTGTTGACTATTATTCGTCTCAGTGGAACTCGACTATTCTCCACAACCGCAATCCGTTATGAGAGCATGATAAACAATTTTGACAAGAGATTACACGATTAACAAAAAGTTCAGTGGCAGCAGTTCCTTTACCACTTCATTTCAACATTTCGATAAATTTACTTGCCAAACCAAATGGTGAACATGTTTAAGAAGACTTTTCTGCAAACATTTTCTCTTTTTATTTAAAACTTTTTCTCCTTTTGAAATACGAAACGTTGATTTAAATGCGAAACAAAAATTGAATCGAAATGTAGAACAAAAAATCAATTGTAACGCCAAATTCAAACATAAATAGGAAATTGTTATTGTTTTGGCCAGAAACGAGGAGGATGGTGTATTTTGAAAGTGTGAACAATGCCGAACAATAGATGGTAAATTATCCAAAAATGTACCTGTAACAGCGATAGATTTAGCGCCATTCATATGTTTGGCTTTGCCAAAATGTACAAAAGAATCAATGGTACTTTAACACACACCGACAACAATAAAATGATCGAAATGATTTTGCTTTCAATTCCCTGCTATTTTACGCGTTATTTCCTCTTTATTATTATTCTTCTTCTTCTGCTTTTTGGATGGATGATGTAATCGACTGGAGACACACCATTCAAGACTCGACAGTGTCTCAAAACACGCGGAGTACTCTCCATCAACATAACATACACAGACATTTTCAATACACCACGCGCCATCGGTCTTTATATCATGTATACAGCAATCCGACGACATACATCCAAAAATTACACATATTATATTTGGCGTTTTATGTCGGCAAATGGGAATATAATGGTTTATGCCACGAAAACAGCCTGTTGTACTCTAGTCTGGCATTTGAATGGTTGTTGTACATTGTTTTGTTTGCTGGTGCTTGTATTTATGACTTCTTCGTGTGATGTGTTCTGTTTATGTTTTTTCCCTTTCGTTTTTTTTTTTTTTTTTTTTTTTTGTTCTCTATTTTTGGCAAACGAGACGAAGTAAAGGTTCATCCAACAAAAATATGCGTAAACAAAGCATCTTTCGTGCCAAAGAAAATGCGAAAGTGATACAAATATATAGGAAAAAAGGGGTTGATATCTATTATGTGAGTTTCGGCACATTCAGTGGCACGGCAGAACCAGACACAGACCGAGTTTATTGTTAACCATAAGACGATGTGATATGTTTCTTTGACGCTCTTCTTTTCTATTTGGTGCTGTTCTCGCTGAGCTCTTCCGTGTACGCTGTGTGTTATAGACTAACAGAAAGCGATTACACATTGCCAGACGAAAAAGGGATCTTGCACGCGAGAAACGTGGCACAATAAACGCGCACATATTGTGGGCAATGAATTGCCATCGTTTTGTGTGTTTGTACAAAAACATAGCCGAAACATCCATGTATATAAATGCATTTGATTGTACTAGGCGTGCACAGAACAACAACGTATGAAAGGTGCTATTCTCTTTCCCTTTCATTTTCTTTCTTTCTCCACGCGCGCGCGTGTGTGTGTGTGTGTGTCTATGCTTTTGATATAAATATTGCTTTCCTTTTCCTCTTCCTCGTTTCAAATGCGAATGGATTTTTATCATTTTCATGTGTATTATAGCACGGGAAATGAGTTGGCATCATTCCGTTTTGGGACTTGGGGTTCTTTCGGATTTTTTCTTTTCTTCATCTTTAACAGTATAACATCGTTCATGCTTAACCATCGTCTTGATTCACTTGATGATTATGACGACGGGTCGCCGTATTACGTTGGCACTTTGGATTCGCTTTTTATGTTTTATGCTCAGTGCCTCTTATGGCTCGGTCTTTCTCACACACTGTCTCACTCTAGTTTCGGCAAAAGGTTGCCGTTTTTATTATCATCTATGATTTGATGTGGTCTTTGGGGGCTTGCCAATTGTTTACATGATAAGGAAGAATGCCAGTCGCCTGACACACACAGCCAGTTGTAATGTTGTCTACATTGCGATAGGTCAATGCCTTTACACCGAATTATAGCCATATTTAACTACAGTTTATGTCGGCGCGTCAAAACAAAAACAACCACATTTTGTAAACAAACCATTAATTTTGAGAACGTACAAAGAGTTATGAGATGTGTGAAGTGTTTTTGTTTCATTGTTTATATTGTGATCATGAATAGAAAATAAGTTTAATCTTTTGGATTTGATTTACAAATTCAAATTTTGTAGTTTCATTTTCAAATCCCTGAAAAATCTTCAGTTCGAATATCAAGTAAAAAAAATCATTTTCACTACACAAATCAGTTCATTGGAAGTGATGTGGTTTCAGAGAACAACAGCAAAGTTTCAAACCAAATGGGATTTCAAAAGCTTTCACATCTTGTTTGAATGTTTATTGTGTGATGGCGCTGTATGTTCCATCAAAATGTATGCATTGTACCAAAACAAGCTTCATAGCAACGGTTATCATTGAGTATGCAATCTAGTTTGGCTTAGATTTTTTAATTCGGCTATTTTTCAACTGAAGTTTTTTTTCATTAAAATTTCCCAATTAATTTCGATTTTCTTTTGATTTTCAGATTTACGGTGCAGATGGTTCGCTATTACGTGCTGAATCAAGACGTGGTCGTGGAAAAGGACGAGGTGGTGCTGTAAGTATTCAAACATTGATTTAAATACAATATTTAACAATAACTGCGCTCACTAGTTCGACAGACTAATCATCAAAAAAATAGAAAAAAAAAAAAAAAAAAAAAAAAATGAAATGAACGCATAATTTTTTGATTGTAAACACGACGAATTGATTTTTTTCTCTCTTTGTTTTGAGGAAAATTGCAATTAAAGATAATTAAAGCGATATAATATAATCTTGAGATGTTGTTGACCTGACCAGTTATAGAGTGAAGGCATTGCCAACTTTTGCTAGACCGTAAAAATATCGAAATAGCCATACAATATACAATGTTTGTTCGAATTTTTGCTGAACGAACCGTGTATCGCCTAATAATAGTTGTTGAATTAATGAAAATAAGCAAGTATTTTGACTACAATGTACGCTCAAGAGAAGAAAAACACAAACAACAACCGCACGTACGATGTATGTATGTATATAATACCGATATAGTTGCATTGCCAGGCAAAAAACTGTAAAATGCAGCAAAGAAGGAAAAAAAACGCTTTTAAATTCACGTCCTCAGATCGCCACAGATTTCAATCTTAATTAAAATATTTTTTGTTGCGGTTGTTCGTTGTTGTCTTTCACATTCCATGCAAATTGAAAAGCCTCAATATCTTGCCTTGAATATTCACATGTGACTTTATCCAATATAAAATTGTTCGGAAAAAAAGAAAATGCAAACATGTATTGAGCAATGAATGTGATATAACTTTTATCACAAGTGTTCATTAAAACATTTTTCTCGATTTCACATATTCAATGAACTTTCACTGCGCTTTTATCAACATATGAATTTGGTTTCGATCTTGGCTGAAGCTCAAGGAGTCACCTTCAAGCGTTCAGCAGCTTTATCGAATTGAATGTGAGAGAAAAATGCAAGTGATTCTTCTTTGGTGATATATATCGACTAGGATAATCCACATGCATAACCAAGTGTTGAGCTCACATTTTATCGGCTGATTACAAATGCGTTGCCAGTCGTACACAATGGTGTGTTTTTGAAATAATAATTAAATCGGCAAATGACGAAATGGCACAGAGAGAGAGAGAGATAGAAGGAAGGCAAAGAAAAATCGAGAGAAAGAACAAAAAAAAAAGACAGAAACAGAAAAAAGAAGAAAGAAGAGGAAATACGGAACAATTTCACAACGAGAAGAAAACTTGGTAGATATTTGCAATTGAAGCAAGCGTTCCACAGCATGCAAATGCATGTTTGCTTCGCAGATATTTCTTGCAATGTATGTACAGCAAACATTTATCAAACTGTTTAGTCTTTCTTGGTTCGTTCATTCAATTTTATTCCTTAAACTTCTTCTACATTGTGCTGCTTTTACTTTAGTTGCTGACTGTGTGTGTGTGTGTGTGTGTGTGTGTGTGTGTGTTTTTTTTCTTCTATTTTCTTTTTTTTTCTCCTTTTTTTAAAATTTTTGTTTCGTTTGGTTCGTTTTGCCTTGTTCCTCATCATCATCATCATCATCGTTGTAACGCATATGTGTGTACATAAGCGCACGAGTATCTGTATGATGTTGTTTTGTTCGTTCTTTATTTTTTGCTTCGTTCGTTCATTATTAATTTTATTTTATTTTATTTCTTCGTTCGTTCGCTCGTTCGTTGTGCTCTCTGATATTATTTCGCTCGTAATATGTGAAACCGTTGTGCTGCAGCCATTGGTATTGTTGTTGTTGCTGTCGCATGTATCTTGCATTCATTTCATCTAGACTATCATTAAAATGATAATAATAATAATAATAACAATAAATGTTTCGTAGTTCCCTGCGCTCTCTGTCTCGTCCGCTCATGTGCTGTGCGCATTTTATTTATTTTTTCGTTTTGCTCATTAGACTCTGACAATCAATAAGGATTTTCGCTAGAAATGCGACCTTTGCAACTTGGAAATATAATTAGTTTTCGATATCTAAAAATTTACGTGTCCCGGGTTCCATGCACAACATGCCGTTTCAAGAGAGTTGAACGGTCATGCAAGAGCGCATTTTGTTAGGCGCGCAAAAATATGCACCAGAAACACAGAGAGAAAGAGCAAAATGAAGAAGAAGAGAGAGAAAGAGAAAGAGAAAGAGAGAGAGAGAGAGAGAGAAAGAGAAAAGAAATAGCAATCGCGCTTGGTCGGCTTACCACAGTCTGATTTATACAATATTTGTGAATTACATGCCAAACGTTTTCATTCTTCTCATATGATTAATGTGTGTACGTGTATATAATAAATACGTAATTATATAATGTACTTGTAATTTGTGTGCACATAATTTCTTATTTTGCTTATTTTACTGTCGTTCATTATATTCAGTTGGTTGCTGTCGTGTCTTGTTCGTTCATTCACGTTGCGATCGCTTCAAATCTTGTGGTAAATGTTAGTCTCGCTTTCTTGTTCTCTCTCTATCAATCTATCTATCTCTCTCTCTCTCTCTCTCTCTCTCTCTCTCTCTCTCTCTCTCTCTCTCTCTCTCTCTCTCTCTCTCTCTCTCTCTCTCTCTCTCTCTCTCTCTCTCTCTCTCTCTCTCTCTCTCTCTCTCTCTCTCTTTCTACTTCACTCGTCCGCTTCATTTCATTCATTTTGACTCACTCATTTTAATAATACTTAGTTGTTATCATTGTCTCGGTCGTTGTTCAGCGTCATTTCCCTCAAAATTTCGATTTCATCGTTTCCTTAATACAAGCAATTTTCATTTTCTGTGCAACGAATAATTTATTCTTCCTTTTTTTCTTCAATTTTGCTCTCTATCTCACTTTTTTTTTCGTTTTTTTTTCCATCTTTTTCATTTATTTTTCTATTTTGCTCTCTTTCTTCTTTTTTCTTCCTTCGTTTTTCCATTTCTCTCTCTTTCTCTATCTCTCACTCACTCTTCCCAAATGAAACAATATAATTAAAGCAGTCGCGTATGTTCTTTATGCTCTTAAGTTCCTAGATCCCAGCTATCGACCGCGTGCTGCAGCATTCTGCCATTTGATTTTGATGAATAAAAAATGCCACTTTATCAATTTCATTTTAAAAGCATACACATTATGCAAATACAACCATGGAGAGAGAGAGGGGGGGGGGAGGGTAAAAAGAGCGTAAAAAGACCATCAGCTAGAATAATGTTTAGTTTATGGCAATTTGATACAGCGTAAAACTAACCTCACTAGAAAAGATGTTCATATGTGAATTTCAAATTCTCTCATAGAAAATGTGAAGAAAAAAAAAACAAAATGTTTACAGCATTTCATTCAATGAATAGTTTATGGTTTTATGCTAGATAATTTATCAGTTGATTGTTTCGATCAAAAGAGCGAAGATGCTTCGAATATTTGTTTCGAAGCACGAAAAAAAATAATTATAATGGACAATAGTTGACTTTATGGAGTCTTCATTATAGTTGATTGTATCGATTTCTCTCTGAGAATTTCTCTATTTATTGGTTTGACCACCTTTGAGCTTCAGACACAATCAACTTATTATCCATGGGCTATGAAAATGGAACTGTATTCATGTAAATCAGAAGCCACACGACAATAAATCGATTTTATTTTGTAGGACGCACCAATTCTGATCTTAGCACAAAAAAATACCGTTCCAAATCTCAACAATAACAACAACAACAACAACAACACCAACAACAATAATAATAAAAATAATAACAAGAATCAACAGAAAAGTTGATTTTCTAACCCAGTGCACGCTGTATTTCACAGTGAAATACACAAAATATAAGCTCACGACGGAAAAGTAAGTCGCATTTCGTTGGAGATGACAACATAAGAAAGTAATAAGTTTCTAAGTGTAAAAAAGAAGAGAAAGAAAAAAAATCACTAAGACATGGAATGAAAAAATCCCTTGAATTGAACGAAAAGTGAAAAAAAAAAATGTCATATGGTGTGGAAAATGAAAAGACAAAATAAAATTACACGTACAGCAAGTTTAAAATTACGAATTTCCCAAGTGAATTAAAAGACACACAAACACACAAATACATACAAACACCTTTTCTTTCGCTCGGTCTCTATCTTTGTGTGAAACTCAATGCAAAATGCTGTGGTTTTTCGTGCATTCAATGCTCCATGAATTTCATTAGGTGTTGTGTCTGCGAATGTGATTGTGTCGTTCGTTCGCTCACAAAATGAACATTCGAATTTCAAGTGCAAAATTAATAAATTACACTGATAATTAATTTCTATCTACGTGCCTTCCATAGCCGGTTGCATTGCCATTCCAATCACATCGTACCAACGCATCGAACGTTTTGAATTAGTATTTGACTGTTTTGTTGCTTCATACTGAATATGCTTTTTTTCATTTCATATAGCACGTACCGGTATCGAAACGTGTGGGGAAATTGTGGAGATTTCGTCTGCTTATTATTTTCGGTATTTTTTTCTTTCTTTTTCTTCGTTCCCTCGTTCGTTCGTTCATTTCATTCCATTCGATTCTTATTTCGTTCACAGAATCTCAATTCAAAGCCTCCATAATAACAATAAATTCTCGCCCACGCTAACAACTGAAGAAATTTTCAAGTGCCTAAAATTTAATCAATTTTACTTGTGAAGTGGAACTTTTTGGCGAGAAAAAAAAGCACCGGGCCCGGTGATTCACATCATCGTTTTTTTCTTCACTTTTTCCTTTATTTCCTCTTTCATATCACACATACTCATTCTTCTTCTTCTTCTTTTCTCTTTCTATCTTTCTCTCTCTCTCTCTCTCTCTCTCTTTCTCTATCTCTATCCGCATATCGTCCTTCCTTTGTTTCTCAATCTATCGCTCTTTCATTTTATGCTCATTTATTTTACTTCGATATCTTCTTTTTGTCAGTGTTTAATTTCATTTTTAGCCTATGCATAATTGCGTTCGCATTTCACATAACAAAATGCTTCGAAATTCGTTAAATCAGCAACCGTATACTATATTGCAAAATGCTGTATTTGCGGATGGCATACACACAAATACAAAATAGTCAGAATATATTCCAACCACCCTTAAAAACACCTCACATTTTGAATTTCTCTCTTTTTCTTCGCCCTCTCTTTCTCTCTCCCTCTCTCTCTCTCTCTCTCTACTCTTTTCTCTCTTCTTCATTCTGTTTCTCATACCCATGATTGTCTTTGCCATTCCGTACCCGATATTGATATACCATCCCGTATATGCTGTGTTTTTAGAGAGTATTCGCTGTGTGTATTCTGGACTGGCTTGCTGTATTGCTGCTGGGAAAGCTGAGCGTGTATCTGTTTATTTTATACATTTGTTTTTTGCTATCGATTTTCTCTGCGCATAGAAACTTTTGCGCGTAATTTCGATTTGAGAACCAAGAGTTGATTGTGGCATGCACAACAACAACTTCAACAACAACAAAAACAACAAAAAAAGACGATATAGAAGATATAGAAGTTTGGGTATAGTACAAGTACGAATAGTATCGAGGAAGCAGAAAGCATTCGCCAGTCAGAAAGGGAATGATGATTTTCAGAAACAAAAAACAACAAAAAATGGCAAAAAACGTACACACACACACATGCAATACACATACATACACAAACTACTATTGGGATCGTCTGTTAAATGAAAGAAAACTCAATGTTTTCGGCAGGAAGAGAGAGGGGAAGAGAGGGAGCAAGAGAGAGAGTGAGAAAGAAAGAGAAAGAAAGAGGGCGAGAAAGAGGGAGAGAAAGAGAATGAACAATGAAAATGTGGTGCCGGTGGAAAAGTACGGCACGCAGAAAACTTATATAGTTTCACATTCAAGCCATCAAATTGTGCATGAAATCGTTGGAATCGACTGGAAAACATTATGACGATACAATCTCAATCAACATTTATTTTAAATTTATTTTCGTTGTTGTTGTTGTTGGTTTTTGTTCTGAGCAAAATGTGTGCGTGTGCGGCAATAATTTTGCAAAATTAGTCGAATAAAGTGCCATGAACATTGTTTGGTAAAACGAAAGCCAGTCCAGCTTTTTGGGATACTCGAACTCGGGGTTCTATGCTGTTGAAAAATGAACACACG